>OX376373.1:94154364-94156864 GCA_947369275.1 Nemotelus nigrinus | reverse complement strand
AAGTAAAACTTTGAAAATTTAATGTCGGACAAGAACGGTAACCCTCTCCCAGTTAACCTATGTTTTTAGCATCAAAAACTTCTGTTCACGGGAACTCACGAACCAATAACCAGATACAGCTGAAATTTACAGAATGCATTGGACTTAAATAGGACCAGGTCTTGTAGAAGCGATTTGGAATTGTGGGCAACTCTGTGCCAGTGGTGCCTTCTTGAAAAATTACAAAGAAAAAAACTGTTTTTTGCCCTATGAAATGTGAATGAGCTACCAGATTTTCATGAAATAGACACAGTAGCTGAACCTTACTCTAATCTCTGTTTGGTGCAAATCTGATTGAACAAATTGATTGGTGCTGCCAGCTATGGTAATTTTTGTGTCTTTGGTTTTGAAAATTCGCTCAGGAAATTAAAACTTTTTGCCCTTTAACTTCCAGTGCAGTCATGAAATCAATACGAATTTAATACAAATAATGAAGCCTAACATAAACATTACTCAAACCAAATTTGGTTGAAAAGCCACGAAAGGAATGCCAGCTATTGTTGGTTTTGTGTTTGTTTGCAATTTCTTTATTAAACGGTTTTATCGTAGAATTTTCAAATGGTAATGGTATTGTAGTGACAATAAACAGCAAATATAAAGTTTTCGATTATTGATTCTTTATGCTCCTAAAACTTCGAATGTAATATAACAACGTAAAAAAAAATAAAATAAATAACCAATGATTCAATTCCCAAAGTTCTGCAAATTTTTCGGATCGCAGCCTCAAACACCAACTTCAGTTACAGTGCTGCAGGCACTGAGCATTTTCTTCATTGATGTTATATGAGATGCTGCGTTCAGAGTTTTGTGAAATAAGCAACTGATAACGAATATAGTTAACAAGTGTTTTGCTCTCATAAACGCTAAAATTCATGCCAGTGGTAATATCTGAAACCTTTCACCATATGAGCTATAATGCATTCTTGAGACCAAAGTAAAACGTGGCGTTTGAAACAGTTTGGCCGTAATAAGCAGCTCATGTGGTGGAATATGCACTCAAAACCTGCACAATTCTTCTGCTGTTCTTCGAACATTAGTGTTTCTAGCGGTTCAGGTGCGCTTGAGTTTTTTTGCTTTTACGTCATATCAGCTGAATAATAAATAGTGTTTTGTAAACCTTAGCAAAAAGAGTGTAAATTCATTACTTCGCTACTCTCATTTACACCAAAGCTGTAAAATTGTGTCATTTGCTCGAATTTGATTTATTATTGATGTAACATTGTGACGAAGGACGGTGTTTTGGCTTAACTGAAAGTGTCTGATATTTCGTGATCGTTGCTTTGAATAGCAGCAGTTAAGTATCAGCCTTTTCGTGTAATAAGTGTAGAAGTGTAGCTTTAAGTTAATTAGAAGTGTAGCTATAAGTTAATTAGAAGTGTAGCAATAAGTACTGTAAGTTAATGTGTATAATGTGTATATAGTGTATATATCAAATTAAAATAAATTAAAAACTTAAAGGAATTGCAAAATGTCTTTGTATTTGACAAGAAAAATATTTATATATTGCTTACTTGATTTGATAGGACTTTCGCATTTTTTAACATTTAAAATTACCTATTAACAGGCGTTTGTTAATGATATTTGATTTTGAATAATAGTTTATGTTATGGCAGCCACCTGTCTTGGGTGGCTGACGTTTGTATCATTAAATTTTTTCAATTTTATTGATAACGAAACTTATCTAGAGATTAGCTGAAATTCCTGCTTAAGTAGTGCAAACTTCCTCAAATTGTTCGCAATAGATACTTTGTGATGTCATGTTTGATAAAACATTCTTTGGATGCGTTTATTGCACTCTTGGGCAGGGTCAGTTACCTAAACATACCTTAACTTACCCTGCCCAGGAGTGCAAAAATTTCACCTTTTATTATCGTTTTTTAAACATTTTTATGGTCATTCTCGAATAAATTGCGCTTATTACCCCAAAAAACTCGTAAAAGGTAGCATTTGATACATAAATTTCATGCGTTTCCGTCCTAAATTTACGCCTTTTTAGGGTTTTGCAGCAACTTCTCAACATAACACAAAACAATTTGTCATCACAGTTGCAATTAACTATACATACAGTCCATTAAAAGTAAAATTGTATTATAAAATAAACTAAATATCGTTTGTTTGTTTTCTTTTTTCAAACTGAAATTGGCGCCTCAAAATCATATGAGAGATGAAATACATGAGAATCCGCCAACTTTATAGCAAAGCGAAAGTGGAGACTAGGCCGCCATTTATTGTGTGAATAAAATTATGGAACATGAAATGTTATTCAAACTCAATTAAAACTATTCAAATATTATGATATTCAGTTGATAATCAAGGAAAATTAAATTGACGAATTTCTGAGATAACAATATCAGAGGTTCAAATAATAATAACGTCAAATTTAATGATTATCATAAATGTGGAGAATTTCCCCACTCAAGATGAAGGACAGAAAAACGCAATAAAAGTCAGAGCCAACTCG
>OX376373.1:94071864-94151864 GCA_947369275.1 Nemotelus nigrinus | reverse complement strand
AGCTAAAATTTACAGAATGCATTGGACTTAAGTAAGACCAGATTTGATAGAAGCGATTTGGAATTGTGGGCAAGTCTGTGCCAGTGGTGCCATCTTGAAAAATTACAAAGAAAAAAAACTGCTTTTTGCCCTATGAAATGTCAACAAGTTACCAGATTTTTATGAAATTCACACAGTAGCTGAACCTTACTCTAAACTCTGTTTGATGAAAATTTGGTTTAAAAATTCGATTGGTGCTGCCAGCTATGGTAATTTTTGTGTCTTTGGTTTTGAAAATTCGCTCAGGAAAATAAAACTTTTTGCCCTATAACTTCCAGTGCAGTCATGAAATCAATACGAATTTAATTCAATTAATGAAACCTGTCATAAACATTATTCAGGCCAAATTTGGTTGAAAAGCCACGATAGGGTTGCCAGCTATTGTTGGTTTTGTGTTTAATTGCAATATCTTTATTAAGCGGTTTTATCGTAGAATTTTCAAATGGTAATGATATTGTAGTGACAATAAACAGCAAATATTAAGCTTTCGATCATTTGAAAAAACTCGCTGCAGGTAACCCTAAATTTCTTTATACTCCTATAACTTCGAATGTAATACAACAACGTGAAGCAGATGCGATATATTCTTGGCTTTGATACTGGCGAAAGGTTGCCAGCACGAGTCGGTTGTGCTACTTTGGTATCAATAAATGCTTACAGTTAGTATACATACCGGAAACATTTACAATGAAAATAAATAACCGATGTTACAATTCGCAAAGTTCTGCAAATTTTTCGGATCGCAGCCCCAAACACCAACTTCAGTTACAGTGCTGCAGGCACTGAGCATTTTCTTCATTGATGTTATATGAGATGCTGCTTTCAAAATTATGTGAAATTAGCAACTGATAACGAATATAATTAACCCGTGTTTTGCTCTCATAAACGTTGAAATTCATGCCAGTGGTAATATCTGAAACCTTCCACCATATGAGTTATAATGCATTCTTAAGACGAAAGTAAAACGTGGCATTTGAAACAGTTTGGCCGTAATAAGCAGCACATGTGGTGGAATATGCACTCAAAACCTGCACGATTCTTCTACTGATCTTCGAACATTAGTGTTTCTAGCGGTTCAGGTGCGCTAGAGTTTTTTTTTCATTATAAAAATGTCAGAACACGATTTGTTAACTATATCAACTAGAAAACTGGCTAACAGTTTGTATGGTATCTGGCTTAAGCACATATGTAAACGTAATATCATAACTGTCCACTGGGCAAATGCTAATGAGGACAGTTACAAGTGCACTGCCAAAAAAAATAAACAGTAATATGTTTGTTATTAAACTGAATTTAACAGTACACGTTAAGAAATTTACTTTTAAAACTTGCTATATTTCCTCATCATAGACGGAGGACGATTTTAGTATATTCCTAAGCAACTAATTTTAAATTTGGAGATTTTGAATCAAACCATCCATTTTGGTCTAATTTGAAATTATGCTCATGACCACTACGATCACCCCATTTTTATTAATGCTCACCGCAAGAGTTTGTGTTGGAAATACCATTAAATCTCTTCAATGCCTCATCAAAACATTTTTGCTTGCAGATTACCTTATATCGTCATTTCAACAGCTAAAACTTCTTAGTTGATATTAAAAACGACAGCAATTTTGCGTCAATTTTTATTGTTTCCAATGCTACCTACCCGGATCAGCTCTTGATCGAAACGCAAAAAACGCACCTATCATAATTTTTCTCCATACAAAACCAACTATTTTCCTTGCCTAGGAATGTAACTCGCAAATTAAAGCTTTGTATTGTGCCCGAGAAAACTAAAACGCGAGCTGCCATTGCTCTGAACACCGGGATAATTAAACTAGAGGAGTCTGCAAAAATCGTTATGTCTTTCACCCAGTGTTTCAAAAGCACAAGGCCAAAGCAAATACGTTTTTGTGTTCTTTCAACCGACAGTGGATTTCGTTATATAGCAATCATATTTCAAGAACCGTTCTTTATTCAGGACAAAATACTTGAAAATAGGAAATAATTATACCGACTAAATTATATTTCCCTTTCTCTAAAAATCTCAAACTGGAATTTCGTTTTCAGCAGTCTCTACCCTACTCATTCGGAAAACAAATCTAATCAACTGATTACCCGTGTTTTTCTTCACCCAGTAATCCTATAAATATTGAATTCCAGCTCACTTTCCGCACCAGTTTAACAATTTAAGTTAATCACCATGAAGTGTGCATTTTTCTTACTTCTGACAATTTTTGTCGTTCCGTTCATTTTTGCCGAGGATGCTCGAATTTTGAACGGGCACGATGTCGATACGCTTCGAAGATTTCCCCATTACGTGACAATACGTACTCACAGAGGAGCTGCTTCATATACTGACCTAATTGCAAGATATTGTTCCGGATCAATTATATCAGACAAATGGATCCTGACGTCAATGCACTGCCTTGAAGGAGGAGATCAATTTGATATTTTATTTCGGCGAAAATCTAATTTCAGTGGCGAAGATTCATTTCAAATAAGTGTCCACGAAAATGCTGTGCATCGTTACCCGACTGGCTATGATGACTTAGCATTGATCAAATTGCCAGTATATTTGAGTTTCGATCATAGACATATAAAGAATGGACACGAAATGATAATCCATGAACCCGTACGTGAATGAAGCATTTTTACTACATATGCAACTTACTCTCTGCAAAAAAGCTTTCCCCTCAATGCCGCACACTATACCCTTCTGCGCTGTTGACTCTCTATGTAAACAAACATTTCCATACATTTCTATTGTTGTGAATATGGTCGATTTTCGGGTTAGTTGGAATAGCAGGGAAAATAAAATATGTGTCACATGGGGCACAAATTTCAAAATTAATCAAATTTTCTGAATGAAATTTGATGTTATTTTGTAAGGGGAGGTCGAAAATGTTGCTGGCATACATATAACAACCATTTCTTTCCACAATTCGAAAGCTTTCTATCCTAAATCCGGTAAAAAGAGGTACATTGATTCAAATTGAATTTGTACTTACATCACACATTCTAGGGCGAAATCCTATTAGAAATTGGTGCAAAACACTTTTTACTTTCACACTGTTTATTGATCAATCTAAACATTTATACTTTTAATTGATGAAAACACGAAAATAAAACATGTGTCAAACCGCCCGATCGCCATTTTTATTGATTGCTTTTGTTCATAGGCGGGGAAAGCTTGATAGCGTGTAGGGGCATTAAGTTTGATAAATTATATGAATTGACGTCATTTAGGTGAAGAAAATTGTTCGAACGATGAAAACCGGTGTGAATGAACGATTTAAAGTAGCACAAGTAAACTTCGTAATTGACTTGGGCTACTATTTACGAATGCTGCGTGCAGATAATGATGCTAAATGATCTATACGCATGTAGATGTTTTATGTTACGTTGGTGGGCAAACCGGCGAAAATTTTATTTCAGTTTGATTTCAAATATATCTATTTTAGGGAATTTAAGGGAATTTTAGATTTGATGACTGTGTTTGTCTGCAAATTAAATTTTCTAAATGGTATTTCTTACACTATAGTTTACTTTTTTATGTAAATAGAAAATACGTTGAATAAGGTGGCTAATCAAGAAATAATATTATTGTTGTTGCATTATTTGCGTCATAGGTATAAAATTAATTATAAAAGACATACAGTGAGAAATGTAATAACAATAAATAAATCAACCAAATTTTTTGAAACAAAGCATCGGTCAGAAAGGCCTAAAATCTTATCTGAGTGTGAAAAAAGTGGATTATCAGAAAAATTATGAAAATCCCTAAATTAAGTGCCCCAGTTTTACAAATTAAGGTGAACAAACGAGTTGAAAAGAAAGTCTCTACTCAAATTATTCGAAATTCAAAAAAGAAAGCGAATTTAAAGGGCAGAATGGCGGAAGCTAACCTTATAATAGTTAAAAAAAATTGATTTGTTAAATAACGTTTCGCTTAAGAGTGCGCAAAAAAGCCAAAATAATTCTGGAAGTCCATAATTTTTGTTGCTGAAGTAAAAATTAATGTTTTTGAATCTAATAAGCGGCAATATGTTCGGCGAATGTTTAATACAGAGTTTAGGAGGGAACATACTACTTCCACTGTAAAATACAGCGGAGGAAACATTATGCTATATATAGATTTTGTGAATGGTAGGATGGATCAAACGTGTTGCCTGGGTATTCTTAAAAGAAATATTAAACAAAGTGCTGAAAAATAAGGCATTTTATACAATTTTCGCATGTATCCGGAGCAATGTAGGCTTTGGGCTATTTGTTACTGTCCAAATGCTATTACCGAATTTAAACCCGATCGAACATTTATGGCATCAAATTTATGGCAATCAAATTTGCATTTATGGCAATCAAATCTATGAGATCGGTCATATAAAAAAACATGTATACCACTCTTGCCACTCTCTCGTATGAAGCAAGCTTTGTAAAGACGATCTCTAGGGTGGAAACGTAATTTATTAATTTTGAAAAACCTATTTTACCTGTCATAAATATGTCCGTTTGCTACAAAAAATTGCGGTTATTTTACATACAATGGAGGGACGATTTGTAGAGTGGGAAGATAATTTAAAACAAAAGGATCGCTAATTTCGGGAAATAGCCTATTTAACCTGAAATAAATACGTCCCCTTGGTTGAAAAAAGCCAAGATTTTACAAGCGATGTAGGGACAAATTTGTAGGGTGGGAACATAATGTAAAACAAAGTGATCATGAATTTTGGAAAAATATGTTTTACCTGAAAGAAATATATCCTTTTGTTACAAGAAAAGTGCGAAGAATTTTGTATATGACGTTGGGACGATTTGTCGGGCAAAAAGGTAATTAAAAACATGTGCTTAAGGATCATTTCGTACAAGAAATATGCGAAGAATTTGTATTCGCACATTTTGAAAGCAAAATTTACGGCGAGTGGAAGCGTTAATATTCGTATTGAGCAAAATGAAGTGTAGTGTTGTGAATTGTGATGGTGATTATAAACGCAGTGCGAGGGCGATTTCTTTTTTCCGGTAAGTAAACAATATTTGAATTTACCACAGCAAATATTGCAAGTAAAACTTGTGTCGAAATAGACGCCGCGATATGTGAAGTGATTTTTTCAGACAAAGGCTATACAGCTTGAGCGCATTTGAAGGGATAAAAATGTACCTTCAAAATTACAAAATAGTACCATTTTAAATAATACAATAAAATATTATCGGCTTTAGCTTTAGAGACGATATACGTTGTCTATGCTGATTTATAGACTAGAAGGGAACCAGATCACAAATCAATAACCTCTATAAATTGTTTGTTTTTTGTGGATGCCGAGAATTTTCTAACATTATTTGCGCGTAAATGTCTTGAGTGTATATATAATTTGAAACTTTTTTAATACTCGTTAGATTAAAACATTTATTTCAGATTGTTTTATTTGAATAGTTTTTGAGCCTAATAAAGTGACTCAGTGCCGCTGAAATTGAATTTAGAATTTCTCTACCAAATAAATCCAAGTGAAGTTTTTTTTCACGGAATTATGCTTAGTGATCTGCGTTATGTGGCAACACGGCAACAATTAGGTCTGTTCGCGTGCTACAATTAATTGCAATGAAGCCGTTTATGTACTTCGTTTTACTCAATGCTGAAAATTTCGCCTCTTTCAGTAAATTTCAGTAGAGTCTGAGCTATTGAAAAACAGTGAAAAATGTGAAACGCGTGTCGCGAGTAAAAATTTCAAAATGTGCGCGGCAAGCAACATATTTTTGCGTAATGTTGTTTTGAAGATCGAATATTTTTGTGGCGATAATTTATCACCACTTAGAATGACTTTATAATTACTATTGTTCTCACAAAAACCGACTACTGAATCTTTTCCGGAAATGCAATCAGAGCGTTTTCGTACTTTTCCTGAATATCCCCCACTACATGATTCACAAAAATTCTGTGACTGAAAGTACGCAAACAGACTTCATCTCTGCTCAGAGCTAATCATTTTCATTAAAAAAAAACCTGTTCAGCTGCCGCACAACTAATTAAAATACTACGCACAGTTTTAATGCAAATCGAAACTCATTGATTCGCTATTGACGTGAATTACATTACATCAATATTAACAAATTTTTATTTGCACCAAAAAAGTTGCCCTTTAATTTTACAATATTTCACGCCGCCCTCGTCATACAAACACATTGCGACCTCTCGCTCACACAACTACACCAGAGGTCGAAAATTGCTTCATTTCTCTCGGCCCATTTCGTATCCATTCCTCTCTATATCTATGGTTTCGATGAAAAAATTAGACCAGTACACATAGCCTTCGATACAAAGCTTGAACAGAAATTGGTTGTCATGCCAGGATTCAAAAACTATGGAGGCTATTATGAAAGCCAATCGAATAATGCCGTGTATTACTACCCCGATTCGGAGGGTTCACTGCAATATGGAATGTTTGGCGTTGTACCGAAACATATTTGCCAAAAAGAGTATGGGTCTGACTTCGATGAGTATCTTCATATTTGCGTTATGGGCTGGAAAAACAACAATCAGACTCCATGCGAAGAGAATATAGGTGGTGGTTTGATCATCGGATGGCCCACGAAACCAGAGTTGGTTGGAGTGTTCTCCCAAGTATCAAACTGCGAAGAAGGTAAACCCTCGATATTTGTGAATACCAGTAAGTATAGGGACTGGATCAGCAGTGTTATTGGAAAGGATATTGATATCGTTGGTTGGACTGTTGGTTGGTAACTCCAAATCAAAAGTACATCTCTTCACTACCAACAGTGGAAACTTATAGTTTCAAGTCTGTCAAAACATCGCTTGTAATAATAAATAATCTTCTAATACCGCTTTTTTTTTATAAAGACTGAAAAAATCCAAATTTGGTTTTTATCAAATCGTCGATATCTGCCAGCGAACTGGTAACAAAATATTGATGTTTTAGAATGGTGAATTGATTTTACAGAGAAGTAAAAAAAATAAGTCTAGACAATTTCGCACCATTCTAATAGGTATAACTGGCTCACATTTTATTTTAATTTTGTTTAAAAACTCTTTCATTTAATTCGAAATAATTCTTCTTCGTACCATTCGTATCGACATCACTGACAACAAAACTATCAGCTTAAAAAAAACTTATATAAGCCGAAATTTATATTATACATCTTTTAGCCAAATAGGCAAGGAAAGATTAGCTGCGTTTTTTTCATCTAGAGTGAAGTAGGTATCCTGCATGCATAAACTAACGATCCGGAGTACCGTGCGAGTTTATTTCATTCCTACTTAGTTGGCAGCAGTTTGTTTGTCAGACATTTGCCAGTTCAAAATTCAAAATTCGAAATAACAAATGTCTACCTAGAAAATTAGAATCATGTGAATTTCTTTTTCAAACGTAATCGAAGAATATTCCGACTCATAGGATGAGAATTATGTTGACAGCAGTGATTTTTTTTATCATATTCATCTGTTTCAATGTTTCCTGGTTGCTTGATCGACTGGGAAATTTATCACTGTTGTCAACTGTTTCAGCTGGCATGAATTATTGAAATATGTTTCACAAAGTGCACGAGTACGAACTCCACTGAATTGACAAGTGTTCGTACTTTGGATGTTGTTGTTGTTTCGCGTACTGCACTACTCGGGATGCATTAAAACCCCATAGGCTAATATACACCTGATTTCCCATACAAGTCAAAAGCAAGAAGAAAGGTGCTTTCGGCAAAAGCAGGTATAACAGCATATAAGCAACCGGTTTGTGTCCATGCTATCATAGCGCTGAGTAAAATTTTGGCAATTCAGCACCGTATTTACACTATCTGTCATAGCAATCGATCAGTATATTTGTCTATTGTGTTCACGTCATTTGTCAAAAGCCACATCATTTACCGAATGAATATATCAAAGCATGACCCATCAAAAGAAAAGAAAAGTTACTAATTGAAACAAGTGGTGGTTTCCCGTCAGAGTGGAATTTGTTTAACAAACTTCACTTGTTGTCAAGCAAACCAAAGCTGAACAACACAAAAATTTTGTTGGAGGAAAGCATTTTTAGCAGTAATGAATAAATTATATTTTTAGTATTTTTACATAAAAGATGATACGACATTGAAAACAGGAAGTGAAATTTGTTGTGATGAATTATTTCGAAAGTAAATTCATGTTCTGTCGCGTCTTCAATTACACTTCAGCAGTCAATATCCAATTCAGTGACGACTCCTTCACTGAGTCCTTCAGGATCAAACTCTGCCAAACGCGAATCGGTACCTGTGAAACAAAGACGGCTAAACAGTTTTCAAACGGAAATTTTACAAGAATTTGTTACTACGGCGAAGAAGTTTGACGAAAAAAATTACAAAAACCGATGAAGTTGGCAAAAAATTTTATAAATAAAGGAGAAACGGCTGGAGTTAAAAAGAGAGTGAACCGGATATTTTAAAATGTTTGCATCTTCTTCGGAAGTTTCCCAGAAAAAAGTATTAGAGGTATTCTTATGAAAGTAGAAAAGTATTTGTTAGTTTAGGATAAATCATACACACTTAAAAGTTTCGCTTAAATTCAAGCGTCAGTATTGTGGTCACTGAAAGTATTTTGAAGTCTTGGTGGCTGCTGTTTGTTTGCTGTGCTTTCTTCTTCACTCCAGGCTCAGTTGTCAACATCGTTATGAAAATTAAGGAAATTAGGAAGCACAAATCAACTTTTAACAAGCAAAGTGCTGTGCTTAATATAGTTATCGATTCCTTTGCCTGAACGTCAGGAACAAGTTTTCAGCTGACGAAAGGCCTCCTCCACAACCCTTCGACTTCTTGCTAGGTAGGTAGGTAGGTTGAAAAGGCTGCCGATCAACAGAGGCCTGCCGATCGACACATCTAGGCACAAAAGAGGTCCGCTGTCATGCCACAATAATAAATTTATATTTCCTAGTCACTGAAATCAGGGAACTATCTGCTTTCTTTGGCGATTTAAGAGAAAAAATGCACCAAGTGCAGCAAGGCTTCCTCCTACTAAAGCCGGGCACAGGCACATAAGATAGAGAACGGACTCCTCCTCGACCTCAGAGCCATAAATGCGACAGAAATCGTCAAACCCTGCGCCCTGTCGCTGTGCGTGCCGCTTTATGAGACAATGAGCCGTAAAAACGCCCACAATGCAACGCAGAGCGCTTTGAGTAAAGCATAAAAGCTGCCTCGTGCGATGCACATTCATGGATTCAAAGGACTACCTTGTCATCGCACAGGATGATTCATCTGCCCAGGACTTCCTAGCGTCCTCAAGATATTTTTGCCTGATGTCCAATTTGAACGATGTCATCGGTAAACCTATATAGAAGGAGCATAGGACCTCCGGTAGCAAGGTACCAAGTCTTGTTAACTCACCAGCCTCACAGTTGCCCTGAAAACCCTTACGCCTAGGTACCCAGATCAATTGAACAACCGAATGTCTCAATATCTGTCTATGAGATGCACGGCATTCAGCGAAAATAATGGACACTGTACGAGGACCAGCAAGAGACTTTAGTAGCCACTTGGCTATCTGTGAAAATACCAACATTGACCCCACATATTCGATAACGCAGAAGCCAGTCAATTGCCTGGAAAAAAGCCGCAGCCTCTGCCTGAAAGGCGCTAAGGTGATCTGGTAGACGGAGGGACAGCTTGAGTTTCAGCTCATCTGAGTATACACCACTCCCGACTCGATAGTTAAGCTTTGAGCTGTCGGTGTACACATGGATAAGCCCACTTTTGAAATGGACACCATCAAGCTGTTCGTCCTTACCAGGAATGTGAATCGTGAACTCCAAACCTAGTAGGCGTTGCGGAGCGATATACTCAACACCCGCTGGAACAGGAACTCCCCCGGCCAAAATCGTCACATGGCCAAAATCTGTTCTATTCCACGATGAGATACAGTTCAGTCTCACAACAGCAAGATTAGCTTGCTTTAAGATCAGTAGATTGGTTGGTAGCTAAAGAGGCAGCACGAAGAGTGCTTTAGTAAGGGTGGAGCGGAGCGCTTCAGTTACTAGTAGTCATCCTCCGCACTTTTTCAAGCTGCCGTTTGCACGTAGCCTTAAAAGCAGCCTGCCACCAGAACGCCACTCCAAACAATAGAATTGGCTCAACCACAGCATTATAAAGCCAAACAACGGTCCGAGGCTGTAGTCCCCACTTCACTCTCATGGCATTTTTACTGCAGTAAAGTGCATTGAAAGCCTTCTGTGTTCTTTCTGCTATATTGTAGCTCCATAGTAGCTTCGTGTCGAAGAGGAGCCCTAAGCACTTGACCCTTTAGCTCAAGTCAATGGAGACCTCGTTTAATGTGGATAAATCAAAGCAAGGAACTTTCTACTTCTTTGCAAACAGCACTAACTCTGTCTGGCTACGATTCACATTAAAGCCGCACCCATGGCTCCATCGTGAAAGTATCTCAAAAGAGTGATTTCACCATCCCCGATAGCGTAGATAAATATTTTCCCGACACTGCTACAGCTATGTTGTCCGCATAAGCAATTACTTTGCAGTCGGCAAGATCTAGTCTCATTAGGAGAGTATTTTTTATAATGTTCTTTAGCAAGGGAGAGAGGGCTCTACCCTGAGGTGTGCCCGTGCCGACCCCTCGTCGCAAGCGATCATTCTCCATTGAAAAGATGACCACTCTATTTTTGAGAAACTGCACGATAAAAGCAAGCAGCCGCTCACCCACGCAGCGCTGAGAGTGCCTCAACAATGTCGTTAGACTTTACAATGTTACAGACCTTCTCGATGTCCAAGAAGGTGGCAAGCGCTAATTTCCTAAGAGCAAGAGGCTTTTCGACTTGCTTAATGAGGACGTGAAGAGCAGTTTCAAAAGATTTACCTTTGGAATAAGCGTGTTGTGACTGCAAGATGAACATGGAATCGATTTATCTTTTGATATGGCAATCAATTATCCTTTCCAAAATCTTAAGCAAGACAGAGTTAAGACTTATTGGACGATAGTCTTTTGGCTTAACATGCGAAACTTTTCCTGCTTTAGAGATAAACACAACTCTAGTTTCCCGCCAGCCGTTGAGAGCATACGAGAAGCGCAGGGAAGCGTTATAAATCGCTCTGAGCTATGATAGCGTTGCTCCCGAGGACTGCTGGATATTAGCAGCAAGGACACTATCAGAGCCCGGGGGCTTAAACGACTCAAAAGCGTTCTTAAAAGAGAGCAGCTAAAATTATTTTCAGTTGAAATCATTTCTACATTGAACGGATAGACTTTCATTAAATTTATACTAAAGCAATCTGCGGAATCTCCAATAATTACAGCCGACACATCGACTCCACATATAGCTTTTCTAAATTTACGTATTGGTTTCCCAATTTCTAGTTTAAAAGAACAAGTCTCATATATTCTGGCATTGTTGCACCGTCCAGGGTCTCGAACATTTATGTAGAGAAATCGGTATCCACTAAAAATATATTTGAAAACGTTTTTATTAAGTTGTTAGGTACATTTAGTCCTCTAACGCTGGCAATATTGTCGAATACAGGCCCTTGTAATTGTAGTAACCTACTGCATCTTCGGCAGGGGTTTTAATTTCGATATGACAAACGTCTAACAATGATTTATCTCAGTAAACATATACAAACAGTGAGTATTATACACTCAGAAAAATTTCACCATTAAAATTTAATAGAATCAAATTTAAATCAAAAGTTGAAACACTTTTAAATGAAAAACGAATTTTATTTTAATTAAATAAGTTCCCACATTCAATAAAAATGATTGCACTTTATTATACAAATGTTATTTTCGTATCATAATTTTCATCATTGAATGTAAAACAAAACATTTTGAGCTAAACAAGACCATTTTGATACAGCGTTATTGAAATGAAGGCAGATTATTTGAATTAAAAAGAAACGTATATGACGCCAACTCATATTTGAAAATATTTGATTCATATCTATTTTATTTATTTATACAACGATTTTTTTCTGAGTGTACCTATTGCAACAATGCGCGAAACATGTTAATGCATTCAACTTTTGCAGAATTCATCAATGGATAGAAATTCAAGTACTAAGGCATCATGACTCTCCATACTTCGTGGCAAAAAACTGACACAATGCACCTTACAAAAGATTTGCTAGCCCCAGCAGATAAGCAACAGTTCTGTACTCCGCCGATGATCGCAGGACATATTTAGCTATTGCTATTCTTTTTCAAAAGGAATGTACATTCTAAACGCTGTATTGTGTTAACGAAGGCCTCTTAGTTTATCACACAAATTACTGAATACATTTCGATACATCTGGAGATTTTCTTCAAACTCCTCGTTAACACTTCGTACTACATCTTTCTTCTAAAAATAACTTGTAGGTTCCTAACAAAATTAGCAATATTTGAATTCGCAATTATTTGAATTCTGCCATAAAATGCCATCGCTGTAAGCATGTTCATTGTCCCATACAATACATTTTTCCTATATTTTTGACGCTTCTTTCTATTCCTTAAAAGTACAGGTTTATTCCATTTTACCTCACTGAGAACACACTTTAACTTTTCACTAAAATCATCACCGCTTAATAAAACTGCTGGCATTAGCACTAAATTCATTTTCGAAATGAAAAATGGTCGAAGTCAGACACAAACGGCATCTGTAAAACAAAATCACCTCAGTGCGAAGTAAACGCATTTTCCTGCTTTTAAAAGCAGCCTTTATATAGTAGGCAAAGAAAATTTGTAATATTTCAACTTGCGATAACTTCCGAGAAAGTTATCAGAGTATCAATTCGCAGAATGCATTGATATAAACTCGCATGTGCGCTCTTGAATGAATGGAAGAACAACGCTTTGACTATGCCAGATACTTTAGCAGAAAATTTTCAAATCAACAAACCTCCTGACCATTTTTTTACCAATGTTCGAAGAACAATAGTATTAAACTCGTTTCGCCGAAAATTCATATTTCTTTATATATATATATATATATATATATATATATATATATATATATATATATATATATATATATATATATATATATATATATATATATATATATATATATATATATCTATATATATATATATATATATATATATATATATATATATATATATATATATATATATATATATATATATATATCAGCAAAATGATTAATGGAGATAATCTCTGGAGTGGCCGATCCAATTGAGCTGAAATTTTTGGAGAACGTAGATGTATATAGTAGGTAGGTCCATGACTTTCTCAAATTTAGATATCCTAAACCTTTTGGCGGCGGCGAGCGTTTTAGTGAATTTTGAGGAACTCCTATATTTCCAAGCAGTGTAAATTTTTGTTCAAGAAAAGTATTGGGAATGAAAACCAATTATGTTCTTAGCTTGTCTATGTTAAAAAATTGGAAATTTTGAGCCGTGTGTGGGTGCAGGGTGCCTAAAAGTAGGTAAGGAATTTGTTTCAAATTTTGATTTGTCATTACTTGTAAGAAAAACAATGGATCATCGTCAAAATTACAGAGCGTATTGACGTTGACTAAAATTTGGCACATATAGATTCTCAGCAAAAAGCGGGTAACCCTATAGCTGTGGTAGGCTGCTGAAAAAAAAATCCTTTAAATCATTGACATTCCTGAAAATTTTTTAATTTTTGACGAAAATTTCAAATCTTTGATAAATTTTATCCTTTGTCCTTCATCTCAAGATAAAATTTTCAAAATTCCGATTTGCATAAGAACGGCAACCCATCGCCAAATTACCTCTATTTTCAGCACTCGAAAGTTCTGTTCACGAGAACTGACGACCGGATTATCCGATCATAATGAAATTCACAGGACATGTTGGTATTAGCTAGGACCAGGTCTGATAGAAGTGATTTTGAAATGCGGGCAACTCTGTGGCAGTGGTACCATCTTGAAAAAGCACTGAGAAAAAAAACAGCTTTTTGGATTATAGCTTCCGATTCAGCCATCAGATTTTAACAAAACTCACACAGTACTTGAATCCTACTCTATGCAACATTAATTAAAAATTTGGTTGAAAAATTAGTATAGGGCTGGCAGCTGTGGTGATTTTTGTCTCATAAATCTTGCAAATTTGCTCAGCAAAATAAAGCTTTTTTCCCTATAACTTCCGGTCCAGGGTAGTAATCAAAACGAAGTTCATGCAGTAAATGGACCTTAATGTAGACCAAATGTCGTCGGAATTTCGTACAAAAATCATGAAAGGGCTGCCAGCTATGACCATTTTTGTAATTTTGTGGAATTTCTTTACTGAGCGATTATGTCATTAGATTTGCAATTGAGGATGATCCTGCAATGAAAATTAACAACAAATATTAACGTTTTAAAAATTTAAAAAGTTTTGAGGGTGATTACTCTAAAATTCTTTTCACCCGTGTAACTTCCAGCGCAGTGATTCAATCGAAACGAAATTTACTGGTTGGGTTTAACTTAACGTGAAGCAGATTTGGTATATTTTTTGTTTTGCTGCTGACACAGGCTAACCAGCATTAGCCATTTTCGTAAATATTGCACCAACAGATGCTTCAAATTACGTACTCATATGCAAAGCATTTGCGATAAAAATAAGAAATCAATTTTTAAATTTTCCGAGTTTTGAACATTTTTCGGATGGGAGCCTCAAACAACGTTTAACCGCTGAAACTTTCGATGAAATCCTCCGATGAGAACGAAATTCAAAGGATAAGTTGATTTAAGTATGAGCTTGTTATGGTAAACTTATTGCTGCTACATTGGAAAAGTATTGCCAGCACTGAACATTTTCATCATTTGTGTTATAGTTGAGTTTTGTTGCTTGGGATAAGGCATGGTTGTACAAAAAAGTGGATTACGTCTTCCCACATTTTTTTGTCACTCAAAGACAATTTCTTCGAAAATTAGTTTTCTAGCGGTTCTGATGCGCTAGTTTTTTATTTTTAGAGAAGCATGCAAATATTTGACAAACTTCTTGCTTCGTCCACAGGGTCAAATTGAACTTTTTGAAATTCCTCTATGCTCAAGTACGGTCACTTTTCAAGAAATTGCCTCTGTTTTTAGCGCCGAAGAGTTGTGTTCGTGAGAGCTGACAAGTCGGTTAAATCGATTGATTGTCGAATTGAAGTTCAGGCATTGTTTGGTCTTGAGTAGGACCAGGTCTGAAAGGAGTGGTTTTGAAATGAGGCCAACCCCATGGCAGTCGTGCTATCTTGAAAAATCACTAAGAAAAACACTACTTCTTGCACTGTATATTCCGATTCAGCGACCTAAATTTACAGAGTGGCTGGATCTCTAAGCCACGTTTGACAGAAATCTGGTTGAAAAATTAGGTTGGAGCTGCTGGCTATGATAATTTTTGTGTCTTCAATATTGAAAATTTACTCAGCAAAATGAAGCTTTTTACCTTTTTACATCCAATGCAGTCATGGTAAATGGACCTTATTGTGAGCCAAATTTGGTAGTAGTTTAGTTGAATAATAATGATAGTACTGCCAGCTATGTTCATGTCTTTACTAAGTGATGCTATCACTAAATTTTCAAATGATAATGATCTTGTCGTGAAAATAAACAACAAATATTTGGATTTCGAAAACCTGAAAAGTTTTACGAGTGGTAGCCCTAAATTTATGCTCCCTTGTAACTTCGATTGAAACGAAATTGACAGAGTGGGCGGACTTCGATGTGAAGCTAATGTGATATATTTTTGGTTTAGTACTAGCTAGAGGATGCCAGCAAAGGCATTTTTATTATTTTTATTTCAATAAGTGTAACCAATAAGTATTCATATGCGGAACATCATTAATATCGAAGGTTTAATTTTTTTATAAAGTGGAAATTTTTTGGATGGCAGCCCTCAAATATCATTCTATCTATGTACCTTTAAATTTTCTAATTAAAGCAAAATACACAGTACTATATGATTTTGATATGAAGCAGTTGTAGTAGACTTTTGGTTGCAATTATGGTAATGCTGCCAGCACTGAGCTATTGCATCACTTATGTTACAGAAGATGCTGCTTTCAAAATTTTAATTCGATAATGAATACAAGTGGGGAGTGTTTTACTTTCCTAAATTTTGAAATTCATGCAAATGTTAGCCCTGAAAATCTTTCCATTCTTGAGATCAAAGTGATACATAGCCTTCAGATTAGGTTGGCTGTGATTGTGGTGTTTGAAATCAAACTCATTATTACTTAACAAGCTGGTCTATTGCGCTGTTCGACTGTGACGGATGACTGTGCAGATCGTATGGGGAAAGATGTGTTTTAAACATAATCCATTGTATTTTAAGTATCCTCTACTTTGCTTCAAACGTTTGTGATCCTTGCGGTTCTGATGTACTATAGTTTTTAAATCTTCGATCGCTGTTTCATTGCTGATCTTTTACATTTCATTACAGTGCCTGCATTCTTCCAAAAAGTGGATTAAAAACAAACTGACTATAAACTTTCTTTATTTTAAATTTTCCAACTCAAATCCCCAAAATTTTATTTGACTTTCTCAAACAACCAAAACTGATTCTTACTCTCAGTCTTATTCACCATTTATCTCGAATTTTCAAATTACTGAAATTCAGGGCATGAATCACGAGATTTCGATAGACGATATCGGCTACCGTCAAATAAAAACGATGGAAATTATCGACTTAAGAATGTCGGCAACATATCCTATATGATATATCGAAATTTTCCTTCCTAACTCCATGGTAGATTTTCGTGATATTTGACAGCATCTGACGAATAATAATGACGTTTGAAAAAGAAGGAATTTGAGAGATTCTAGTAATCCATTGGAGTAACCGAAACAAAAGTAAGAAATCATAACCTTAAAATATCTTGTGATTCAGTCTATGAAACGTTTCCGTGTATGGAAGGAAGCGTTTAAATATATAGTGAGCGAGTTGGATGCTGCAGGTGCTATAAGCTCTTCTACCTCGCCTGTATTAAATGTAGCATGCAAGGTGGAGCGTACGAAAACAACAACTTGATTGGAATGCCACAAAGCAATGTATCAAACATGTTCAAAGGTGTAATAGACAATATGAAAGAGAACTTGTGCCACAAGTGAATAAAATTTACTTTTGCGGAGGAGTGCAAGATTTGGTTCCTCGAAAAATATGGGATACCAGGTGGTAAGGTATATGAATATTGAATTCTAAAACATTTTCTTTTCTTATAGTCATCGGATGTATTGATGGAACTCATATATCTTTGCTGCAACCGAAGGCAAACGAACATATGTTTTACAACCTTAAAAGAAGACACAGCTTGAATGCAATGGTAGTAATTATTGTATATTTATATCATCTCTGCATGGAATAGAACAGAAGTCGGCCATGCGAGGATTTTGGCCGAGGGAGTCCCCGCTCCAGCGGGTGTTGACTACATCGCTCCGCAGTGCCTACTAGATTTGGAGTTCACAACTCACATTCCTGGTAGGGATGAATGGCGTGATGGTGCCACCCTCGAAAGTGGATTTATCTTTGTGTACACCGACGGCTCAAAGCTTAACAATAGAGTCGGGTGTGGTGTATACTCGGATGAGCTGAATTTCAACCTCTCCCTCCGTCTACCAGACCACTGTAGTGTCTTTCAGGCAGAGGTTGCGGCTATTTTACAGGCTATCGATTGGCTTCTGAGTAATCGAATATTCGGGGTCAATATTGGTATTTTCACAGATAGCCAAGCGGCTATTAAGTCCCTTGCTGGTCCTTGTACAGTTTCCATCATTGTTGCGAAACGCCGTGCATCTCTTAGGGAGATATCGAGAATTTTGTTTCGATTCAATCACTGCGCTGAAAGTTATACGGGTGAAAAGAATTTTAAGGTAACCACCCTCAACATTTTTCAAATTTTCAAAACGTTAATATTTGTTGTTAATTTTCATTGCAGGATCATTCCCATTTGCAAATCTAATGACATAATCGCTTAGCAAAGAAATTCCAAAAAATTACATAAATGGTTTTTTTACGAATTTCCTACGACATGTGGTTAACATTAAGGTCCATTTACTGCATGAACTTCGTTTTGATTTCATGACTAAAACAGAAGTTATCGGGAAAAAAGCTATATTTTACTGAGCAAATTTGCAAGATTTAGGAGACAAAAATCACCATAGCTGGCAACTCTATTCTAATTTTTCAACCAAATTTTCACGAAATGTTGTCTAAATTAAGGTCCAAAAAATTGTGTGAATTTCGTTAAAATGAGATTGCCAAGTCAAAAGTAATAGGACAAAAGGCAGTTTTTTTTCTCCATGATTTTTAAAGATGGTGCCACTGCCACAGTACTGCCTGCATTTCAATATCACTTCTATCAAACCCGGTCCTAGTTAATACCAATATGTTCTGTGAATTTCAGTATGATTGGATGAACAGAAGTTTCGAGTGCTGAAAATAGAGGTAATTTGGTGAAGTGTTGCCGATCTTGTGCAAATCGGAATTTTGAAAATTTCAGTTGGACATGATGGACAAAAAAACCAAATTTATCATTGATTTGAATTTTTTGTTATAAAGTAAAAATTTGCCGTAGCTACAGAGTTACCCGAACTGCCTTGAAAATCCATGCGTGATTAATATTAGAGTTATCAATCAAATGTTTCTATCAGAAGTTATGACAAACCATAATTTAAAAAAAAATTCCTTGCCTACATTTAGGCACACACGGCTCAAAAGTTCCAATTCTTTATCATAGAGAAGTTTAAAACATAACAAGTTTTCATTCCCAACACTTTTTTTAACAAAAATTTACACTGCTTGGAAATAAAGGAGTACTTGAAAATTCACTAAAATGCCCGCTACCACCAAAGGGCTAAAGATATCTGAGTTCTAGGAAGTCATGGATCGGCCACTCTAGAGATTATCTCCCTTAATAATTTTGCTGATGTATAAATGTATATATATGTATATATATATAAATATATATATATATATATATATATATATATATATATATATATATATATATATATATATATATATAGATATATATATATATATATATATATATATATATATATATATATATACATATATATATAAATATATATATATATATATATATATATATATATATATATATATATATATATATATATATATATATATATATATATATATATATATATATATATATATATATATATATATATATATATATATATATATATATATATATATATATATATATATAGAAATATGAATTTTCGGCGGAGCGAGTTTAATACTAACTTTTCTTCGAAAATTCGCAAAATGATTCAAAAAGCATTGAGCTAGGCAAAAAATGTTAGCGTAAGAGTATAGCAATAAGTGTATTTTTCTATAGTTATAATAATGTTGCTTATTGATCATATATGAATGTTGTTTTAGAAAACATTATCTAATTAATGTCGAAGCAATGTTGTTTCTCGTTAGCTCTGCAGTTCTACACAAATCTGTTTGACCCCCTTCGTGGTAGTCAACATGCAGTATGGGATCATTTGGTGGCGCCAGGACATCAAAATGAATTCGGTAGCGGACCCAAATATTATGCAATGCGGCACAAACGTTTGCAAATTGTCCAACTTTTTCTGGTATGCATCTCGCTTTACGTTCGTCGAGAAGGATCCTCCATCTGTCTTTGTACACACCGATGCAACGTTCAACAATACATCTCGCTTTAGAGTGAATTGTATTGAAGTTGGATGCGAATGTATTATACATATACCGAGGGGGCAGCTTATACCGAAGAGACAGCTTTGCGATGTTCGTTCGAGAAACAACCTTTCTTTCGATTGTGCCCAGATAAACGAGTCATGTGATGCACCACCAAATTGACTGTCGACTGCCATGGTTTTGCTGTTATGATCACATATCTAAAAATAAATTTTGAATATTACTGGTTATAATAATATAAATATATAACAATTACTATCATTGCATTCAAACTGTGTCTTCCTTTGCGGTTGTAAAACAGATGTTCATTTACCTTCGGCTGCAACAAAGATATATGGGTTCCATCACTAAATAAATTCAATATTCATAAATCGTTTTTCCTGGAAAATAATCCTCTTGGGGGTGGGTAGCTTAGCTTGCTAACGTGTCAGTCCGAAGCAGCGATCTACTGCCCACGGGTTCGAGTCCCGCCGTGACTGTATTTGTTCGTCTTGTGTTGTCTTAACAGTCGGCGACTGAGCATAATACCAGCGTTCCATTAATTAAGTGCCACATCAAAGCTTTAGTAGCGACTAGGCATAACACTAGTGCTTTAGATAATAAGAAATAAATGTGGCACTTATAAGAATAATGAAATAATTGATATCAGCTTATCCCATATGTGTCTCCCTACCGCCATCATCATCGGCATTATCATAGAAAAAAAAACAAAAATTCCATATTTTTCGAGAAACCAAATCTTGGACTCCTCTGCAAAAGTGAATTTTATTCACTTGGGGCACAAGTTCTCTCTCATTTCGTCTATCAAACCTTTCAAAATTTTTGATACAGTGCTTTGAGCCATTCTGATCAAGTAATCGTTGTCTACTTGATGCTGGTACGCTCCACCCGTCAGCAACGATAACGTGCATGCTACCTTCAATATAGGCGGGACACAGGAGTTTATAGCACCTGCAACATCCAACTCGCTCACTACATATTTGTTGATATGTCAAGGTTTTTATTTCTTATTTCTGTCCCAGTATCTCCAATGGATTACTAGAGTCTCTCAAATCTCTTCGCAGCACTTTTCCATTATCATCTTCAGATGAAGAATCAAAAAAGATGAATGCTTTCATTGATTTTTGCTGCGAATTGAATTGCTGCCAAACTTTTCGCGTGCTAGCAGCTCACTATTTGAGTTTTCAAATGTCATTATCATTTATCAGATACTGTCAAAAGCCACGAAAATCTACCATGGAGCTATAATTCAAAAGGAAAATTTCAATACATCATATAGTTCAGGTTATGACGCCGACACTCCTAAGTCGATAATCGTTATCGTTTTTATTTGACATAGGCGATATCGTCTAGCGAAATCTCGTGATTCATGCCCAGGTTCTCTTTCCAATTTCAACGCAATTTTTGTGCCCGAGGAATTTCCTTCCAATGCAGGCAACCACTTTGGCGTATTTCATAACAAAGTACCAGGGAACTATTCAACAACTGATCACAACCGCCAGTTATTGCCTCAGATTTGTATACATCATTTGAAATATATTCCACAAATTATTTGGAAATAGTTCAGACCCATGATTTTTGTTATTTAGCAAATGCTTTCATATAAGTCATTTTATGGCTCAGCGGACTTTCTTGCGACGTCGAGGGCGCTGATCGAAAGTATTTTCGTCTGCTTTTGGGTTTTAAATAATACCGACAACACGACATATTAATCGCATCCTGCCCACGGAATCGGTAATCTCCGGCCCAATGTATACAGCTTGAGTTTGATGTGCGTTATTGTCCACAAAAAAACCTAAGCAGTCAAAAGATTAATCTAGGATGATGACCATGGAGACAAGTTGCACCTGGATGATTCGGAATTTTGAAAAGAATTTTAAGTGATTAAATCAATCTATCTGAGATAAAAAATCGGCGCTACGCGCCGATTTTTTCCCAACAAGCTCCCGTAAAAGTATGTTCCATACTAAAATTGTTTTTTCTAAGAATCAGGATATGAAATGACATGATAGAAATGCAAAAAAATGCACAAGCGCTACTGCAAACAGTTTTTTAAGATCAAGAACACATATCGAATAATAGAAAAATGTATCCTAAATTTCTACAATGTACATACAATTTCCAATTTCATTTAACCAAGACGATACATTCAGTTCAAGTAATCTATCTTGTTCACTGTTAATCTTATCATATTAAACCAGAGTGATTAATTTAGATCGTTCAAACAACAAAAATTTATTTTTCTGCGAACATAATTCAAATTTGATGGAAATATACTGCATTTGACTTTCTTCGAAGAATTCCAATGCTGTGAGTTGAATTCAGTAATAATCTTATCGGTCAATTGATTAAAACAGTCATGTGAAATGGAAACTTCACCAATCAATACAGAGAATTTTAGTTCCGGAAATAAAGCCGAAATGAAAATATGTACCTACATAGGTAGTTTCGGGGAGCTACTTTGTCACAAGATAAGGAGATTTTTTGGAGGAAAAAAGTGAATGGAAAAAATTGAAAATATGTTCTTGTCATGAAAATTTGACTTGTATAATATTCTGTTCAAAATTTTGAGAATAAAGGAAAGCTGTGCAAAAAAATTTGTCATATTTTGTAAAAAAAAAAATACTATTTTAACTACATATTTCTCCTTTACCTCTGTTTGCACGTGAAGAGGTAGTATAGGAAATAAAAGGCTGGCTAGCATAATGTCTCCTATCTGGTTTGAGCACAGATATAAAAGTGAAATGATGGTTATAGACTGTTCCAGTAGCAACTCCTTTTGCTATGAACACTACCATATGCACTTCCTCAAAATATTCAACTCAAATATAATATAATATACAATATCACATTTTGCCTTAGCTGCCCTTGAGTCCAGTTAAAATAAACTTTCGTAAAGTGAATGCTTCTAATGTCGGCATGTTTCAAAAGTTGAAAACCAATCATTCTTTCCCTCATAAAAAGAAACCGACTTATTAAAACGAAATCTAAAGTGCAATATTTCGAACAAAAGCCATTGTTTTTACTGTAAAAGTCTTCTTAGCGAGTTCGATTATAATTGTGAGACAAAGTACCCAATTTTTAATGAAATCACGCTACGGAAACAATTTATTTGCTATTTTATTTATTTATGTTTCACTATTTTCTCATCTTTATTGCTGTTTATATACGGTGGCCACACAGTCGTATCGATCATGAGTCTGGAACTCCAAGTATATATGTAGGTGTCAAATGTGTCAAGACAACTTTGCTCAAGGATTATATTAAATACCTTTTCGAATAATGATAAGGGTCATTTTTCTGCCCAAAACAGTGATAGCATTTTAGTCTACATTAATTCGCATTCTAAAGTTCCCATATACCAATTAAACTGTTTACCTTTCCTATAAACGTTGCATTCCGAATACAGGTGTTATTCAATTGTGAATTTCTGCAAACCAGGCTGCGACTCGCCATTGTACTGGTCAATAGAAACATCAAAAGAAAGCAGCTCAGTGAAATAAAATCAATATCACTTTCACCTAGTATTTGCAAGGTATAGAGCTAAATGGGACAAAACCTTGTCTGGTTTTTTCAGCCAACAACGGCTATCATTCTGTGTAGACCATTCTTTCTGCGGCGTGTATCATGCAGGATATGATATGCTGTTATAATATAAATGTTATTACCTGCTGATAACAAATAATTATCCATTTAAGGGGGGAAATACATATAAAATCGAAAAAAAATGCTAATTTCAGATTGACTTAAAATATACATATTATTTATTCAGAAAATTTTTAATATCAAATCCTTAAAGTACATGTCTCACAGTAAATGAAAATGTTTTTTTAATAATTTTTCAATACAAAATGGTGGCGATGCGAGCGAATGAAAAAAAAATTCCGGGGAACTTGCAACGTTCAGAGAGAAAAAATATGCTAATGAGATGTATAATTCATAGGTGAACCAATAAAATTTATTTAAAAAATTAAATTTTTTTTTCAAAAAAATCACGCTTTAAACATTAATAAACAAAATATTTTTCCGAAATTACAATAACATTCAACGAGAAGATAATACTCTTCTGTAGATGTGGTATAAATTTGAAACGGATCGGTTCAATATTTTTTTAGATATTTTGTACGGAAGTTGAAAAAGTACTACTTTGAGAAAAACGCGTTTAAAGTTCTAAAGCTCGACAGACCTGGGGAACGCCGCACTGCCTATAACTAACTATAACTCGAGAACTAATATGAATACCGCTTCAAAACTTTTTTTGTATATTTTAAGAGCATTTCAAACATTTTGATGTTATAAAAAAAATTGATTTTTTATTAGCAGTTACATGTATTTTCCCCCTTAAGGGGTTACCCCCACTTGTAACTTTTAAGTTTTTCGTTTTTTTTTTTGTTGCAATTTTTTTAAGTATAACTATCTAAGAATATGTCCTTCAAATTTCAAGTCGATCCAAACATAATTAACCGAGATATGAGCGTTAAAAGAGAAGAAACTGTTGCTTATACAACCGTTACTTATACTTATAAACGCGTTTTTCTCGAAATGACATCTTTGAAGTCGGTGACCAAAATTACTCGAAAACTACTGAGCCGATCTTTTTGAAACTTAGCAGGCTTATTTAATACATAAAAATGTAGTGTTTGATCGTTCGATTTATTTTTTTAATGAAAAATGGCCGTTTAATAGCAAAAAGACGACCATTTTTTTAAGTGAAAATCGAAATATTAACTTTGACTGTCCGCCATTTTGCGAAAAATGGATATTGTTTTAAATCCTTCGATCAAACACTAGTTTATACTGTTTTTTAACTAAGTCCATCGCTATTTGTTGTTTCAGATGATCCATTTCGACACAATTTTGGTCACCGCAAAAGGTGAAAATTAAAATTCCATTGTTTTGACGGCCATTTGTAATTAAATCATGTAATATTTTTCAATAAAAAAATTACTGAAAGGTGTTCAAAGTATGTTCTTTAAGAAAATATAACAGTCGTTTAAAAACATTTCGTAGTTTTGTCAAAATAAATTCATGAAAATGACCTATTTTATTGCGCTACAAGTGGGGGTAACCCCTTAAGACCTCCTCTCCCCAAAATTTTTCTTATTAGCGTTTTAATTTTCTATAAATGTGAAATAGATATTTCGTTTACACCAATCACTGCGGTACATTTTGCAAAACTAAATCTTATCAATTGATAACCAATGTTTTTTTTCATCTATTAATTCTATAAATATTGACTACCAGCCAACATTCCGCAACAGTTTGACAGTGTAAGTCCATTATTATGAAGTGTGCATTTATCCTACTTCCAACAATTTTTATCTTTCCGTTCGTATTTGCCAGGGATGCTCGAATTCTGAATGGCAAAGATGTCGACACGTTTCGAAGATTTCCCCATCACGTTACAATATGTACTCGTCAGGAAACATATCAAAGTCCCTCTATGGATGCCTATCGCTCCAACCTAAGTCCTACCGGAACATATTGCTCCGGATCAATTATATCAGAAAGATGGATCTTGACATCTATGCGATGCGTTGAGGGAGGATCTCAATTCGATATTTTGTTTCATCGCCAATATGCCATCAGCGGTGATGGTTCATTTCAAGTAACTGTTCGTGAAAATGCTGTGCATCGCTATCCAACTAGCTACGATGACATATCATTGATCAAATTGCCAGTCAGCCTGATTTTCAACGAAGAAATTAGACCAGTACATATTGCGACCGCAGATGGACTCATGAACAATTTGGTCGTGATGCCAGGATTCAATAAGCCGCTAAACGATAGTTACCCAATCTATAACGAACATGATGATAACGCAGATTCATTGCAGTACGGAATGTTTGAGGTAGTGTCGAAGCAGATGTGCAAAAACGAATATGGGTTAGATTTCGACGAGTATCTTCATATTTGTGTGATGGGCTGGAAAAACAACAATCAGACACCATGCCAAGATAATATAGGTGGTGGTTTGATCAGTGGATGGCCTTCAAAACCAGAGTTGGTTGGAGTGTTTTCGCAAGTATCAAGATGTGCGGAAGGCAAACCATCGATATTTGTGAATACTAGTAAGTATAACCACTGGATAGCTGCTGTGACTGAAAGTGATATTTCTACTACTACTTCTACTGCTACTAGCACTACTACGCCATACTACACCACGAATATAGTTACCCCGCCAACTGAAGTACCCACACCACCAATCTCGCTTTAATTCTGTTTCAAGCTTGTGACAACATTAATTGTAATTTTAACAAATTCTTCTCTAAATAAAAACATTTCTTTTTGCTAAAAGTCTTCGTTTCGCTTTAGATTAAATTCTCAACATCTATCAGTCAAGTCTTCAACTTGTTTGGCAATGCGAAAAATGTATGAAATTTTCATCATTTCGGTCAGAAAATTCCATCCTGGGATCTTACTACAAAGCTTTGTAACAAAGATAGCATTGGTGTGGAGAAATTTTGACACTCAGGATATTATGTAAAGTCTTATAATAACGTCTCTGAAAATTTGTTACTAACACGAAATTTTGTTGCAAGTTTTGTAGAAAGATTTTTTTACCTTTATTGGTGGAAGTTTCAGTCTAATGCAGTACTCTACTATTTATGGGCCCGAGTCTGGCCGAACGTTGATAGTTCTCTCTGTACGTTATTGTGCAGCTATCAAGATCAGTATATTAATGAATCAGTTTTCTCCATATATGTATTATCACTGTCATCGGTATTTGATTCTATAAGCATTACTATAAGAGAAATGCCTAAATTTTGATCAACGGAAAAATTTGGCGCAAAATTTGCGGCTATCACTTGGCTGCCAATCTAAATTCAGAAAAGTAATCGACAAAAATAAAGCAACATCTGTCACAAAATTGCATGTTCTTCAAAACTGCATGCCAACTAACTTGTAATGTTTATTAACAGATCCAATAATTTTTCTCTGGTTGTTAACAGCTCACAAGAGGTATCAGAAAGTCGGCTCCACAGTTTTATCTTCGTATATTTCTTCCCTCTCCTCGAGCCCAGCAATCAAACCAACTAGACTTTCAGTGGGAATACACGTAACCAAGTCATTCCCTTCTGCCTCGCCCATTTTCCAAAACTGTAATTGCACGCTTCATCAAACATTCAATATGCTTCCAAAGTAGAGGGCGTGATTCACAATAAGCGCTTTCTAACCAATTCTACCCAATGATAATTTGAAGTTATTTCATTGACGAAATCACCAAAGTCTCCTCTTACTTATTCTAAAAGTACTCCGATAATAGCTAACCGGTTCGATTGTTGCCAACTTCAAATCGATAGTTGAGGTTATATCGCAGACAATAAAAAACAAAACTTCTTCGGATATCTCTCTTTTCGAAATTGGTTCGAACTTTCATCGACCGAAAACAGAAGCACAGCCGAAACCTTTGAATCTGCTTACACGCTGAGTTTAAATAGTTCCAAACTCCTAGGTTAAACAACTATGTAGGTATGTTGTTCCTGTGAACTTTTCAGGGAAAAGTGAAACAGTTCAGCGATGTTTCGTGCTGGTATATATTCATTACAAATCGCTATCATTTTTCCTATACAACGCGTGAGAAAACTTTCCAATTTTCTCGCGTTTTAAACGGTACACGATATTGAACTTAGGACCACCTGGTAGCAGAATCTAAGTAGGAGGGAATATGAAATTGAATATTGTTTGATTTTTCCTTCGTAAGTACGATTCAACTTCCAGAAAAGTGAATGGGACGAGAAAGAGAAAATGCTTATGGTAGTTTCAAGTTTTCGATGGGGAGAAAATAAGGGTATGTTTTCGTAAAAGGTATTCTGTATACGCATGAACAATGTTACATTCGATTTGAACTAGAACAATTCGCATTGATGAATTAAAACTTGGATCAATGTGAAACATGCAATATTAACCGCGTTTTTTTGGCCTCTCTAGAGAACAGATTAGGGTAGTAGCCCTGAAAACAACAACAGCTGGATTAGGATTTGTTGTTGTTGCTTTCAATGCTATGTGTTCTCAATAGAGGCGCGAAAAAACGTGGCTTCTATTTCGTAAGTTCGCGTGAACTGATGGATGAGCAGACGATAGTTTCCTGAAGATAGTTAAATATGAGCATTGTAGATGTGGTATGAAATGATATTGCCAGTGGTTTAATTTACTGACTGATATACAAGAAGGAATCGAAGAATTTACAAGATGGTATCGAATGGGATAAAAAAGTGAATGAATTTTTGAACGGAATTGCAGAGGTTTGGTTGAGCTTCCTCAGCTGTGCGCGGCATAAATCTAAATTAATCCAAATAATTCAGCACCTAAAACCAATGTTCCTAAAATATTGAAAACACAAAAAGTTTCTTCAAATGAGATAAAAGAGTTACAATAAAACCACGAAATTTACCTTGAAACTCATCTGCACGAAATTTTTCGAGGTGGCTTGTAGGCGAAATCGTCTATCAAAATATCAACCACTAAAAACCCGTTAACTTGGCTCAAAAAGTAGGCTACGAATTGACGCTAACAAGTTTTCGGCTGAGGTTTTGAATTTAGGAATCATAGCTTACAAACTTACATTGACACCAAACAAAGGATGCAGGCTCATTATTCACCTTAATGCTAGAGCTCTAAAACACCGGAATGAAAAGAACTGGGTTGTGATTGCCCTTTAGTTCAATTTGCCCTTGTACTAATGATAAGATGCAAGAATTCAAAAGTGACATTCTCTAATTATATACAGTACATTCTCCAATGTATCTTCTTTGTCATCGTGTGCTGGTGTTATAAAAAGCCACAAAAATACCTTAAAGGTTACTTCCTCTAACTTTTTTCGACATTTTGCAGCAAATTTTTAGCTTATCCCGTCCTTTATTTCTCAATTTTAGAGAGTGCTCAACTTATCAGAGAGTGCTATCAAATGTCTGCCAAATATCAACCTGTTTTACCACGGTATTCTTGCCAGAAAAGGGGAAAAACGACCAGTCTCATTAACAAAAGTAAAGGAGGCTCCTACACAAAAAGAAAATTGATGAGGGATATTGATCTAATAGATCAATCGAGTTTCCGAAAGATAAGCTGGTCACTAACAATGGAAGTTATTAGTTTTAATGAAGTTTGAAAAGTAATCCAGCAATATTCTACAGTACTCTAACGATATGATTTTTACAACAGACAGATGCTGTTGATATTCATAATTAAATAGGTTAAATTTATATAAATATGGTAGCCCAGCGAATCTGTGTTTAACAGATTCAAGCTTATCTAATAAAGAAAGACCACGCCAACCATATTCCAGTTAACTTCGGACAGAGTAAATAAAAATATGCCTTATCTTAAATTTGGTTCACTTTTGGATTACATTACTTTTTTTTTCTATTTTTACGCAAAGGGAACATGCTGATGAAAAAGCCTAAAAAAAGCAGAGGATGAATTCAAAAAGACAAGCTTATAAAATCTGAGGGTGGGTTTTCGTCTATAATGTTTCTTAAATTTACAAAAAAAAACTCAATTTTAGTTTAGTGTTTAAAATCACGTTAAGCTCTCTGAAAGAAGCTACACAAATAGGAGAAAATTTGGGAATATTCTTTTCAAGCCATACTGTGCAGGTGCATGTCATTTTTTGACACTTAACAATATGCATTCAAAATTAAATTTAACCGCGAGCCCATTATTTCATTCATAACAGTTACTCGGCGATTGGAAAGCAGTCTTTGCATGATTCAGTTTTTGCACATAAGTCTTGCCATCTATTAGCATTTTCGATTTGCGGTTAGCGTTGGTTAGAACTATTCTTCGCGAAATGAAAAATAAAATTGCATTTGATTTGACGTTAATTTCGAGTTGCGAAAATGCAATATTTTAAAATCGTCAGCATAGAAGGTGTTAGAAGATTTCACGAAGGAGCTGTAAACCATAAATAAAGAGAAGAATTAGAACAAGATCAATAATATACCTTTATGAATGTCCAGTGAAGAGGAAAAATGATGATACAGAGAAAGAATTGAACATAGGTAGTGTTTTTCAGTAAGGACACAACAATTCACCAAAAAACCATCATTTCTCATGAACGCGTTACCTCATTGAGTAGTCTTTTTAGGGTACATTGATATACATTTAGAATAGGTATAAGTCTCACTAAGAAGAAATTTCCAAGTCTCCAAAGAATCCATCAGATCGAACAAGCTTTCGGCGGTCATATGAACGAATTTTAATGTACGTAAATGTAACATGTGCACTACACTTGGAGTACATTTCAGTCCGATATCACCATAATTCGGTGTTTCAGTTAAATACAAAATTGTTCTGTCCTTATTAAATAAATCACTGCATGAGGAAATACACACGGTAATACATGGAAAAATTAGATAAAAGGTGTCAAAATGCCACCAAAGTCAGCTGAATCGATAGATTTAGAATAATCTCTGTAAAATAAAGCTGTATGTTTGTTGTTCTTGGTTCAAACGGTACGTCAAATACCAACTAGTTACCGAGCGATGCTACCGAAGAAGAAAAATAACCACAGCAAATTAAGGAATGGAGAAGGCTGTTCAAGAACGATAAACGCATATCATACGGTATGTGGAAGACTATAGGTCTGTTTCCGTACTTCAGCAAACTGCAGCAGTAACAGAATTTGGCAGCTGGTTTCTTTTTGCTGTAAAATTTGGGTTGCATTTGACTTGCAGCAAAAGTACGAAAACGACTTGCTCCGAATCTATTTTAATATATTATAATAGATTCAAGTACGGGAACAGACCTTATATTTAATAAGCAACATGTGAGTGGATCTCCGCTGAACTGATTCTACAGCACGCAATAGATGTTTGAAGCGAGAACGCCATACTTGACTGCAATATTCAAGTTTAGGACGAACCAGGGTACTAAAGATTTAGGCACATATGAAAAATTGTAATATAGAAGCGCGAAGGGAAAGGTGGGATCATAAAACCAGCAATCGAAAGAAACTTTTTGGTGATGGTCAGGACATGAATATCAAAATTCAGTTTTCGATCAAAGCTTGCGGTCTCATAGGTAGGTAGGTAGGTTGCAGTGGCTGGCGATCGACAGAGGCCTCCCGACACCTAGGCACAAGAGAGGCCTGTTGTAATAGAAAACACAGCGAGTTAAAGTTACAAAACTATTTATTGATGCGCGCACGCCGAATGATGGCAAAGAAGGGGAAGAATATAGCAATGACAAAGACTGTTAAAAAGTCGGATGAAATAGAATGTGATTGCTGCCATTTCAACACCCCTCCTCAACAATTACATTCAAATTATTTCTGAATTTTACAAATTTCTTAACATCAAGATTTTGGTCATCAAGTCAGCCAATTGGTGATCCGTTGAAATATATTTAACAGCGATTTGTTCTTCTTGAATGAGATTACAAATTAACTCACACTTGATATCTACATGTTTCATTCGTTTTTGTTGTTTTTGTTCCTCTGCGATCCCAACACATGACTGATTGTCTTCGAAAATTGTAATTGGACAGTCAAGTTAAATGTTTGAATCATTTAACAATGACTTGAAACAAACTGCTTCGGTAGATGTATCACACAAAGCCACATATTCCGCTTCAGTAGAAGATAGCGCGACTGTTGGCTGTTTACGTGAACTCCAGGATACTATTGAACCATAGACTTTGGAAATGCGTCCTGAGGTCGATTTGTGATCAACCATATTTGATGCCCAGTCAGCATCAGCATAACCGAAAATTGGCACTCTGCTCGATATTCCTTGCACATATCTCAAAACTCGTTGGAGATGTTCTGAACTCCACTGTTCTTCACTCGGGTCGCTTTGAAATTGGCTAAAGTATCCAATTGATTGGCATAAATCAGGACGCACAGTCAGCATTGCACACATTAAACATCCAAATAATTCGCGATATGGTTTATCAGTTGAATCTACGTCTTTGTTGACACTGAGAGTTTCAAATTTCTTTACATTGGCGTATATGACGATTTACAGTCAGACATCCGGAATCGTTCCAAAAAAATTTCCAAGTATTGTTCTTGACTCAATTTCTTGATTCTCGAATTTTCTCGATCATAATCAATTTTGATACCAGAAAATATTTTACGACTCGCAGATCATTCACATCGAATGTTTTCATTAGAATTGATTTGAAGGTTTCGATGTTTGATCTACATACATATGTATAAGCAAAGATAAATGATTTGGCTTCCGAATATTCATGTTTTCGTACAAATTCATCGAATTTTCCATACCATTTACGAGATGATTGTTTCAAACCATACAAAGCTCGTCACAATTTATATACCAAAACACCTGTTTCGAAACTCTTGGGTTGTTGCATGAATATTTCTTCTTCCAGACGTCTACTCTAAAAGCCGATTTTACGTCCATTTGATTAACTTGATATTTTTTCTCTTTGGCAACGGCAAGTAATGTTTGAAGAGTTGTCAGCTTCATGACAGGCGCATAGATTTCCTCGTAATCAAAATGATGTTGCTGTGTGAAGCCTCTCGCCACCAGTCGTGCCTTGTACCTCTCGACATGATTTTCCTCGTTGTGTTTAATTTTGAAGACCTGTTTACAATGAACGTTTTTACAGCAGTTCCCAATTCGGGATTGGGAATATACCGTAATTCGTGAGCTTTCTCTGCGTGTTATTGTATATGTGTGTACACGATAATTCTGTGTACGTGCACGTAGATTTTCATTATGGCGGCATTTGACTACTTCTGTTCACTTCGTTCGAGCATGTGCATGGACCCATTTTCCGATATGGCGGCTTCTGACCAACGCTGCTTGCTTCGTGTCAGCACGTCCGTGTAGTCAGATTTCCAATATGGCAGGTTCTGACTTATCCTATTCACATCGTGCAAGCATGCTCGTGCAGAAGATTTCCCCTAGCGGCTTCTGCTGATTGGTGCTGATTTCGTAAGGGCGTTTCCATACAGGGAAATTCTTTACACGGCGACTTCTGAAAAGCGCTGTTCATTTCGCAGGAGCGTGTACAAACGGGCACACTTCTAATATGTCGGCTTCTGGCGAGTGCAGTTCACTTCGTAGATGCGTATTCATGTAAGGGAATTCCAATGTGGCGGCTTCTGAAATTCACCGTTTACTTCGTTGAAGCGCGTGGAAACAGGGAAATTTGTTTTATTGATGCTTCTGGCGAGTGCTGTTCACTTAGTTGGTGCGTGTCTGGTGAATAGCGACGTCGCCACTTCATGCATCAACGTTACATGAACCATTTGCGATTATGGTTATGTGGATTAGGCATTTGGCGGCACCGCGGCCGTGAATTGCATTAATGTTCTAAGCACATTTTAGCACTTTCGAGATATTCGATGATTTGTGTTTTGATTCGTACTGCAGATATATGGAGAGGTCATTTTTGAATATTGATTTTAGCATACTTCCACAAAAGATAAGTATTTGAAATTTAGCAAAATAATGCAGTAGAGCAGGGGTAGGAAAACGGTCGATCGCGATCGACCGGTCGATCGCAAACAGTTCGACAGTCGATCACAGACATTTTTGATAATTTACTAAGTTAATTTAAAATGTGAGCTAAAAATTTATTCAGTACATTTTGGAATGATTTTTTTACATTTTGGACGATTTATTCAGTACATTTTGGAATGGGCCTTGGGTTCATAGATCCAATCGGACAGTCCACGCAGTTTCAGTTCACACAAAAGCTCCCAGAGCATTGGTGGCGGAGAAGCCAACGGGAAAATCCGAGATAGCTATGCTCTCGATTTGTGCAGTTTATAGATTTATATCATTTTAGTAAAACTGCTTCACTAAATCTCGTATACGTATACGGTTGTTTCATTTCCTTAAATCTCTCTGTTCTATACACCTTGACTGCATTTGCATTCGTCTCCCTGCTACCGAGATAGTAAATTGTCACACACAGCGCAAGAAAGGTTAATCTCAATTTTAGATAAAATAAAATTAAAATTAAAATCTTTTCACGCCAATGTAGTTTGTGTAGTTCATTCTTTCGACCTAAATAGTGACATTTGGTGTTTGAATTTTTAAAATTGAATTGTGTAAATGTCTTTTCAATAATAAAATCGTTCAAAAATTGAAATCCTTGACATCTTATCCGTTAGAAATGATAAGTGTTCCCGCTTTTCTGCATTTTCAAAATATTTGCTCGAAAGAATGACCAGATAATGGAGACATGTCAAAATTTAGCTTGACGATTAACTGAATACTAGCCTAAAAAATGAACTGCACCTACTAAATTGGCGTGAAATGATTAGAGACATGTGCCAAAGCTATTTGCATTTTCAAAGCGAAAGCATGTTCCAAGCAATTTTTCAAGCTTAAAAGTGAGCACAACTCTTGCTTATTTTCAAGCTAAATTTTCGCCGAAATAAATTTCACGTCAAAATTTGCATGAAAATTTAACGTGAAATTGAAAACAGTACTAAGCTTTAGATGGCTTAGCTCAGGAAGATTTTTGCAAAAATTTCTAAATCTTTTGCCTGAAATTATTGCATTTTTGGACACATTGGGAGAGAAACATGAACAATTGGAAGATCCATTATGGGTAAAAATATAAGCATTTCTTACAGATTTTATGGGCCGTTACAATTTGCTTAATTTACAATTACAAGGAAAAGGAAAATATTGCTGACTTGTTGAGTTCGGTAAATGTTTTTTAAGTAAAATTAAAACCTTTTGCTTCAGAATTAAATAGGCCAAATTTTTAAATATTTTCCATATTTTGAAAAACATATTTAACTTACTGGTCATTCTAGCTGAAAGCTGAAAGACATTCTTCAGTTCGCGAAAGAGTCCGGGGACTTCGATGGCCGCATGGACTGATTTTTTTTCTCCTGCCCCATTTATCTGGTAGCACTATATACCAATAGGTCCATGTGTGGCTAACCTACTGGTGTATGTAATATTGAAATGTTTTGTCCTGAACTAGAAAATTTTAAACAAGAATTCGAGAGACAATTTGCAAATCTCAATTACCTTCAACCGATTTTTGAATTTATTTCATTTCCTTTTAGAGAGTTCGATAACGAGGGTATTTCATCAAATCTAGCATTGTGCTTCAGTGCTTACAAGCCTAACTCTACAATACTTTTTGATGAAATGGAGAGTCACTCATATACATCAAAAATTAATCCAAAATATTTATTAATAAAGTACATTGCACAAAGTAGTAATACAATGTATTTAATATATTCATATCAATAAAGACCTTAATTTAATTTTTATTTGTTTTTAATTTAACCCATTTTTCGAAGTCGATCGCGCATAAAATAAAAAAATGAATGTCGATTATACCAGTATTAGGTTTGCCCACCCCTGCAGTAGAGTATGTAATTTTCGAGTATTACTAACGCAAAAATAACCAAAATTTTGAAAGAAAGTTTATGGAAATCAGGGCTGAGCGAGTGTTTGATTTAATTTCTAATTACATTTATACGAGAAAATATATTTAGAAGAACCAAGACAGCACATTTTACTAATTTAAAATAAGGGGCATATCACGTGAAGCGGACAACGAAAAAAAGTCGTGGCTCTGGATTTCGTTCAAATTGTGCATATCGGTTTTTATTGTCAAACGACAACAACAGTCTAATCATTTTCATAAATTTACATAACCATAATAGCAAATCGTTTATGTACTCACGCCCAGAGTTTACACTTTACTAAATTTGAAGTAGGTTTACTTCATTGTTTTTTTGAAAATAATAGCTACTTCACTACTTCAGTTTCTTCGGATTCTAGTTCATGTTCGCTTTAAATCGAATCAGAAAGAGTTTGTTTTTCTTTTTCAAATTTTTTTTTCCTGCACCGAGCTTCGACAGCAACGCTTTTCTAGTCTAATGGTGTTTCAATGCAACGAGCAACTTACTGCAAGCCACTAACGCTAGGCTTAACTCAAAAATAATACAGTTTGGGAAAGAAATGGTCAAGACTGCAAATATTATTATGTTTTGTGTATAAAAGCTATATTATGCCTTAATTTATTGTTTAAATAACTTTTAATTGGAATTTTTGATGTTGTTTTACTTAATATTTTTTCCGTTATCGTCAAAATTATGTTTACCTAGTTTATATGAAAAATAAATTAATGCTTTACATTAAGTGACCCCAATCGTTCATCTATTTCATTTATTTCTACTTCAAATCTACTTCAATTTATTTTCAACTTCTACTTCAAATTTTGTCCACGAAGTGCGAGCCCTGCTAACGGCAGCATAAAGTACCCAGCAAGCAATTTAGAAAGCGTATCCTAAAAACGATAGTTTCTCGATAATCAACAGACATATCCCTTTTACGAAACCGAGCCTGTTCGCAAATATATCAGCAACAATAATTTTCCTTACGATTAGCGACATATAATAATAATGCATGCCATGTGTATGTACCCTATGGCGCATGCAACTCATTAACAGGCAACATTACCAAGATTTTTTCCCTAGTTATCTGGTTGCGGTATGCCGAACAATTTGTCTGTGCTGAAAAATGTTCTAATGTTACGATGTTTTATGTTCAACTTTAGCAGCCTATATTGATTCATTCTTCCAGTCTTTCAAATTTACTCTACCATGCGTAAATAATTTTAACTTATTTTCAAATCGCAAAAGCTTATATATTTTAAATCGTTAAAACTATCGCTAATAATTAATAAAAGTGTAAAGGTGATATATACTCGCTAAAACTGCATGTTTTCTAGCCCATTAATTAATTGTTACTGGCCGCCTCAATTAGCAATTTCTATAGCATAACATTTCAAATTGCTAATGGAGTCGGTCTATGGTATGCAATATTTGATGGCATGCCATATATGGTAGGCAATATGGTATGCCATTTGCTTGTATGCTATCAACAGCAGAATTTCTTCACCCTACACTTAAAATAAATCCTTAAGAGCATTCTAGTTATGGCACCGTCAGCACCTAACCCTCAAGTACCGACATCCGGTCTAAATCTCTATCCAATAGTCGAATAAACAAATTCATATGAGTATGTTATTTGAAGCATCTGTTGGCGCAATATTTACGAAAATGGCTAATGCTGGTTACCCTGTGTCAGCAGCAAAGCAATATATACAGGCTGTCCCATAACGCAACGTCAAGCCGGAAAGGGGTGATAGGGCAGGTGGTGACAGTAATCAGAAAACTATTTAAAAAAAAGTTAGCTGCGTATTTTTTGAGATATTCGCTTTTGAAAAAAAATTTAAAAAATGCGTACCCTGTGACAATCTTTTCACTGCTACATCTACAAAAATTTTTTTTTTTTAATTTTCTTTTTATAATATAACCCCAGATAAATGCTCTTTAAATTACAGCCAAAAATTAAAAAATTACTGTTTTAGTTTTCAGTGAAATAGCACTTCTTTCACCAAAGATGTACTAAAAAATAACTCTTCACCCAACTTCATCTAACCGTACTGAAAAAAAAATGTACTAATATATTTTGGCAAGTAGCTTTAAAAGATAGTCTACTAAGTCCTAATTCCAAAATGGTATTACACTTGCTTCTTTATTTCTTAATTAAGGAAAAATAACGTTTTTACCTTGGAGAGAACCAATTCCCAGTTAATTGCTATTAGTTATTTGAAATGATTTTAATGCACTTTATTCTTCTTAAAAACCGTTACCTATAGGTCGATGGAAAAATTAGATGCGTAGTTATGTTATTTTGCTATTTGCGTGGCATTATAGTGGATTACGGTCATTTGATAAGTGTGCATTTTTCTAGCAAATAAGAGAATACTCCCGTAGTTCCGTTTATTGAAAGTGTAAAGTGTGAATTCCATAATGCCGTTTAGATATAGTGCACAGGAATATGCTAATATGCACCTAATTTATGGGGAATGCAGATCCAATGCTTCTGCTTCAGCACGACTTTATCGTGAGAGGTACCCAAATGTTGAACGGTATCCAGATCATCGAGTGTTCATAAACGTGCATCGGGCATTTTCAGAGGGTCGCTTGCCCCATCGAATGGCTTGTGCGGGAAGACCTTGGAATCTCTACGAGGACACTGTATTGGAAGCAGTTGAAGAAGAACCGTCAACCTCGGTGCGTGCCATTCAGATGACTACAGGAGTACCCAAGAGCTCAGTTCAGCGAATTCTAAGGAGAAACCAACTTCATCCATACCATGTACAACGTGTACAAAGTCTCCTTCCGCGAGATTACCCGGAGAGAATTCAGTTTTGTGAAACTATGCTGGAGAAGTATAGAGAAAATCCGCGGTTCTTTGACGAAATTCTTTGGACGGATGAGTCAACATTCACCAAGGATGGCTACATGAATCTCCATAATTTGCACGAGTGGCACGTGGAGAATCCGCATCTAATGCGACAGAACAAATCTCAACACCGATTTAAAATAAACATGTGGACGGGCATTCTTAATGGTTCAGTTGTTGGGCCATTTGAGCTTGCGGGGAATTTGAATGCCGAAGTTTATCTGGATATGTTGGAAAACCAATTATCACAACTATTGGACGACGTACCACTGAGGATTTATGGAAACATGTATTTCCAGCATGATGGCTGCCCAGCACATTATGCTCGAAGTGTACGGGAATTTCTCAACAGTGAGTATCCCGAGAGGTGGATAGGACGGGGTGGAACAATTTCGTGGCCAGCTCGTTCACCCGATTTAAATCCTTTGGATTTCTTTTATTGGGGCGCAATAAAGGAAAAAGTCTATTCCACTGAAATACAAAGCTTAGAAGAGCTACGTACTAAAATAAGAAAAGCGGTCGACGAAATAAACTCAAGAAGTTTTGCCCGCCTAATTTCAAGGTCGTTCTTAAGAAGATGCAGAGCCTACATTGCCGCTGATGGCAAGCATTTCGAACACCTTTTATAAGTAAAGTAAGTAATTTCTGTTCAATAATTGATTTCTAATTTCAACTTATATCAAATAGTGCGAAAACAAACTTAGGATGTCGGACTGTTAGAAAATTTATATTCATCTCAATTAAGTCATTAAGAAGCAAGTGTAATACCATTTTGGAATTAGAACTTAGTAGACTATCTTTTAAAGCTACTTGCCAAAATATCTTAGTACATTTTTTTTTCAGTACGGTTAGATGAAGTTGGGTGAAGAGTTATTTTTTAGTACATCTTTGGTGAAAGAAGTGCTATTTCACTGAAAACTAAAACAGTAATTTTTTAATTTTTGACTGTAATTTAAAGAGCATTTATCTGGGGTTATATTATAAAAAGAAAATTAAAAAAAAAAAAAATTTTGTAGATGTAGCAGTGAAAAGATTGTCACAGGGTACGCATTTTTTCAATTTTTTTTTCAAAAGCGAATATCTCAAAAAATACGCAGCTAACTTTTTTTTAAATAGTTTTCTGATTACTGTCACCACCTGCCCTATCACCCCTTTCCGGCTTGACGTTGCGTTATGGGACACCCTGTATATACCAAATCTGCTTCGCGTTAAGTTATACCCAACAAGTAAATTTCGTTTCGATTGAATCACTGGAAGTTATACGGGTAAAAAGAATTTTAGGGTTATCACCCTCAAAACTTTTCAATTTTTTAAAGCGTTAATATTTGTTGTTAATTTTCATTGCAGGATCATTCCTATTTGCAAATCTAATGAAATAATCGCTTAGTAAAGAGATTCCAAAAAATTACAAAAATGGTTATAGCTGGCAGTTCTTTAATGATTTTTGTACAAAATTCCTACGAAATTTGCTTTACATTAAGGTCCATGTAGTGCATGAACTTCGTTTTGATTTCAACACTGGACCGGAAATTATAAGGAAAAAGCTTTATTTTGCTGAACAAATTTGCAAGAATTAGGAGACAAATATCACCATAGCTGGCAACTCTATTCTAATTTTCACCAAATGTTATCTTAAATAATGTTATCTAACAAAAAATGTTATCTAACAAAAGATTCAAATATCGCATGAATTTTGTTTAAATGTGATGGCTGAATCGGTAGTTATAGACCAAAGAGCGATTTTTTTCTCATTAATTTTTCAAGATGGTACCACTGCCACAAGGTTGCACGCATTTCAAAATCACTTCTATCAGACCTGGTCTTATTAAATACCAATATGTCTTGTAAATTTTATATTGATAGAAAAAACCCGGTCGTCAGTTCTCGTGAACAGAACTTTCGAGTGCTGGAACTAGAGGTAATTTGGTGATGGGTTGCCGTTCTTGTGCAAAACGGAATTTTAAAAATTTCACTTCGACATCATGGACAAAAACTTAAATTTATCATTGATTTGATTTTTTGTCAAAAAAAAAAATTTTTCGGGAGAGTCAATGATTTGAAGGATTTTTTTTCAGAAGGCTGCCGTAGCTACAGGATTACCCGCACTATCTTGAAAATCCATATGTGTAAAATCTTAGTCAACATCAACACGCTCTGCAATTTTCACGATGATCCAATGTTTTTGTCAGAAGTAAAGACAAATCAAAATTTGAAAAAAAAATCCTTGCCTACTTTTAGGCACTCTGCACCCACATACGGCTCAAAGTTTCCAACTTTTTGTCATGAAGAAGCTTAAAACATAATAAGTTGTCATTTCCAAACACTTATTTTACCGAAAAATTACACTGTTTTTAAATATAGGAGTACCTGAAAATTCACTAAAACGCTCGCCGCCAAAAGGTTTAGGACATCTATATTCTTGCAAGTCATGGACCTACCTACTGTATACATCTACGTCCTCCAAAAATTTCGGTTTAATCGGATCGGCCACTCCAGAGATTATCTCCCTTAATCATTTTATATATATATATATATATATATATATATATATATATATATATATATATATATATATATATATATATATATATATATATATATATATGTATATATATATACATATATATGTATATATATATATATATATATATATATATATATATATATATATATATATATATATACATATATATATATATATATATATATATATATATATATATATATATATATATATATATATATATATATATATATTGTTGCGACCGACTGAACTCTGTCGAGCCGTCGTCAGTGCAGCATATATTTATTTAGAGATTTTCCATTTGTCTTGCCCGGCGTGCCTTTTCCCAGCCGACTAGCTCAGCCTGGCGTGGGTTTACGGGCGGAAAATCTCTACGTGCTATGGCACGCAGACAGTACAACACTTAGAACCTGTTAAAGATCCATCAGTCAATGACAATCACAAATAGGAAGGGAAAGAAAAGGATTCGCAAGAATCATTATTTATTATTTTAGTTATAATTCATTAGTTATATATATAAACGGAAATTATCAAAACAAATAAAAAAAGAATTAAACTAAAAGCCACAAAAAAAATTAAAAAGAAAATCTGAATAACTCAAGCAGATAATCAAACTAAAATATTCAAGCAAACAAAATTAATTAATAATTTGGGTGGGATTCATTCATACCAGACCCCGGCCGGGATTTGTTCACATATATCATACACGAGATTTTCCTTTCTCCAAAGAGAACTAAAACAATTGAGTGATCAAATTTGAATAATTCAACTTAAATAACCTATTAAATTAATATTTTGTATACAAAAACTATCAAAATACTTATATATATATAAATGTACATGCACCCACACCAAAATTTTTCATAAAATATTTATGGTAAGAATATATATATAGTAAATTTACGGTAATTCATATCTATACCACGTGATTTATTTTTTTTTTTTTTTTTTTTTTAACTATGTGAAGGAATATTTATTTCGTTTCCGTTGATATAATTCAAGAACTTTAATTAATCTTACTTTTTTTATAAGCATTTCTTTAATTAGTGAAAAAAAATATGATTGAAAAGTTAACTATTTTAATATTCATAAAATTTCTTCTTTTGATTTTTCTTTTCAAACGTCTAATTATTCGGCCTCCACTCACGAACTTGTCTAACTGAAAATCGTACCTTTGAAATTATGATCCGTTTTGCACCATCACCTGCTCTTCTGCAAACGTTCTCTCCTTGGGGTTTAATGGAATCGTCACTGTCGTTGCGGACCCAGATAGTCTGCTAGACTTCCTTTCTTTCAGCCACTAAGTCACCGATATACCCTTCTTGCGAAGATCTTTCGTTTTTTCCCACTATCAGTGGAATCGTCACTGTCGTTGAAGACCCAGATAGTCTGCCAGACTTCCTTTCCTTCAGCCACTAATTCACTGATATACCCTTCTTGCGAAGATCTTTCGTTTTTTCCCACTATCAGCTCGGTTGTTGTCCCCTTAGTGCTTCTCAGCTTCAACTTATGTTGTAAATGCAAAATTAACGTTTTTCCATTATTTCATTATTAAGTTCTCTAATCGCCAATATTCTTCAATGTCCTAGTTTCACTCTCCATAATAGAATTTTTAACTTAAGTGTATCAATGATCACTTTGTACTTGCAAACTTTCTTGACTTTCACTATCTTGTCCAACAAATCTTGTTAACTTGCACTTTACTTTTTCTTTAATTTTCTTTCACGCTTAAAAGTTCTTGAACGTTCTTCCTCTCTTAATACAAAACCAACGGTTTTATTCTGAATTTTCAAATGCTCCAAATCACCAACTTTCGCCTTTCACTTTCTACCCCAGAATGACTTTCTTCTTTTTCCCAGTTCATATTCAAGTCCCCCTTTTCTTTGTTTGAAAAAATTTTCACTATACCGCTAGAGCGGTTTATTTCCAAATTCCCATAACTTCAATTCCCCACACCATTGTGGCATCACTCAAAATAACAGATTCAGAAATCAACCACCAGGTTCGCTGAGTTTTCGCGCGGTGTTTGGAGTTCCAGCTGTCAGTGGGTTGCAACTTGACAACTGTCACCTGCGGAGAATACCCGACGTGCTGAGTGATGGTATATTTGTATTTTCTTTTAGTTTTCCCTTCACTATAATTTTATATGTTTTAGCATCGCAACAGTCGTGGGGACGACCCAGACCCTGAGAGGTCTCAAAATGCCGGGCACAACTCACTGGAATCCGACTGTGGACATCTTCCGTCCTCACGCTTTGATGTCTTTAGCGTGGTAATTTCCCAGCATCTTTCCTTTCTCGTCTACCAGCTCGTAGATGACCTGTCCCACTTTACTCTTAATCGTTGCCTTAATGAACTTTGGGGCGAGTTTAGCCGCAAATCGGTCAACTGCACAGCTTAGTGAATGATTGCGTACCCAGACGTCTTGACCGATGGCAAAATCTTTTACACGACTTCTTAAATTGTATCTTTGCGCACCCTTGTTGTATGCCTCAGACATTTTGGTTTTGACCTGACAATGAATCTGACGTAACCGGTCACAATTTGGTACTGTCACAACCTCTCCATCCTCAAAAGCCTGTAAGGACTTCAAAAGCGCGTATTCAGAACCATGGTGGATAGGTTGGTACCCGAACATCAGGAAATGGGGCGAACAACCTGTGGACTCATGTACTACATTACGAAATGCGGCACATGACTCCGGCAGGTTAGCGTCCCAATTCCGATGGTCGTCCCCTATGTAGGCTCGAATAGCGGTTAGAATAGACTGGTTGGCTCTTTCGGAAGCATTAGCTTGGGGTGAATAGAAAGGGGTGTAACAATGGTTCACACCATATTGAGCCAGGAATTCCGAGAAGAGTTTAGACACAAATTGGACCCCATTGTCAGTATGGACGGTTTCAGGCACGCCAAAGGTCAAAAATACGTATTCTTTTAAAAATTTCACCATCGACTCAGCTGTTGCCTTGGGTAGAGCCTTGAGCCAAATGAATTTGGTATAGTGATCGAGCACCACCAGCAACTGGGTGTTCCCTAGCTTTGAACGAGGATATGGGCCCATGAAGTCAATAAACAAGCGTTGCATTGGTCGATCAGTAATCCTGGCAGCACCCATAGGTGGTCTCATTGTAGCATTCGTGGCCTTAACTTGCTTGCAAATCGAACAATTGTTGACATAGCTGGTGACATCTTGACGCAGCTTCGGCCAGTAATAATAGCGTCGCAAGACTTCTAGTGTTTTACGAATCCCACAATGTGACCCCAAAGGGCTGTCATGACTACGAGCCAGCAACACTTGTCTTCCTCCTTCAGGCACCCACACCTTTGCACTAGGAATATCTAAGTCAAGACCTCCGTGTGATCCTAGATGGATATACACAACTCCGTTTTTGGTGTACAAGTTTTCGAACTGATCCGGATGTTGCTCAATCTGATGGACGAGATTCAAGTAATCAAAATTTTGAAAGGCCTGTGATGGAATGTTCCCTAGCAATTGGTGATGCTCAGGAAGACAAACAACAGCGCACTGAGCTCCCCCTTCGGAGTCACGCGCTCGTGACAACGCGTCTGGGACGACATTTTGAGTGCCTGCTCGATGTTCGATATTAAAATTGAACCCTTGTAATTTTAGGCTCCACCGTGCTAATCTCCCCGACAAATCTCTCTGGCCCATTAACCATTTCAGACTGGCATGGTCTGTGATAATGGTGAAAGGCAGCCCCTCGACATATGCCCGAAACCTTTTGACACTCTGCACCGCAGCCAAGCATTCTAGTTCGGTAACGCTATAGTTGCGCTGCGCAGCATTCAACTTCGATGACATAAAGGCGATGGGATGCTCTCCACCATCATCATCTTTTTGGAATAAAACACTGCCGATGCCGGTGGCACTTGCATCGCACTGTATATAAAAGTGCCGAGAGAAATCCGGGTTGATCAACACAGGTGCAGACACTAAAAGTTCCTTCGTCCGATCGAAAGCCTTATTAGCAGCCTCAGTCCATACGAACCTTCTTTTACCCTTAAGCAGATCCGTCATAGGTGATGTAATAGACGCAAAATTTGGGATGAAACGCCTATACCACCCAGCCATCCCCATGAATCTCCTCACGTCCTTTACCGTTTTGGGTCGTGGATATGCTATGATGCCGGAAACCTTTTCAGGATCCGTCTTTAGGACACCATCACTTATCACATAACCTAGGTATCGAATTTCTTTTTGGACGAATTTGCTCTTCTCAACATTGATGGTCAAATTCGCCTGCTGTAATAAATTGGCCACAACAGACAACAATTTGAGATGGTCATCAAATGTTGGACTTGTTATCAGCAAATCGTCCAAATAAACGAATACCTGGTCATGCAACTCGTGAGGGATGACCTTATGCATCAATCGACACATAGTCTGTGGAGCATTGCACAATCCAAAAGGCATGACAGTGAAGTGATACAAAGGACGTCCAGGTACTGTAAACGCTGTCTTTTCCCGCGATTTTGCATCCAAAGGGATCTGCCAAAAGGCATCTTTCAGGTCCAGACTGGTTATAAAGCGTGTGGACTGCAGACGTGCTAACAGGCCCTCGATCAACGGCAAAGGGTACGCATCCTTGACAGTTACCTCGTTCAATCGTCTGGCGTCCAGGCATAACCTCACTTTACCGGGTTTCCTTACTATTGTGACCGGAGAGCTCCAGGAACTCCTACTCTCCTCAATTACCCCTAAAGACAGCATACGGTCCAATTCGTCGTACATCAATTCCTGCACCACTGGTGACACTGCGTAGTGACGCTGTTTAATTGGTTGAGCATCACCTGTGTCTATCACGTGTGACAACAAATTGGTTTTGCCCAATCCTAGCTGGTTAAACGATGGAAATTGACGCACGACTTCATCGAGCCGCTGCTTGTCCCCCGGAGACAACTGATGATAACCAGGGTCCTGTGGAACTAACTCAACAGCAGAGCAATGCGGTGCAATTTTGAAGGCATCCCAGAAATCTATGCCCAGATAAACTGAGTTGGTTAAACTGGGGCATATTAGGAAGCGTATTAGCCTCGTCTTTTCATTGAATTGCACCAATGTGCTTACATACCCGAGAACAGGCGCCTTTTGACCAGAAGCGGTATGAACTTCAGTAGGCATTGAATGTATATTCAAGCCCAACTCCTCAACCAGCTTCAATGCTCCTGCTCCCAGGATGCTTACACTTGCTCCACTGTCAAGCAAGCCAGTCAACTGCCGACCTTTGATGGAAATGGTGGCAAATGGTCGGTTATCTCCATGGATGGATACAATAGAGTCTAGACAAGCTTTCCGCAAAAATCGCCGAAGGGTGAAATATCTCCAGGCGCGATTAAAACGCCTTGATGACTGTTTAGGAGCAACATGTTTTGAGTTGGTAGACGTAACAGAAGGACATGGATTTTGGGGTGTATTTATTGGCGGCGTTGCAACTCGGGGTCGACATTGGTGGCTACGTCGGTCTTTTGGGGTCTGGACGGGTGAATAGCCAGCGGAATACGCATCCTCCCCGGTGAAAGCGCATTCCTGTTGGAGTTTTCCGCTTGGCATCTAGGGCATTTAGGTTTGAGTACTCCTTCCTTACCACATCCGAAGCAGAAAATCCGTTGGATTGGAGCGGGACAGTCCATAAAACCATGACCCAGGTCACGGCAATTCCAGCACACTCGGTATTCTCCTCTACCTTCTACTTCACGATCTTTATTCCTAAACGTGCTGGAATTTGCTTCTACGGCGTGTACTTCCTGTTTTACTAACACATTTGAGGGAGTGGAGCCTACAAATTCAGAAAAGTACCGAGGGGCTGGTGGATTTGAATCAGCTTGAGCATAATTTCCACGATCAGGTCTAGATTGACTTTCTTGTGTAAATCTTGGATTATAACTAGCCGGTCTTAAATTAGGATTATCAAAAGAGACACCTTTAAGACCCGGTTGAAGCACCTGCACATTGTTTTGGATACCATCATCAGATGGAGCATATTCCTGATCCCATAATGGATGACGAGCGAGCAAAGTCGGTTCACTCAGACGACTATTGTTAAGGGAATCCGAGTCGAAATGCACCTCTTGCACTTGACGTGGCCGACGATTGATGTCTCGATCTGAATTCATTCTCAAGAGTCTGCATTCTGATTCCACCAGACAGCAGCGTCTGACTACTCTCGGGTTGAGGTGAAATCCACTCCAGCTAAATGTGCCCTAAGAGCAGGAGCCATATTTCTAAATACCACACATTGAAAATCTACATCTGATAGAGGAGTATTTAATTGTAAGGAAATATTCTCGAGGGCGTCAAAGAACTCCTGAAAGCGCTCTCCTGATTTCTGCAGTCGCCCATCTAGCATTCTCCGTACATCTACATCGGACCTAAATGAGCTAAATCGTTCCAAAAATTCTATGCGCAATCTATTCCACACCAGTGGATAATTCATCTCGCGGAAACGCCAGTACCAGTCGGCAGCTTGCCCCTTTAGGAGTAAATGAAAATCTGTGGCAAGTGTGGTATAAGAAACGCGGTAATCCTCTGCCAAGGACAGCACCCTGAACATAAACTGTCTGGCCGTCAACCCAGAAGTTGAGCCATCAAATATTAAATTCCATTTCGAAATGGGCAGCCTTACAGTTGACCGCTCACCCGAATCCATCTGCTCTCTAAAAGTGACTCTTGGTGGTTCGTTGTTAGTGGAAATATTCGGATGAGGCCCTTGCTCCTGGTGAATAAAGGAATTTTCTCCGTGAATAACCCGTCTTCTTGATGATTCAGCGGCTGAAACTTGGGTTTCCGATTGACCGGGGGATGTGGCATTAACTCTCATCGACTCAGAAACTCGAGTGGCTTGAGCAGCCGAAGGCGACAGGCTCAGGCGTTCTAACTGATGCTGGAAAGGGGTATAACTTGGATCCCAACTATTTGTTCTGCGACGCATGTTCAAATAAAGTATATAGTTTCTTATCCAAACCAAATCAATCCAAAATTATGTATATTTTTTTTCCAGATAAGTATGAGCAGCAACCGAAAGAATTCACAATCAAAAAGAAAAACCTTCAAATTCTTCTCAATATCATTCAATGATAACGCAGTTATGTGCAGCCAAAATAATAGAATACACTAGTAATGTATCAGCAAAACCAAATTTCTTCGAATTTGATGAGTATACTTTTCAATTCATAAAAAAAATAATGATTCTTACGGATCCTCTTCGTGACAGGAATTAAAGACAGGAAGGGAAAAGGTATAAAATTTAACACTAAATGATGAAATGGGACTGGGAAAATCAGGAGGTTACAGATCTCTTGTAGCTGTCTTGAAAGGACCCCATGAACATCTGTCCTGAGTCCTGCTCAAAATAATTCAAATGATTGAACAACATCTTACAGATGGACAAGGATCACGACTAGCTCATGGATCCCCCCAATGTACACTTTCCTCCAATTGCTCAAATTCAAGTTAATCTTTTACAAGACTAATTCTATTGACCAGAAGATAATGCGCAATTTTATTTAATTTATCCGGAGGTAATCCTACAACCACAAGAGTCTGGTCAGCAATTAAAGAGACAAGCTCTGTTAGACACATAAAACGAAGACAATAGCACGAGAGGGGCGCCAATGCTGCATTGACGACCGCTCGACAAGATGATGATAGAAAATTGAAAATGTCAAGTATATAACTGCAACCATAGTCAAAGAAAACAAAAAAAAAATGGCTGAGGCAACAAGATGCTCCTATTAAACATTTGCCACCTCAGCCGCAAGCACATCTGCCAAAAGAAAAGTATATAAAAAGAAAGCCAAAACCATTTCATTTGGGCGCCATTTGTTGCGACCGACTGAACTCTGTCGAGCCGTCGTCAGTGCAGCATATATTTATTTAGAGATTTTCCATTTGTCTTGCCCGGCGTGCCTTTTCCCAGCCGACTAGCTCAGCCTGGCGTGGGTTTACGGGCGGAAAATCTCTACGTGCTATGGCACGCAGACAGTACAACACTTAGAACCTGTTAAAGATCCATCAGTCAATGACAATCACAAATAGGAAGGGAAAGAAAAGGATTCGCAAGAATCATTATTTATTATTTTAGTTATAATTCATTAGTTATATATATAAACGGAAATTATCAAAACAAATAAAAAAAGAATTAAACTAAAAGCCACAAAAAAAATTAAAAAAGAAAATCTGAATAACTCAAGCAGATAATCAAACTAAAATATTCAAGCAAACAAAATTAATTAATAATTTGGGTGGGATTCATTCATACCAGACCCCGGCCGGGATTTGTTCACATATATCATACACGAGATTTTCCTTTCTCCAAAGAGAACTAAAACAATTGAGTGATCAAATTTGAATAATTCAACTTAAATAACCTATTAAATTAATATTTTGTATACAAAAACTATCAAAATACTTATATATATATAAATGTACATGCACCCACACCAAAATTTTTCATAAAATATTTATGGTAAGAATATATATATAGTAAATTTACGGTAATTCATATCTATACCACGTGATTTATTTTTTTTTTTTTTTTTTTTTAACTATGTGAAGGAATATTTATTTCGTTTCCGTTGATATAATTCAAGAACTTTAATTAATCTTACTTTTTTTTATAAGCATTTCTTTAATTAGTGAAAAAAAATATGATTGAAAAGTTAACTATTTTATTATTCATAAAATTTCTTCTTTTGATTTTTCTTTTCAAACGTCTAATTATTCGGCCTCCACTCACGAACTTGTCTAACTGAAAATCGTACCTTTGAAATTATGATCCGTTTTGCACCATCACCTGCTCTTCTGCAAACGTTCTCTCCTTGGGGTTTAATGGAATCGTCACTGTCGTTGCGGACCCAGATAGTCTGCTAGACTTCCTTTCTTTCAGCCACTAAGTCACCGATATACCCTTCTTGCGAAGATCTTTCGTTTTTTCCCACTATCAGCTCGGTTGTTGTCCCCTTAGTGCTTCTCAGCTTCAACTTATGTTGTAAATGCAAAATTAACGTTTTTCCATTATTTCATTATTGTTGTGGTTTAAGGTTTCACAATGTCCAATTGAACCACACAATGTAATTAATTTAAATACAACACGAATGATTGTCTTTGATTACAACGATTTATTTCACCAAAAGAACTAATAATAGGAACGTGTTCACACGAAGTGACATGAAGTTCTTACATTTTATGATAACTCAAAATGGCTGCTTGTCAATTTAGTGTTACCAAGTTGTCCGAGTTGCAGTTACCTCAACATCTCCCCCCTCTAAGGAAAACTGTAGTCTTTAAACCAGCTAGGAGGCTTAACATGTCTTCCGGATGCTGTCACCTGCGCAATCAGCCCAGAAGTTCTGTTTTCAGATGACTCGACGTCACTTGCATCTGGTGTTGAGAAGGTTTCATCTGTTGATGGTTCCACTATTTGCTCTGGTTGCTGATGACATGATGGATGCTGAATTCTTGCTTCGGCTGTTTGAGATGTATCAGTCATTTGTGGTGCTGTTGACCTGGTTGCTGTTGCAGTTACTGATGTAGTTGTTGATGTATTTGCTGATGTTTGGTGATTGACTCCTGATGACTGTTGTGACAAATCGAATGCTTCCAGCAGCACATTTGTTGGATTTCTCTGCTGACTTGCCTTTGAGTACCTAGTTTTCACCTGATTAGCATGCGCTCGAATCAGAGTGTATCTTGCAGTATTGGTCAGCTTGATGTTGTAGTTAACCTGCCCAATACGTTCAACAATGATACCAGGTTCCCAGTATGTTTCATTCCTGCGATGCATCTGTACATATACGTCATCACCTGCTTTGAAACATCTTTGCCGAGCTCCATGTTTTTTGTTAAATTGTGCATTCATTTTGTAGTCTGTTGTGTCGCCATTCGTTATCGGCCTAGGCTTTAATAGATCCAACGTTGTTTTCAGCTTTCTGTTAATGAAATTCTCCGCTGGAGTCTTTCCTCCCTGTGAGTTTGCATTTGGAGTCGAACGATATGTTTGCAAGAATGTTTGCAAATTTTCTGAAGTTGTTCCTTCACCCTGCAGCTTTTTTAGTGCTCGCTTTAGGGTATCTACGAACCGCTCCGCCTGGCCGTTTGATTGTGGGTGATATGGCGGTGATCGTAGATGATTAATTCCACGTGATTTGAGAAAATCTTCGAACGCTGAGCTCGTGAATTGCGTACCATTATCGGATACGAGCGTCTCGCAGTCCCCATATCGCGAAAACATTTCGTTCAGCTTCATTATTATGGTAGACGTAGTGATATTTCTTATCTGGAATATTTCTGGCCACTTGCTGTAGGCGTCTACTACTACTAGATAGTAATCCTCATTGCAAGGACCTGCTATGTCGATGTGTATACGCTGCATTGGTCGAGCCGTAATTGGCCATGATTGAAGGGTATGCTTTACCGGAGATCGTCCCACTAATGCACATTTCTGACAGTTTCGTACGAATTTTTCTATGTCATTATCAATATTTGGCCAGTAGACATAGCTTCTTGCTAGCGATTTCATGCGCTCTTTCCCAGGATGTCCCCGATGAAGTTGGTAGAGGATTTTTGTGTGCAGACATGAAGGTATAACGATTCTTTCATTATAGAGGAGACAGTTCTGTACCACGCATAAACCATCCCGTCGAGCATAAAACTGAGCCAATTCCTTTTTCAGTCTTGGCTGCCATCCTGTGTTTATGGCTTCTATAACCGATTGCAGTGTTATACACTTCTTTGTTGCTTGCTGTATCATATTGAAATTTATTGGAAGATGTTTAATTTGTTCATATAATAATGATGTTACTTCTTCTTCCAAGTTTGTACAAGCAATGACAATGTCTTCATTTTCTTTGTTAGCTGCGTGCGCCGCTATTAATCTAGATAATGCATCTACACATCCAAACTCATTTGTTCTTGTATATCTGATATCAAAATCGTACATCATCAATGTGAGGGCCCATCTTTGTAATCTGTTTGCTGTGTATATTGGTATGCCCTTTTTGCTTCCGAAAATTGATAGCAATGGTTTATGATCGGTATACAGTGTGAATTTCCTACCGAAAATATATTTGTGAAACTTTTTCACTGCGAAAATTAATCCCAAAGCCTCTTTCTCTATTTGAGAATATTTTTGTTCAGTGGGCGTAAATGTATATGCTGCGTGTGCGATGACTTTTTCCTGTTGATTCGGAAATGTATGGCATATATATGCTCCTATTCCCCTGGTGGAGGCATCTGCTGCTACCTTTATTGGCAGGTTGGGATTGTAGTGCGTGAGCATTAAGTCAGAAGTTAATATTTGTTTGTACCTCTGAAAAGCATTCTCGCAGTCTGATGACCATTCAAATTTCACGTTTGACTGTAGGAGGCGATCTAATGGTGCTCGTATGGTATTCATTTGATGAATAAATTTTCCATAATAATTTATTGAACCCAAAAACGCTCTAACTTGTGTTATGTCTCTGGGTGCTGGCATCTTGACAATGGATTTTATTTTGTCTGCATCTGGTTTGATGCCTTTTTGGTCAATTATGTGCCCAAGGTATTTCACCTCTGTCGCGAAAAATGTGCATTTTTCCCACTTGACATGAAGATTGTATTCTTGCAGTTTCTTCAGCACCTTATGTACGTTGGTGAGATGTGCTTCCCACGTAGATCCCCCTATTATTATGTCGTCAATGTATGTTGCAGTGTCGCTTATTCCAGCCAGAATGGTGTCCATAATCTGTTGAAACGCTCCTGGTGCACTCTTTATGCCTGGTGCTAGACGGTTGAACGTGAATAACCCCCGGTGCGTGTTGATAGTTAGTAACTTCGCCGAATCTTCCGTAACCTCCGTTTGCAAGTAAGCATCTGACAGGTCTATTTTTGTAAATCGACGACTGTGCGCTATTTTTGCATAAATATCATCAGGAAGTGGAAGTGGGTATTGATGTGGTTCCAAGCATTGATTTAGTCCAGATGAATAATCGCCACAGATCCTTACCTTACCTGAAGGTTTTCTCACTGCTACGATTGGTGCTGCCCAGTCTGAGTACTCCACTCTGGTAATAACACCTAGCCTTTCGAGACGAATAAGCTCTTCGTCTATTAGCGGTAGTAGAGCGTAAGCCACTGGTCGTTTGGCTCTGAAAACTGGCTTGCTGTTTGGCTTTAGATGTAGTTGTACTACACCTTTGCTGCATTTTGACGGACTATCTTGGAAAATCTGAGCATGATTCTGCTTTATTTCCTGAATGGCGCTGTTAATGTCAATTTTCTGTTGTTGACATATGTTGTTGCATACGCTGTTGAGTGGTTTATCCCATAAACCGAATTGTTCGCACCAATCTGTACCTAGTATCAACAATGATTCGATGTTAGATACAAAGAATTTACCTGTTTGTACTTCGCCTTTGAGCTTGGCTTCACATGAAAATTCAGCAAGCAATGTGATACAGTTTTGCGATGCACTTTTTACAAACCGTTTTGTAGGTCTTACCCCTGGTCGGCCCATTTTGATCCATATTGATTTAGGAATTATGCTTATGTCCGACGCTGTGTCTAGTTGAAGTCGAACGTTGCAGTTTTGTGCTGGTGCTGGTGGCTTGATGTTAATGTTCACGTACTTGCGCCTCTGTATGTGTGATACATGATTGATCTGCAAGGCGTTGTTTTGAATTTGTTTCCCCTTGTATTTGTGTTTTTGCTTTTGAAAAAGTCGTTCTTTTTGTTGGTGTTGTTTGTGCTCTTGTTTCTCGGTTGATTTTGTATTTGGAGAACTTTTGCAATAGCCCTCTTTATGTCCAATCCTTTTGCATTGTGCACACCTGTGTTGTATGTATTCACAATACTTAGCGTAGTGCATTGAACCACAATTCCAACATGGTGTCTTTGGAATTTTTGGTTGTTGCTTTTGCGAGCTATCTTTTTGCTTGCCCGGATTGACATGTTTGCTGTAACTTGTGATAGCTTGTACATGAGAAACGTTTGAGTCTTCGACAAGTGCTGTATCCTTTTTGAGAGTTATGAGCCGCTGTGCGCTTGAAACTAGCTTGCTAAGTGTTTGCTTTGGATTTTCCTCCAACGCTGACAACAGCTTGACCCGTATGTCTGCTTCTTGTGGTGATTGCAGACCACATACGAATACCAGGCTTTTGAATTCATCAGATGTCATTGTCGTGAGCTGGAATGCTTCGCAATTTGTATTTACATGAGCCGCATAGCTGACAAAATCGTCCTGAGTATTCTTCACTGTCTGTAGGCAGTTGTACCTGGCACTGAACAAAGATTCTTGCGCCCCAAACATTTCCTGCAGAACCCTAATCGTGTCATCGAACTTAATGTCACGTGCATTTTTCGGCAAAATGTAAGCTGCATATTTATTATATGTTGCCGGGCTTAATTTCCGTATCAGCAATCTGACGCGTGCTGCATCGTCAAGGCTTCTGCCGTCGACTTTGAAAACGTCCTCGTGGCGTTTGTACCAAGCATCGAATGTTATGTTGTTTCTTGGTTCGTAGTCGAAATCTGCAACTGTTGATGCCAAAACACTCATCAGTGATTCCGGCGTGTGGCCAACTGCTTGTGGCTGTGTGCCATTAGTTAGCGCAGCTAAAAGCTTGCTTTGCACATCAAGCAATTCAAGAATTTTTGTATTTTCCATTTTCACTTATCCTCGTCGCCAATAATTGTTGTGGTTTAAGGTTTCACAATGTCCAATTGAACCACACAATGTAATTAATTTAAATACAACACGAATGATTGTCTTTGATTACAACGATTTATTTCACCAAAAGAACTAATAATAGGAACGTGTTCACACGAAGTGACATGAAGTTCTTACATTTTATGATAACTCAAAATGGCTGCTTGTCAATTTAGTGTTACCAAGTTGTCCGAGTTGCAGTTACCTCAACAATTATTAAGTTCTCTAATCGCCAATATTCTTCAATGTCCTAGTTTCACTCTCCATAATAGAATTTTTAACTTAAGTGTATCAATGATCACTTTGTACTTGCAAACTTTCTTGACTTTCACTATCTTGTCCAACAAATCTTGTTAACTTGCACTTTACTTTTTCTTTAATTTTCTTTCACGCTTAAAAGTTCTTGAACGTTCTTCCTCTCTTAATACAAAACCAACGGTTTTATTCTGAATTTTCAAATGCTCCAAATCACCAACTTTCGCCTTTCACTTTCTACCCCAGAATGACTTTCTTCTTTTTCCCAGTTCATATTCAAGTCCCCCTTTTCTTTGTTTGAAAAAATTTTCACTATACCGCTAGAGCGGTTTATTTCCAAATTCCCATAACTTCAATTCCCCACACCATTGTGGCATCACTCAAAATAACAGATTCAGAAATCAACCACCAGGTTCGCTGAGTTTTCGCGCGGTGTTTGGAGTTCCAGCTGTCAGTGGGTTGCAACTTGACAACTGTCACCTGCGGAGAATACCCGACGTGCTGAGTGATGGTATATTTGTATTTTCTTTTAGTTTTCCCTTCACTATAATTTTATATGTTTTAGCATCGCAACAATATATATATATACATATATATACATATTTATATACATATATATATATATATATATATATATATATATATATATATATATATATATATATACACATATATATATACATATTTATATATATATATATATATATATATATATATATATATATATATATATATATATATATATATATATATATATATATTTATATATATATACATATATATTTATATATATATATATATATATATATATATATATATATATATATATATATATATATATATATATATATATATATACAGTGGCTCAGAGCTTATTTGATACAGTGCTTCTTTAAAAAATTAAGTTGCAATAACTCAAAAAATAATAACAATATCAAAAAAATTTGAACACCATTTTGCAGGCAATTGTTTGTTGTTTATCAAACAAGTTTATATTTGTTACAAAGTTGGTGTTTTACATCTTAAAAAACAAAAAAAAATAAAAATAATAACAAATTTCATGTCACAGCTTATTTGATAGAATTTGATTAAACATTAAAATTGTTGTGAATTATGAGGTTTCCAGTTGATTTCAATACTTTGTCTGATAGTCCTTAGACTTAAACAGAGCCTGGAGCCTATTCTGCAATGAATTAACGAGTTTTTTTGTGATGTCATACCTCTAGCAGTGCTTTCTTCAGGTCTTGTTTATTAAAAATCTTGTGTTTTCTAATGTTGTTATCCAACAAAGTCCACAGATTCTCAATGACGTTCATATCTGGTGACTGTGCGAGCGGAGACATCGAATGAGGGCAATCCCGAATTGGCCAGGACTGCACGATTCCCGACTTGTGGTTTGGATCGTTATCTTAGTACAACCGAAATTGATCGCGAACACCCAGTTTTTTAGGACTTTGCAGCAAATTGTTTTTGAGTACATCAAGGTACTTTGTTATGTTCATTGTTTATTCAATAAACTTTAAATTTCTGACTCCGGCTGTGGACATGCAGGCCCAAACTATCACATTGCCACCACCATGCTTCACAGTAGCTTTGAGGTTCTCCTTGTTTAGCTCAGTGTTTGCCTTGCGCCAGACATATGACATTCCGTCCGAGCCAAAAATGCTAAACTTGGACTCGTCCGCAAAAATAACCGTATTCCAGAACGCGGATGGCTTTCCCACATGCTCTTTGGAAAAGTCATATCTGCTTATTGTTTTTTTTTTTGGAAATGAATGGCTTCCTACGAGCTACTCGCCCGTTGAAATCATGGTCGCGAAACACTCGTCGGATGGTTTCAGCACTACATGACTTCCTTAACTCACGATGAACCTCAGTAACCAATTTTGGAGCGGAAATCTTTGTGTTTGCTTTCACTTTCCTTACAATGTATCGTTCGTCGGATACGGTGAAAATATTGTATGGCGCATTTCTGCTCTTATTTTCTACCCAATTTTCGTGTGCGAAGCGCTCAATTATGCGCTGCACTGTAGAGACACTCTAATTCACACTTTCAGAAATTTTTCCAACACTTTGTCCTTTTTTAAAGTGGTTTAATACCAATTCGCGCTGTTCAATTGTGGTGCGATGACCCATTTTACAATTTTGGCTCATTTCGGCACTTCAGCTTATAAGATCTTGCTAAAAATTACCAAAGCCAATGTCTAACACAATCAAAAATTCAAGAAACAAAAACAAGACCGATTAACGGCGCGACAAATAGAAGTTTATTTGCATTGAAGTGTCTGTATCAAATAAGCTGTGAGCAGCAATTTTTCTGCGCCATTGGTATTTCTCTTTTACCGGACGCCGAGGAATATTGCTGGAACATTTTTTGTTTGCATTGTATTCGTTGAACATGCATCTAGTCAAATACTTTTAAATTTTTTGCATAGGGTTCTTAATATCAAAGTTACAGTGATTTGCATTTTTAAATAGTCACTGTATCAAATAAGCTGTGAGCCACTGTATATATATATATATATATATATATATATATATATATATATATATATATATATATATATATATATATATATATATATATATATATATATCTATATATATATATATATATAGAAATATGAATTTTCAGTGAAATGAGTTTAATACTAATTTGCTTCGAAAATTAGTAATAAACCATTTGACTACATAGATTATTGATGTTATTAAATGTGTTCAACAGTCTCAAATATTAATTGCTGAGTTCAGACAAATTGCAGCAGACAAATCAATAAAAAGATCTCTACATCTACCTGTAAAGACAAGATGGGGTAGCTAATTGTTAAGCTTGGAAAGTTTCTTGACTTGTAAAGTTGTTTTGCAAACTAAAGCTATTAATGGAACTCATAACAAAATGGACAAACAAAAAACAAAACTTTTAGATGAGAACATTTGAATCGAAATAGAAAGACTAAAAACTATTTTAAAACCCATAATTGACTGGATAACGAAACTAGAAAGTGATTATTCTTGTGTACATCTTGTACACAGAGCATTTGAAGAACTGGAAGATATCTTTGAAAACCCTTCTAATAGCGACATTTGCGGCGAATACTCTCAGGAAGATCTGAAACTAAAATTTTTAGAAAGAAAACCAACGCCTTGAGACCATTAAAGAGTTGTCTGACTTTAAGTGCGGGAACGGCCTTTTTAATAAAAAGTTTATCTGGGATATGGCGGTCAAGGTTAGTCCTATTGCTTAGTGGAAGACCTTATGTAATAAAAATTCTTTCAGTGCCTTCAACGTCAGCTACGATGAAAAGATCGTTTTGAACATTTGCCAACATCCACACCAAACAGAGAAACAAACTGACAGCTGAAAGAGCTGGCAAGATATGTTTGAGAGCTCACAATTGGAAAATTGCGAACAGAGACCAAGGAAAGGATAAAGATGCTGATGACAGTGAAGATACACCAAGTGAATCATTATGCGCAGATTCTGAACTTAATTTAGATAATGATCCTAGTCTTGATGCGGCAACCGCTGAAATTGATCCAATGGACGACATTTGATTAAAATTTAAAAAAAAATAATTATGTTTAGTTTAAAAGTGAAATTTTTTTATTTAAATGATTAATTTTATGATCGAAATATTTTATGTTGAAATTAAAGTTTTTTTTTGTTTGAAACGATATTTTTTTACATTATACTGAATAAACATGAAAAATAAGTTTTTGATTATGACTTCTGTAGCTTCATGTTAACCCCAAACCACATAAAAACTTACTGTTTTGATTTTAAATTCCCGAAAATGTTCCTTAAACTCCCGGCAATGTTCTTTAAATTCCCGGAAATTTTCGCAAACAGGGGAACTTACCGGGAATTTATTAGATTTTGGACTTATATCGGGTATTACGCAACAATATGCTTAGAGATAATAAAACTAATAATCAGACGTAATCTTGACACTGTTCTTTAAACTCAGTTTTAAATTCCCGTTAAATTCCCCAAGTGAAAATATTTCCGGGAAATGTAACAGGAATATTTCTATTTCGGGAATATTCCCGGGAACAGTACATCATTAGTTCCGTTTCCTCTATCTCGTCTTTGCACGTTTCTAAAATCGATTCCAAATCGTTTTCGACGAAAATCGTTAGATCATGTTCATCTTATAAAGCCATCAATTTGAATTTCCTATTGTTGTAGTTTTGTCCATCGAATAAACATGTTCTTTCTCTAGCATATGCTAGTTCTCTTATTTATATTTGCCCATAACACATTAGTTGATCTGATGGCACTTGTATATTATGTATCTCTACAACGATTATGTTTAAAAGTTCAAATTATTACAGGATTATTTTTAGCTATAATATAGATATATTAAGGTTGAACATCACATGTTTCTTGAAGAGTGAATGCAATTATATCTTTAAGATACACAATGTCAAGAGCTTTGCATCAGTTCTCCAGAAAATGAATGGAAGGCCATAAAAAATTATAGTCTGTTTCGATTGAATCAATAATCTAATTCTAAGAAGATAAGTGCCCATTTTCGTCTTAAACCGAAGCTTTCTTTAATTCGAAAACGACTCCTGCAAGAAAGCCATTATTATTTTTTGCGAGCCGCGCTTTAGCATCTGAAATAAGGTTGGCACCAAACTGTATATCATAGTCATATTCAAAATGATACCAACATCATTATCAATGTCATGCATATCAACCATACCAACATGAAAATTTGCCCAAAAAACTTAACCGAAACCTGAGATATAAGAGCAAGACCGTGAGCTATAGCCCTTCACAGGATTATCGGTCGTTTTTGAAGTCCATGCTTTGAGAAAACACTAAGTAGCAGCATGTCAACAATAGGATTGATACGTGCTTACATTAGTTATTTATTCGTTATAATAATATTGCACTAATATTAAAATTTTGGCCTATTCACAAAATTTGTAAAATTCACAAATCTGTGAAATAATAATCAAAATGAAATATATTTGCCAAAGAAATAAGCAAATCAATAATTCAGCAAATATACGATAACTATCCAGTCACCTGCCATAACTGCGACATTTACCGCAGATGGTGCGCTTAATCGGCCTATTATTAGTGGATTGTTATGAAACCACTCCATTAACCGAAAACTTAACTTGAAAGATGAACACCGATGAATCATGGAGCAAAACAAGGGTTAGCGGAGTTGGTTAACTGCGTATTTGCCATCCGGGGTGTGTTCAATGTGCATGCTATAGCTGCTCCAAAAGCATAGCATAGCATCACTTTAGCAAGTGTCAAAGTTCGCAGTAGCTAGGTGAAGCAGCTATGGATATTGGACAGCCAAGAGCTGCTACGAAGGTCAGCCTTTACACAGGAAATTCAAAAATAATTTTGTTTCAATTTTTTTATTGTAATTTTTGCATTTTCGTGGATCAGTTCAATACTTCCATTGCACTTTGGAAACTGTATGAAATTTAGGAGTTTTCAACATAGTTTTCAACATAGCAACAGAGTTTTCGACGTACAAGCATGGCCGTGTACAAGCCAACTTAAAATTCGAGTTGAGTTTAAGTGTTTAAAATTTATTATTTTTATATTTAATTATGCTGTCACTATTTTCAAATTTATTCCTCATCTCCTGTGTCACAAAAGCGCAAAAACTTCTTTTTATTTCAATTTCCAATTGAAAATGACGTTTAAACTGTATGTCAGCTGTGTACGCACGGCCATTTTGCCTTAGCTACTTTCTAGCTATCCTCCAGACTACGAGCAGCGAATAGCTGCTACCTTAGCAGCTATTCCGGAATCTTGGACAGCCCGACTGTCAAATAGCAAGCATCAGAAAGTAGCTATTTCGTGACATTGGACAGCCAGAGCTGCTAAATTAGCAGCTAATAGCAGCTATAGCATGCACATTGAACACACCCTCGGTGAATTCGACCGATAACAGCAGTATAGTTTGTCGCAGTATCATTTAGTTGTCCAATTTCCATCATCCTTGCTTAGAATGCATCTCTGCTGTATTTAGCATAAACGTCGTATTTGAAATTTTTTTCGTTTTTGAATTAACGGATTTGAAAGCGAAATATCTCTCTACAAAATATGAAAAACCTATCTTTTGCGGAAGCATGCTAAAATCAATAATGAAGAATGCCCCACCTAGAAAAAGCGTGGCCACTACTTAGCATAAACGTCCCATCTGCCGTGAATAGGGCGACCTACCGTAGATAGGGCGTTTTTGCTAAGTAGTCCTATCATTATTTAGTTTCATTTCCTCCAAAAAAAAACCCTATCTGCTTAAACCCTCTTGTTTACAAGTACTTTCAACGTGAAAGCTTTTGCTTCTGATGTACCTCAAATAACTCGTATCGGGCCTTTCCACAATTGTATTCTTGATGCGCTCCTCAAATTTCTTGGCAAGAGACGGAAGAATCAAGGGTAATTTTCTACAAAAAGTAGAGAATTCCCCTTGATTCTTCCGTCTCTTGCCCATAAAACCGGTTTGAGAAGTGCATTAAGAATGCAAGTGTGGAAAGGCCCATCCATGTTTAAATTTTCATTCCGCAGCATTTAAAAAAAACACAAATCATTGAATATCTCCAAAGCTATTAAAATGTAGATAGGTCGTTTATGCTAAGCATGGCAGTTCTTCTCGTGAATACTCGATGAAAATGTGTCGAACACTTTTCCCAAAGTGTAAATCGTTTCATAATTCGATGGAGGATAGTATGGGGATACACATAGATAATTGAAATATAAATATTTAGTTTATCAATGGGAATTAGTGGTTGAAAATGCATTTGATGAGATAGGTTTGCAGCGGAAATTTTCATATTGTTTTGGGGGGTTTATGTAAGCATATTAAGATTAGAATTCAAATAGAATTACGAGCCAGTCTTAAATTTATCTCATTTATAATATTTTCACTAAAAGCAACAAAGCTCCAATCACAATCAGGCATCTTAACCTTTATCACCAAGGCATCTAGTATTATTTCACCTGCCATCTCTCATGAGAATCAAACTCATTCTCATTTCGTTTCCGACCAATTTTCAAGCCTTTTCAAAATTCGAACTGTCAACAAAAATGAAATGTTTAAATTCCATTCTCATCCAACTAGTGCACAAAAAATCAGCTTACCGCCTTCCACGAACAGCCTGTTGGTTACAACCACCGCTGGCTACGCATCATTTTTTTAAACGAAAGCCAACCCTCCTATGCAGCAGCATCAGCAGCAAAATAATATTTTTAATTTCAGTGTAGATATCAAATGCAAACCAGACCATCTGGCCCGAAAAAAACTCAACAATGTCACCTGTGCAAAAACCATGTCCCTCTGTACTACACTCAGAAACACACACAATAAACTTATTCATACTGGCAGGACCATGCAAAAAATACATTCAATGACAAGTAACAACAACAAAATCATCATCATCAGTAGCATCAACAACGAAAACTTTGACAAAATCCAATAACAAATGGGCCACGAGTATGTTTTCTGCGGCCCTTTGTGTGTCCTAAATCAGAGAAAAAAAGGATAAACGATGTGTTCGGTGCGGTCAGTCGAGGTAGCCATCGGCTATCACCTGGCTATTCAACTATGAAATCTAAAACAATCTGGATAAAAGAGAAAAGGAAAAAACGAATCAGGGTTTTGTTTTCCATCCCGGGACGGAAAACTATATTCACGTCGAATGAAAAATGGAACAGTTTTAGATTTAGATTGGAGATACTTGTAATTTTAGTTTATCTGAATTTACATATCGGTCGGTTGGGTCACACCGGACACTAGCCATTTCGAATGAAATTGCTAGTATAGATACTTTTTTATTCGTACTGAATTGATATTGTGTATGATGACATTGTTTTGGATGCAAAAGAGCGCGGTGTTTCGAGTGGTTTTTATTGTAAACACAATTTGTTAGATGGACTCGGATGGTACGGTTTCGCATCAAATGTGAAAATGTATGACTTAAATACCTTCAAAATATTGCAGATATTTCCATCTTCGAAAAGACCAATGAAATTCCAGGAATATATTTTCACTTGAATACCACAAATCAATGCATCACATGCACGAGCAGCTGGTTAGCCACAAAATGTTATTGAAATCCATGCATCGAAATCATGCCCCACAAAAACCATACCATTGCCTCAGCTGCCGCAGCTCATGGCTGTGAAAGTGAAATCTGTTGCATTTTTCTCCCTTCAAATTAAAAAACGCAAGCAAGCCGTTACAATCATCTCCAAATCGAGTTGACTAACTCCAGCACAAAAAAGTGCTTAGTTGAAAACAATGTCTGCAAACCGAAAACCCTTCAATCGCGTGTTACATCATTTTGACCTGGGTCGGTTGTTTGGTACTGTTGCCAAAAACAATAACGTAAGGCAGGTGCTATCCGAAAATGTAAATTTCAGACAAAATTGGCTCTGCACCGAGCACACACATCGCCTAGTCGTAAAATCAGCAAACGAAATCGAGCTCCAACCGAACCCAAAGCAGACAGTTGTTGCTTGAGGGTATCCAAAAAAATGAGCTCTTTTGAAATTTATGGTCGACGCTGAGCCAGGATGGATGAGCCTGAACTTATCTTTGAAAAAAGATTTTCCTTCGTTAGCTACAAGCCGAAAGTATCAGATTTCAAATGGAGTGCATGCTCGTGCATTTCACAAACACCTGGCCGACTCTGCGGTCAAGTTGCTAAGCTCGCTGACGGCGGTGAGGCTGCTCCCGATGGGATTAAACACTACCTAGCTTCCAGGCTGGAATAATCCAAAGTGACTTGTTGATGTGTAGATTTGAACCAAAGAGAATGCAAAAAGATACTGATCCACGACGGACCCAGGTTATTTAGCAGCTGAGGCGTGACATGTTCCAATTTCGTTGAACTTATTTCACGCATGATATGTTTTGTGGTAGTCGATGACAAGAAGAAAGAGACCATTATTTCCCATAACGTCCCGAATCGACTGAGAAGGCTACTTGTTTAAATCATACACAACAAGTAGCAAATGCATACCTCAACCATCCCAAATCGCCTGCAGATGGCTTATCTGCTTTCAATTCAAGGCTTCCGAAAAATATATGAAAGCGAAGTAGATAATTAAAAAATTCTAATTGCCGTGAAATTGCGTTCAATGAGCAATAAGATGATTTTCTCATAAATCGATTGACCCAAGACAAAAAATCATAGCCGTTGAAAAGTGCAGACAGGTGATCTCATCATGATCAAAATAAAGTATTTTGTTGGTCACTTGAATAGATTGTGACTTAAAGTAAAAATTTTAATTGAATTTGTCAGTTGCTGATTTAAGTGGAAGGATTTCATTAGTTTGGGGCCTACTGAATTTGATTGGTAGTTGAAGTGGAAGATTAGCTGCGTTTTTTACGCCTCTAGCTAGATAGCACTAAAAACCGCAACAGTTGGGCACGATTATTTTTGGTTTCAATGCCATATTTGTTGTACAGCTCCCGATAAAGGCGCTAAACCCGCATCTATTGTTGTTTAAAAAGCTATGTGAGGTGAGTTTGATTAATAATGAGCACCGACTTTGCGAACGAAGAAGGTGCATCCTATTAAAGAAAGCTTTCATTATTACGATGAAAACATCATCATTTTCCAAGCGATGCCGAAGTTCTTTGGCATAATGAACAGCCGTTCATTAATTTTACTATGCTAACCTTGTACTCACTCACTGAAACAATCAAGATATAAAATCATTGTTACGAAGAATACATTGCACACTTTCAGCATCGATGTAGATATTCTTTGCTGCTATGAATCACAGTCAATTTTTCCCGAATTCAATTATAATATATACAAATGATCGAGCCCATAAAACTGTTGACCGTTTTCATAACGTTCACGAACAAATTCATAATTTAGTTAACCGGGTTCTTGATATTATAAAAGGTTTTGTAGTATGTGTGTAATATTATGAACGAATTTATAATTTTCATGAATGGGCTCATTATCAATTCTACAGCTACACCCGTTATGATAGAAACATTCATAATATTAAGTAACATAAAGTAGAATATTTGGCATTATTATTATTTTAAGGTTATGATTAATTATATAAACTATTATTTCTATAAGAGAGTGTATACGAAAATATTCTACAAATTATCTCACAAAATCCAGCTCCATATAGATCACCGAGCACCTGCTTCTAGATCTGAAAAAATAATTAACGAAGATTCCACATCACTAATTTATTGAAGAAAGCATTCCGAACTTTGATTATATTGGCAGTTTCTTGGTTTTCCAGCAACCTTTACTCTGGGCACTTTTTTGTATTTCCTGGTGAAATCGACTGAAAACGCATAAGTCCACTCACACACTCCAAACTCTTTTCAAATTGGATTTAATGGGCAGCTGAAAGTGTTATTTTCGGATACGCTAATAACCTTGCACAGTTTGCGCTTAAAAAGTTTTTATATCAATGCCGATCGATAAATACGATTTAGGTATGAATACGAGATAAAGTTTCAATATAGCGAATATACATCATTGTGATTAACTCATGCTTAAATTCAATGGACACTTTCTTTAATTATAAGCTCTAAAAAAGGTTCTTTGTAGTAACAAATGAGATTCATTGTTTTATTGAACGCGTTCATCAGGATCATGATATGTCTATGACCTGTTGTGGCTATGAAACTTTGAATAAGTGTTTGAGTTGATGATCTGCATTCATTATTATTATGAAAAGAATTTTTTCAGTGTAGAGTTGAAGCAATTGTTTATAAATGGAGAGTTTTGTAGTCCTTTTTTCAATATGTATGCTCAAATAAGTTCTGAAAATATTTTTTGTTAGGGTGACACTTTACGTTTTGTAAACGTTTCTTTCATAGATGTTTCGTCTTTAAATAAGTTGACAAATTTCACCGTGCAGTTACACAACGTTCGACATCTGAGGACTATGCTATATTCGTTTAATCTTGCTTCCACTGTATCTTCTGATTATAACAAGGAGCTGTTCTTTCTGCACACAAATCATGATCGTTATTTAGTCTTTGTGCACAAATTTATTCCAAAAATATCTATAATGTCGTCTTTCCTTCTTTTCCTATGAGCTTAGACTAATATGCCTGTCAAAATGTTGATTATCTACTCAGTACATGTTTTTGATGATCGGTTGACTGATTGATTTTTCATTGCTCTCCAGCAACCTCAATAGCCGTTTGCCTTGCTTCCCTTTTAATATTTCCTATCTAGTGTTTTACTTTCGCAACTCAATTCTATTTCTATATTTCTTCTTTATCATTATCGGTACTAAAGCCAGCCATTGCCCAGTTTTGGCCTCCCGCGACAAGTTTTTCCACGTGTCACGATCGCGAGATGATGTCATTTACTAAGGCACCCCTAAACTCTGACCCCCGTCCCACACATAACCAGAAATATTTCCGGAAATATTTCCAGAAACATTTCCGAAACATTTCCAGAAATATTTCCGACAATATTTCTCTTGCCGGCCTACACATGACCGGAAAGTTCATTCATGGTTTGCGTGAGCCAGAGCTCAAATCAGAGCTGCCGCTTTTGAAGCTGTATATCTTGTAATTATTAAAGAGCAAGACTGCTCAATGTGACCATCTATGAAGCTCCATTCTATTTTTGCCATATGTATCACAGCCATACCTAGCTATCATTCTATTTTCGGCCCTTCAAAAGCTCCCTATTCACCCAAATAATGCAAGTATCATAAAACTTGCACTCACAACGGCAGCACAGTCCCGAAATTTCGTCACAGCCATGCGACTTTCCGAGACTTTCCGTCGATCAGTCGGAAAGTTCAACAGCTGATCGCTTTATTGCGCAGTGGACTTTCCCGAGGTGTCGGAAATATTTCCGTGACTTTCCGCTCGACGATGGGAAAGTCTCGGAAAGTCGCAAGGGTGTGACGTAATTTCGGCACTGAGCTGCCGTTGTGAGTGCAAGTTTTATGAAACTTGCATTATTTGGGTGAAAAGGGAGCTTTTGAAGGGCCGAGAATGGTATTGCAGCTAGGTATGGCTGTGATACATATGGCAAAAATAGAATGGAGCTGCATAGATGGTCACATTGAGCCGTGTTGCTATTTAATTTTGACGGGATATGCAGCTTCAAAAGCGGCAGCTCTGATTTGAGCTACGATTGCCGGTAACCATGAATGAACTTTCCGGTCATGTGTAGGCCGGCGAGAGAAATATTGTCGGAAATATTTCTGGAAATGTTTCTGGAAATATTTCCGGAAATATTTCTGGTCAAGTGTGGGAGCGGCCTGAGCGTCCAGATCAATGCCATAATGATAAGGCATCCCCGCTGTTGTCGATCATAACTCCCGTCCCACACATAACCAGAAATATTTCCGGAAATATTTCCAGAAACATATCCGAAACATTTCCAGAAATATTTCCGACAATATTTCTCTTGCCGGCCTACACATGACCGGAAAGTTCATTCATGGTTTGCGTGAGCCAGAGCTCAAATCAGAGCTGCCGCTTTTGAAGCTGTATATCTTGTCATTATTAAAGAGCAAGACAGCTCAATGTGACCATCTATGAAGCTCCATTCTATTTTTGCCATATGTATCACAGCCATACCTAGTTATCATTCTATTTTCGGCCCTTCGAAAGCTCCCTATTCACCCAAATAATGCAAGTATCATAAAACTTGCACTCACAACGGCAGCACAGTCCCGAAATTTCGTCACAGCCATGCGACTTTCCGAGACTTTCCGTCGATCAGTCGGAAAGTTCAACAGCTGATCGCTTTATTGCGCAGTGGACTTTCCCGAGGTGTCGGAAATATTTCCGCGACTTTCTGCTCGACGATGGGAAAGTCTCGGAAAGTCGCAAGGGTGTGACGTAATTTCGGCACTGAGCTGCCGTTGTGAGTGCAAGTTTAATGGGACTTGCATTATTTGGGTGAAAAGGGAGCTTTTGAAGGGCCGAGAATGGTATTGCAGCTAGGTATGGCTGTGATACATATTGCAAAAATAGAATGGAGCTGCATAGATGGTCACATTGATCCGTCTTGCTATTTAATTTTGACGGGATATGCAGCTTCAAAAGCGGCAGCTCTGATTTGAGCTCTGGCTCACGCAAACCATGAATGAACTTTCCGGTCATGTGTAGGCCGGCGAGAGAAATATTGTCGGAAATATTTCTGGAAATGTTTCTGGAAATATTTCCGGAAATATTTCCAGAAACATTTCCAGAAATATTTCCGACAATATTTCTCTCGCCGGCCTACAAATGACCGGAAAGTTCATTCATGGTTACCGGCAATCGTAGCTCAAATCAGAGCTGCCGCTTTTGAAGCTGCATATCTTGTCAATATTGAAAAGCAAAACGGCTCAATGTGAACATCTATTAAGCTCCATTCTATTTTTGCCATATGTATCACAGCCATACCTAGCTACAATACTACTTTCGGCCCTTCAAAAGCTCCCTTTTCACCCAAATAATGCAAGTTTTATAAAACTTGCGCTGACAACGGCAGCTCAGTGCCGAAATTACGTCACACCCATGTAACTTTCCGACACTTTCCGACGATCAGTCGGAAAGTTGAACAGCTGATCGCTTTGCTATGGACTTATTGCGCAGTGGACTTTCCGCGACTGTCCGCTCGACGATGGGAAAGTCTCGGAAAGTCACATGGGTGTGACGTAATTTCAGCACTGAGCTGCCGTTGTGAACGCAAGTTTTATGAAACTTGCATTATTTTGGTGAAAAGTGAGCATTTCAAGGGCCGAAAGTAGTATTGTAGCTAGGTATGGCTGTGATACATATGGCAAAAATAGAATGGAGCTTAATAGATGTTCACATTGAGCCGTTTTGCTTTTCAATATTGACAAGATATGCAGCTTCAAAAGCGGCAGCTCTGATTTGAGCTACGATTGCCGGTAACCATGAATGAACTTTCCGGTCATGTGTAGGCCGGCGAGAGAAATATTGTCGGAAATATTTCTGGAAATGTTTCTGGAAATATTTCCGGAAATATTTCTGGTCAAGTGTGGGAGCGGCCTGATAGTAGGAAAGTCTCGGAAAGTCACATGGGTGTGACGAAATTTCGGGACTGTGCTGCCGTTGTGAATGCAAGTTTTATGAAACTTGTAGTTTTTGTGGGAAAAAGTAGCTTTTGAGGGACCGATAATAGTATGATAGCTAGGTATGGCTGTGATACATATGGCAAAAATAGAATGGAGCTTCATAGATGGTCACATTGAGCCGTCTTGCTCTTTAATAATGACAAGATATGCAGCTTCAAAAGCGGCAGCTCTGATTCGAGCTCTGGCTCACGCAAAACATGAATGAACTTTCCGGTCATGTGTAGGCCGGCGAGAGAAATATTGTCGGAAATATTTCTGGAAATGTTTCTGGAAATATTTCCGGAAATATTTCTGGCTATGTGTGGGACGGGGGTTACAGCTCAAGCTTCTATGCCTACGCCCCACATGACTTGAACTATCAAATTCATTCCATCGGAATTTATGTTGATTCTTCAGCCAGCAGTTTTCTTTCTCAGCACTCACGCTTTAAGTAGCATAAAGATGAGCTAAGGTGGCAAATGAAATTAATGCGATTGACTGGTATTTTTAACCACGTCTCGGTGCTAATGAGCTCACTGTGAACTTTCATAGCTTCCTTTCTACGCAGATTGACTGCTCCATGTTTGTTGGGTTTTCCCCTGAAATGGGAGATTTGAAGTCTTTTCGGGGATTTTTCGAGGAAGCAAATATCAACACAAAAACAAAATAAAACCAATAGCCAGATTCACGGAAGACATTTGAGTCAAGAAATAAATAATATGCAATACCAAATAATGCATTTAGCCTAGTTTTCTCGAAGATGGATGACACATAATGGCATATTGGTGATCAGAGTTCCCACTTTTGATACATTTATATCGTTTTGATACATTTTTATTTGAAACTTATATTTTTGATATAATGATACATCAACTCACCGAATTATGGCAAAATGATACATTTTGTCATCGAGCAAATAAATACAATTGTTTTAATTTTGCTGCCATGTGCCAACCAAATCTTCTCTCTCTAGTCGTAATAACTGCCAACTTCAACCTACATTACACTCTGAACTACGAAAGATATATAATATTTAATGACTCTGAAGATTTGAAGTTTTCAAGCTATTTAAATAATAACGCCTTTCTTCGTGTTAACTTTAGTAGCTGTACCTTATAGTTAACATGAGAAACATTTTTCTGTATTAAACTTGGATGGCAATGATTAGATTTGAAAAGAGATTAGTGAAATTTTGAGAAGCAAGAAACCAAACAATGTTTGGGTGCCACTGTATGACATACTTGCTCAAAACATATATTTTTATTCGGGGCATTTCACGTGAAGCGGACAACGAAAAAAAGTCGAGGTTCCGGATTTCGTTCATATTATGCATAATGGTACTTCTAGAGGATATGAACGTGGATGCACAATTTTTTTCTTCTATGAGGTTCAGTTGCCGAGTTATGGGCTTCTGAAGAATTGAAGAAGCTGATGAAGGGTTTTTTTGGAAGCCGATTTTAAGATTGAAAAAAAAATATTAAAAACATTAAACATATTGATTGGTATAGAAAATCAACTGTTCTTTTTAATTTTAAAATTAGATTTGGAAAAAATAAATTTTGTCCTGTGTAAAACCGGAAGTAACCATTTCAACTCGTTATTTGACTAACTTGGACCAGGCTAATTTTTTTTATTTTTATAGTAAAACAAAGCTTAAACTATATTTGTTTTATCATAAAAATTTTAGAATGGGATGGCGAGTAGTTTGGGCGATAGGTGAATTTTTGTACATACAAGTCGTATGAAGCGTGGCACCCGGAGCTTGATTAGGATAGCTAGTGAATGTGAAAACAAAACATTTTTAGTAAAATGATTGCTATATCGTTAAAATATTATATATATAATTAATATAGTTAAAATAAAGCTATATAGTTTCAATATTAAAAGTTTCTAATGCTAATTTATTTAATAGAAAAACAAACTTGTTTATGGGAAAATGAATTTATTTCACAGTTTTATAATTATATATCATTCACTTACATATAGAGGTTAAAATATAAAACAATTGCTAATGCTTATTAAAAAAAATTATTTATGGAAAAATTAATTTATTTCACAATTTTTACAATTTGACACTCATTACTTAAACTTGTTCTTTTTATAAGAAGGCTTTCACTAACTGGAATAAAACAGTGAAATTTCTTAGTCCTTAGTCCTAGCTTTACTAGGAGGTAATTGTAAACTCGCACGTGTTGCCAATCGTTTCAAATTACCACCGAGACCATCACATGGGCCTTTTCCATGCGAAGTCGCGTGAAAATGAAGTTCAGCTTCTGTCTTGAAATCAGCTTTATAATAAAATAGATTCACAAAATCAAATCTATTTTTAAAATGTTGTGGGGCCCATCTGTTATGTATATAATTTTTGACACAGCTATTGTTTCTTCAGACAGATGTTTGTGGAGGGTTTTCTGGAAAGCATAGAAGGTTGCTGTATCATGTTTCATATCATCTGAAATCATAACAATACTACCATGTTATATTTTACTTCCAACTTTATAGTAATAGACTGATGTCAAAAGTGTTGCCTGGTCATTATTCCAATGAAAAGCTTGAGCAGCATCTTGTACAACAAAACTATAATTCTCAGCAAAATCACATTGTACTAAAATTTCCCCTTCGTTTATATTTTCTTTTAGATTTTTAAAATAATGAGCCTGTTGCTCTGCAATATAAGCATGGGGTTTCAAGGCATCCAACGCGTCACAAAAGCAGTCTACAAAATCATCGGATGCAAGCAGATGAGAAGAAATGGTAAATCTGTCTGAACAAACCCATTTTTCGAACTGAACGGTTGTCACTTGATTGTCATCAAATATCATTTTCAAATGATCACGAATTGCACGTACGCCAGGACAAGATTTGTAACTTTCATTTGGGGTTTTTGTTGAAATTGTTAAATGACATATCGGCGTAGGATTGGGAAACATCATTTTGCGAAGGCAATCCTTAAAAGTAGAGAGTTCCAAAATAGTTCCAGATGTAAGATTGTCAATGTCTCCTCCACTCATGATTAATTTCACATTTTCCACACCATATGTGTTCCATAGTCACCAGTGAGGATACATTGTTTGGGTCTCAAAGTGAAAAATTTTGTTAGGCCGATTTTGATATCCGTGATAAACGTTTGGTAAAACTCGTCAATGTTACACATTAAAAGCTGTTTTTGAATTTGCGTTCTTTTTCCGTTATCTAACTTAATAGATACACAATCCTTTTTACCGGGCATTATTCGAATTATTCTTTTCTCGCTTGCCGCCTAGATGTTCCAAATTCTTCTGCAAGTCTGTTTTCGGTCCATGACTTAGGTGTTATAGTCAGTATCGTAGTTTTCATAGCAGTAGATGTAGACGGATCGTTAAATTTTTCTTTTAACTGGGTCAGAATATCTTGGTCGTATATTGCTGAATCAGTTTGCGTTGAACTATGTTTATACTTCTCTTCAGGAATGAATGGTAAACCTGGGGAGCACGAAGACAAATCAGTTGATGAATGGCAATATCGCTGAAGATTTGCAGGTATTTCTACGTTCAATTTTTCCTGCAGCTTCCACACACGTACATATCAGAAGAATATCTCCACTTCTCTGGTTTTTTTTTTGAATTTTTCTTAGGTCTTTAATCTTCCGATGAAATCTCAAGTCGAAAGGATTGAAACATCGGTCATCACATTTCCATCCCTTTCTATTACATAGATTTGACCTCTTTCTATTATATGGCTTTTTATGAAAAAATAATACCTTTTTCAACTAAAAAATGGCGAATTATCGCATTTCTGTAGTAACTTTGGGTAGTCGGTTAAGTATGAACACAATTTAAGTATGTATTTTAAGTATGTTATAAAAACTATTTAGATACAGGATACAGTATCCCGGCAGACTACATATACTTTGCTTTCGACCTAACTGTCGCTCGAGGGCAGGTAAAGAAGGCGTCTCGTAATCATCCCTTCGCACTAATTGCGCGGGTACTGATGGCTGTTGTAGCTACGTTGCCAGATGCAACGTTGTTGGTAGCGGTGTTGCCCAGTGCGGTGCTGCCGAGTAGTGGTGTTTACCAGTGTTTTTAGCTGTGGCACCGCGACATTTCGATATCAATATTTGTTTTTGAGGCAACTAGCTGGCCGAAGCAAGGTCTGGGACCACACCATATGCGACTTGTATGTATTAAAATTCATCTACCTCCCAAACTACTCGTCATCCCATTCTAAAATGTTTAACATAAAATAAGTATAGTTTTAGCTTTGTCTTGTTACAAAAATAAAAAAAATTAAACTGGTTCAAGTTATATAAGTTCAAGCAAAAAATTTTTCCCGTAAATAATTTTTTTTTTCATTAAGTAAATAAGCATTAGCAATTGTTTTATATTTTAACCTCTATATGTAAGTGAATTATATATGTATTTGTAAAAACTGTGAAATAAATTCATTTTCCCATAAACAAGTTTGTTTTTTTGTTAAATAAATTAGCATTAGAAACTTTTAATATTGAAACTATATAGCTTTATTTTAACTATATTAATTATATATATAATATTTTAACGATATAGCAATCATTTTACTAAAAATGTTTTGTTTTCACACTCACTAGCTATCCTAATCAAGCTCCGGGTGCCACGCTTCATACGACTTGTATGTACAAAAATTCACCTATCTCCCAAACTACTCGCCATTCCATTCTAAAATTTTTAAAAAAAATTAGCCTGGTCCAAGTTAGTCAAATAACGAGTTGAAATGGTTACTTCCGGTTTTACACAGGACAAAATTTATTTTTTCCAAATCTAATTTTAAAATTAAAAAGAACAGTTAATTTTCTATACCAATCAATATGTTTAATGTTTTTAATATTTTTTTTTCAATCTCAAAATCGGCTTCCAAAAAGACCCTTCATCAGCTTCTTCAATTCTTCAGAAGCCCATAACTCGGCAACTGAACCTTATAGAAGAAAAAAATTGTGCATCCACGTTCATATCCTCTAGAAGTACCATTATGCATAATATGAACGAAATCCGGAACCTCGATTTTTTTTTGTTGTCCGCTTCACCTGAAATGCCCCATTCATGATATTCATCAAATTATCAGTATTCCGATAGCTTTATCCCTTTTTAAGCCGACGATTTGTTTTTAAATTTATAACAGCGACTACTTTGAAAATAATCTGAGCTCCGTATAAATTTCGGGAAAATTTTGAGGACATTCGCAAAGAGCCCGCATTTTGCAATAATTTTATTTTGTGTGGCTTCAATATTAATGGCAAAATACAGATAAATACAAAGAGCGGAAGCAATTTGTGATATTTTTTTTGGCTCGATATTATTCAATAAATATAGTAGCTCCAAACTATTTTTTTACTAATGTTCGAAGAACATTAGTATTAAAATCGATTCGGCCAAAAATTCATATTTCCATATATATATATATATATATATATATATATATATATATATAGATATATATATATATATATATATATATATATATATATATATATATATATACATATATATATATATATATATATATATATATATATATATATATATATATATATATATATATATATATATATATATATATATATATATATATATACATATATATATATATCATCAAAAAATTTCAGTGAGATAATCTCAAACGCGCCATCCGATTTAGCTGAAACTTTCAGGATACATTGGTGTATATACGGAATAGGTCCAGGTTACACTAAATGTCAGTTATTGTTAACCTTTTGGCGCCGGCGGCCATTTAAGTGATATTTTTAATATACCTATTATTTCGTACACAAATAATTTTCGCAAAAATAAAATTGACGAAATAAATTTCGAACGTGTTTTACATGTGAACCGGATAATGTTTTGGAATTTTTTAACCCCATGTGTGCGCTGGGTGCCTAAAAAGAGAACGGGAAAATTTGAAAGTTTTAAAATTGCGATAACTTTTGACAGAGCTATTTAATTATCACGAAATTTTCAGGACAAATTGGTATTATTTAGTTGTAGATTTGTGGATTTTTTAATGAGGATGCTGGCAACCGTGTAGCTAGGACAGGCACTGAAAGAGAAAACCTCCAAATCATCGTCTCTCTTGAAAACATGCTGCTTCTTCAAAAAAAAAGCCACTCATATGTAAATCTTGTGCTTTGTTTACATAGGCAAAAAATAAAATTTGTTATGGTATAACGGGCACGCCTGGTAGCCCTTGCCAAATTTACCTGTATTTTTAGCATCAAAAACTTCTGTTCACGGAAACTCACGATCCGATAAGCGGAATTAATTGAAATTTGCAGAATTTATTTGTCTTTAATAGGACCAAGTCTGATAGAAGTGATTTTGAAATGCGAGCGATTCTGTGCCAGTGGTGCCATCTTGAAAAATCACTAAAAAAGATAACTGCTTTTAGCCCTATAAATTCTGATTGAATTGTTCGATTTTGACGAAATTCACACAATAGCTGAACCTTACTTTACACCTTGCTTGGTAGAAGTTTGGTTGAAAAATTCGGTTGGAGCTGCCAGCTATGATAATTTTGGTGTCTTAAATTTGAAAAAATAAAAATTTGGAAGTGAAAACCTTCAAACCAACGGATATCCTAAAAATGTCCGTTTCTTACAATAAAACCAATCTGTATACAAATCTTATGCCTTATCTACACGTTCAAAGTAAAACTTTGGAAATTTCATGTCGGACAAGAACGGTAACCCTTTCCCAGCTAACGAATATTTTTAGCATCAAAAACTTTTGTTCACGAGAACTCACGAATCAATAATCAGATACAGCTGAAATTTACAGAATGCATTGGACTTAAGTAGGACCAGATCTGATAGAAGCGATTTTGAATTGTGGGCAAATCTGTGCCAGGGGTGCCATCTTGAAAAATTACAAAGAAAAAAATTGCTTTTTGCCCTATGAAATGTGAATAAGTTACCAGATTTTAATGAAATTCACACAGTAGCTGAACCTTACTCTAATCTCTGTTTGGTGAAAAATTTGTTGGTTGAAAAATTTGATTAGTGCTGCCAGCTATGGTAATTTTTGTGTTTTTGGTTTTGAAAATTCGCTCAGGAGAATAAAACTTTTTGCCCTATAACTTCCAGTGCAGTCATGAAATCAATACGAATTTCATAAAATTAATGGAACCTATTATAATCATTATTCAGGCCAAATTTGGTTGAAAAGTCACGATAGGGTTGCCAGCTATTGTTGGTTTTGTGTTTAATTGCAATATCTTTATTAAGCGGTTTTATCGTAGAATTTTCAAATGGTAATGATATTGTAGTGACAATAAACAGCAAATATGCAGTTTTCGATTATATGAAAAAACTCGCTACAAGTAACCCTTAATTTCTTTATACTCCTATAACTTCGAATGTAATTAAACAACGTGAAGCAGATGTGATATATTCTTGGCTTTGATACTGGCAGAAGGTTGCCAGCACGAGTCGGTTGTGCTACGTTTGTATCAAGAAATGCTTACAGTTAGTATTCATACCGGAAACATTTACAATGAAAATAAATAACCAATGTTTCAATTCCCAAAGTTCTGCAAATTTTGCGTATCGCAGTTCCAAACACCAACTTCAGTTACAGTGCTGCAGGTACTGAGCATTTTCTTCATTGATGCTAAATGAGATGCTGCTTTCAAAATTTTGTGAAATAAGCAACTGATAACGAATATAATTAACCCGTGTTTTGCTCTCATAAACGTTGAAATTCATGCCAGTGGTAATATCTGAAACTTTTCCACCATATGAGTTATAATGCATTCTTGAGACCAAACTGAAACGTGGCGTTTAAACAGTTTGGCCGTAATAAGCAGCTCACGTGGTGGAATATGCACTCAAAACCTGCACAATTCTTCTACTGTTCTTCGAACATTAGTGTTTCTAGCTGTTCAGGTGCGCTAGAGTTTTTTTTTATTTATTATTTATAGCTTCAGTGCCTCGACAAAAATACACTTTTGGGAACTTTTTGATACATTTTTCCCGATACTGATATACTTTTTGAAGAAATTTGATACGGCGGAAAATGTTGGAGTGGAAACACTGTTGGTGATGAGTTATAGCTAAAAAACAATATGTTCACATCCTACGTTTTTGAATAGCATCTAGCTTGGCTCTATATTCTATTGATATGGACTGCACATTGCCACACACACTTGTAGGTAGAATAGAATTAAATTTGAACCTCAAAATTTCGCAACACAACACGAGTTTTTCTATTGGTTTTTACACGAGTTTTTGTGTTCTTCAAATAATAGGCAGTGGGCCTGAAAGTTCGTGATTTATTGATGGAGGAGATTGGCAGGGAGTGAAGGATTTACCATCAGCTGGCACGTAAAAAGAGACAAAACCAAAATAAGTTCAGTTTATCACATCCGAAAGTGAGAAAAGCATACTGACAAACGACAGGTGAGAACGTATATATCCGTGTGAGCTGATAGGTGAGAGTGTGTTGGCGTGCGTATTATCCCATCAAGAAACAGTAAGCGCAGCGAACATTCACTGGCAACAAACTAAATTCCCTGTATTTGGTTGCATAAAAGTGTCGGAGATATTCCTTTTACTCGCCAAATGGCATCAAAAGTAGTATTCCGCACTAACTACCTTATCGCTTACCAGTTTAATACTGAGAAAATGTTTTAAGAAAATCAATATTGCATAAATCGCCATTAGTTAAAATAGTCTTTTTGGCAAAGCACATGTATATTGCCTAGTGGGAATGAGAAACGATTTTGATCATAGCAGGGTTGCTTGGCGGGGTACTTTGTGTCTATTTCCAACTTGGACTTGGATATTGCTATCTACTTCTCGCAATTGTATTGCAATTCACGTACTTTCCGAGCTATATATAGATCTTAAGCTATGTAATAGGTCTGTACCCGTACTACGATTAATTGCGATTGATCGCGATCAATTGCAATGAAGCCGTTCCCGTACTCCGTTTTACTGAAAACTGAAAATTTGCCCTCATTCAGTAAAATTCAGTAGGGTCTGAGCTACTGAAAAATACCGAAAAGTGTCAAATGGTGTGGTGCGAGTAAATGGTTTCAAATGTGTTCGGCAAGCAACATATTTTTTGCGTAATTTTGCTATGAAGGTCGAATATTTTTGTTGCGATAATTTATCACCGCTTAGGATAGCCTTACAATCACTATTGTTCTTCCAAAAACCAAAAACTGACACTTTTGTTTGCCAATTTTCAGGAAATGCAATGAGAGCGTTCCCGTACTTTCATGAATTTCCCCCACCACATGATTCAGGAAAATTCAGTGACTGAAAGTACGGGAACAGACCTAATGCATAATAGTTGAACCACTCGATGATTATCTCCAGTTGCAAAACGATTTTTATGTTCTGACAGACTGGTGATCAGTGAGCTCTCTTACTTTTAATAAATATAATCATAGATGTAACAATTTGAACATTGCTGTCAAGTTTGAACTCCTCATTATATAGCATTGTTATTTGATTGCACGACGATTAAAAATTGAAATTTAACTAAGTGACTTTGAAAGTAGGTAGTGTTTTTCATCAGACATATTGAATACCTGACGATGTGACCACATACAGTGGTAATTATTGATTTTTATTAACATAAGTTGTGACCATTTTTGTCACTTGCGAGTTTTTCCCAATGATATTCTCTCATAGAAGTATATTAAATTGCGATCGCTTTATTCCCTTCTTGTCTAAAATAGAGCTTTTCTAAACAGAGAATATTTGATGCGGGAAAGTAGATCATTTCAAAAGCTTTATCAAATAGAATTGTTTATCCATAATTATTAATAGAATTCTGTAAAAACCTTATTTCCAAATGATCTCACAATTAATGTGACTTATGAACAATATGCTGAAAAAAATGATCTCAAAAGAAACTCTTAACTGTGGGAAATTTTTTAGATCAAAGCAATTCAGACACAGGCAATTGAATAATAAAATATCATTTTCCCTAAACACAAATTTAAATTGTATATTAGCCATGAACCATTAATTACTTTTTATTGCTAATTTCAATTAGTTCCAATCTACAAGAATCCACCGCAGGTCAAAGAAATATATCGCAAGGGCCAATTTCTTTTCACTGGTCATAACTACATCTGATGCTCATCGTGTATAATTATCAACTTCCGCGACTTTTATCGTTCGTATGACTATGGGGAACGACCCCGAGTAGAATTACTTCAATTTTACGTAAAACTCATTCAAAATTATAATTGACGATCATAATTCACGCAATCGTCTGTTATAAAAAGTGAACGCAAGCTGGTGAGTTCCATTGATTGCGTCTTTTCAAGCGAACAGTATGTTTTTCTATCTGAAACTCCATATCTACAAGCACAACTATGGTTGTTCAAATAGAAGAGTGAATGAATTTAATGGGTCGCCACCATCATCGGAACAATAGGAATGTGCTTGTGTTAAAGCCATCCTGAACGAGCTCACTGCTCTGTTATCATGCTTTCATGTCCTTCCGCTCTGGTGCTACTGTTGTGTCAGCTGCCGTTTTAAAATGAAGCAACTCATACTAAGTCATCTTTGCTTCGCGGCCTACACAAAGACTATACAAACAAAAGCTCTTGGTTTTTGATTGATGACCCAGTTCGAACTTTTGTCATTCCATTGTATCTTTTCTTTGATTGACTACCTCTGCTTCTGGCTCAAAGAGAGCAATGAATCTCAAAATTCCCCCGTGGACATTTAAAACAATAACTACCACAGTCAATTATCATTTGCCTTCGGCAGATTGTTTCAATGCCAAAGTCATCAATTCGACATGAAGTTGTTACTAGCGTGATATATGATAAATTTTTCAGTTGAACGAGATCTATGAGACATCATCAAACCAGGTTCCTTGGAACAAATATCTCTGGGCTTAAAAACTCCTTCAAAGCATTCGAATCATTCGTCGAAAATTTCCGAAAAATAGCCCCGAACAAAAGTACTCAAATCAAATTCAACTCGAAATAAAAGAATGATTTTGCCTGCGATTTCAAATCCATTCATATCAAAGAGCTTAATCAGACATCAGTAGCATTTTTCTTCGTTATACTTTAGATGTATCCACTTGCACATCCAACAAATATCGCTTGGGACAAAACAGCGACAGTCCAATTTTATTTTCACTGTGAAGTCCTTGCCAATATTTAGTCTCGACAAAAGCCACAAAAATAAAGCAAATGACATTCAGTCCTTCCGATTCGAATTTTTTTTACCTCGTGGCCTTCTTCACAAGAAGTTTTTTTCGTTCTCACATTGGCAATGAAGGCAATCAAAAAATTATAATTTAAAATGAGCCCGTTCTAAAATATATTTTTATCTGCAGATTTTCAAGTGCAGGTGATATGGCATTGATTGTTTTTGAATAACGAATTGATTGGAACGAAGACCGGAATGAAAGTCTTTTAGAATCCATTTGAGCAAAATGATGACGATGATCGTCTTTTCGTCATTTGATGCATTATTCTAGTCTCATTATGACACAATCTCGGTGGATTTAGTTGAGTATTATGAGGTAATAGAAATTCCGAGTAAGGTGGTATGTGTGCATTGGTAGCTGAGTGATTTTGAAAGATTGTAAGGAATCTATTCTGCACTGCTTAGCATGAAGCTAAAACTGCATACTCGA
>OX376373.1:93799364-94069364 GCA_947369275.1 Nemotelus nigrinus | reverse complement strand
TCACGAATCAATAATCAGATACAGCTGAAATTTACAGAATGCATTGGACTTAAGTAGGACCAGATCTGATAGAAGCGATTTTGAGTTGTGGGCAAATCTGTGCCAGGGGTGCCATCTTGAAAAATTACAAAGAAAAAAATTGCTTTTTGCCCTATGAAATGTGAATAAGTTACCAGATTTTTATGAAATTCACACAGTAGCTGAACCTTACTCTAATCTCTGTTTGGTGAAAAATTTGTTGGTTGAAAAATTTGATTAGTGCTGCCAGCTATGGTAATTTTTGTGTTTTTGGTTTTGAAAATTCGCTCAGGAGAATAAAACTTTTTGCCCTATAACTTCCAGTGCAGTCATGAAATCAATACGAATTTCATAAAATTAATGGAACCTATTATAATCATTATTCAGGCCAAATTTTGGTTGAAAAGCCACGATAGGGTTGCCAGCTATTGTTGGTTTTGTGTTTAATTGCAATATCTTTATTAAGCGGTTTTATCGTAGAATTTTCAAATGGTAATGATATTGTAGTGACAATAAACAGCAAATATTAAGTTTTCGATTATATGAAAAAACTTGCTACAAGTAACCCTTAATTTCTTTATACTCCTATAACTTCGAATGTAATTAAACAACGTGAAGCAGATGTGATATATTCTTGGCTTTGATACTGGCAGAAGGTTGCCAGCACGAGTCGGTTGTGCTACGTTTGTATCAATAAATGCTCACAGTTAGTATTCATACCGGAAACATTTACAATGAAAATAAATAACCAATGTTTCAATTCCCAAAGCTCTGCAAATTTTGCGTATCGCAGTTCCAAACACCAACTTTAGTTACAGTGCTGCAGGCACTGAGCATTTTCTTCATTGATGCTAAATGAGATGCTGCTTTCAAAATTTTGTGAAATAAGCAACTGATAACGAATATAATAAACCCGTGTTTTGCTCTCATAAACGTTGAAATTCATGCCAGTGGTAATATCTGAAACCTTTCCACCATATGAGTTATAATGCATTCTTGAGACCAAAGTAAAACGTGGCGTTTGAAACAGTTTGGCCGTAAGAAGCAGCTCACGTGGTGGAATATGCACTCAAAACCTGCACGATTCTTCTACTGTTCTTCGAACATTAGTGTTTCTAGCGGTTCAGGTGCGCTAGAGTTTTTTTTATTTATATATTTATTCACATATTCTTTATAATAAACTTACAGTTTTTCGATGCAAAGAATCATAATTTATATTCAAGCTATTTTGAAGGTAAAAAAGAAGGAAAAAAATACCAATGCATCTATAAAGAAGGTATTTAAAAAGATTCACAATTAAAATAGTTTTTACTTATACGCAGCCTTAAAAATAACTTACAAGCTACTATAAGAAAAACAGGAAGAAAAATTATGAAAATTAACGAAAAATAAAACTAACAAACCAAAAAAAGCAAGAGATAAACAATACCACTGGAAAAGTTCGTGCTAGCAGATTCTCGTGACCTTGTGTCAGAACATCAGAATGGATTAAGCATACTGATTGGTGTGAATAGTTATTGGCAAATTCTTACGAGTGATTCCGAGTGAATTTTTGACGGTTTGACCATAGTTAATACTGTTTTAGAATGGACTTTACAAAGGCCTGTTCCAAGTGCGAATAGTTTGATCAAAATTATTGTGCATGTAACAGCTTTACAAACAAGCGTGCTAGAGTCTGATGCATCATTTCAATCCTCGTGGATTCTCAAAACGCTAGGAATAAAGCCGGGTGTAGCCGAATCCAATTGCTTCACCGAAAATTTCTTAAATGATTGTATTCGAAGAATAGGAGATCGCTACGAAGTATGTATGCCTCGGAAGAATAGCGAACGTTCACTAGACACAAATGAAGAAGTAGCGTACAGAAGAATTGGACATTTAACCAAACATATTCTGAGAAATCGCACAAAGCTGTTGGAACACGATAAAGCTATTTCCAGTCTGATTTCAGAGTGGATCACAGAAAATTTTCCAGTAGATTGTTCGTCTAATGGTATATATTACATGCCACATCATGCGGTATATCGCAAAGATAGACTAGCAACAAAAATGCGCAAAGTGTTTGATGCTGAGGGTTCCCAAAACGTTAACGATTTGGAGCAAACTTATTGCCCGATATTCTAAAGATTGTAATTGATTTTCGTTTCTGACGTCTAAGAATTGTGGCTTGGATCAAAGAGACATTTCTACAAACTTTACTAAATAAATCGGAAAAAGTACACCAGTTTTTTGGTACAGGCACTAGTTAGATAATTTGGAAAACTTACCACCAATTGAAATCTATAAGATGACTCATTTGGTGTTCCAGCAAACCCTTTTCTCTTAAACGCACCCACAATGAAACACTTTCAAAGTGAAAGGCTTTCTTATCCAGCAACAACCGACGTATTGATGAGAACTTCCTATAAGAACCATTAAGCCCTTTATAGACATGAGTCCATGCGTCCACGCGTCCATGCGATCTAGCGTGTTTTGCTTACACGAGTCAATTCTATTTTGTTTATATAGGCGGCTCTAAAGCGAACGAGGTGGAGTATGCTGATTCATGCACAATAGATTTTAAAATAATTTCTTTCGCTCAGTGGCATGTGTGGATGATTCGTTGGTGATCATTTAAATATATGTTTTGTGGATGATTATTTTCTTATATAATGATGTGGATAATATATATTTTGCATCCTTACGTGCAAGACTATGATGAAAAAAATTGAATGCATATGAATATCTAGACACAAACATATAAATGTAGGTATATATAGTCATATGGATTAGTATATACAATTTTCTGTTACCAGTATATTTGTACGGAGCAAGAAAAACATCATTATAAGCGTGTAAAATCCATCCATTTATCGCCTTAGCCCCGCCTTCAAAAAACTGGATTTGAGTTAACTTGACTCGTGTAATCTAAAGAGGCATGGACGTGTGGACGCATGGACGCATGTCTGAAATAAATATATTAACATCTTAATATTGTCATTGTAGCAGCATTAGCACTTATACATAATTAGGAAGTTACAATATTATATTCGCAGTTAAGCTTTTTATCTTAAGACTGTTAATTTTTTATGTTAAGAACAGCTGTGAACATATTTCGGCAAAATGTTTTAACATCTTTACATAAATATGTGTATACTACTATGCCCATATAAATGTATTAACCAAGAGTTGTGAAATTGTTGTTGACCAAATTAGATACAGAATTGAAGCTTTCAAATGCAGTGCCTCACTCTCACTCTTTGAAAATTCACGCTCAAAAGACCTGCAACGTAATTGTGAAATAACCTCGTCTGTTATTAGTTTGCTCCGATTGAATTTTTGCGTCCCGCTTGAGTCGTTATTTTTCGTCTATGCCCAGAATTAATAAATAAACAAATTGTTTTATTACAAAGAAAATCCAGATCAAACAACCCCAACAACAAAGCAAAATGATAGTATTGTATGTTAAGATGTTTTTATTAAATATTGTCATCCTAAGCTTATAAAAGCCGTTAATATAATCTATTGGCATGTTAATATTAATTGTTGGTATACAAATATAGTAATGTAAGACGTTAATATAACTCATGATCATGTTAATATTAAATATTGGCCTACTAATAGAATATTGTAACATACAAATTCACCACACGCATGTCATTATATAAAATTTAAAAATGCTGTGTGCTGACAATGTAATGCTATTGCTAGGCCAATATAATAATGTTAAAAATATTTTGAATATAAATATATAAGCTCCAAAATATATTAAGGGTAGAACAATGACTCTTTAGCTTGTAGATGCTAGCATGAACACATATGGAACTGCTGCTTATATTAATTCATCTCGGCCAAGTTTCCGTACAACTTTTATTTGCCAAGAATACTCACAGATTCGCGCCTCTAAAAATGGATAGCTCCACAGAGTTGATATCGCCTAAGTTGGAGCTTACGGCTGCATTGATTGCTGCACGATTACAAGTACATATTTGCAAAAATTGAAAAGGTCGTTTAAACAAATTGTTTTATGGTCAGACTCAAAAATTGCTTTGTATTGGATTTGAGGCGATATAGGCGGATGGAAAAGCCCCGGAATTGCCCCGGAAAAGAAAATTCAGCAGCTAACTAACGAATGTCATATCGGCAAAGCGTCTTTAAGCTTCTGAAGTCTGGCGGCATGGTCCGGATTGGCTAGCTCATGATGGAAAAGATTGGCTAAGAGAAGAATCAATCAGTATAGTTACAATTATACAACTCTAAAATTATTATTGTTACAGGAAGTGTTGTTGGAAGTGAAGCTATATTTCAAGCTGAAAACTGTAACAGCTGAAAAACGATGTTACGGTGTATTGTTTTCACTTTATAAATGGTGCTAAGAAACAAGTTCGTCCGACAACTATCGTTATTCTGGCTGAAGAATTATACGAAGCTGAAAATTATTAGATTGTGTGTGTATGTGTGTGGGTTGGGGGAGAAGAGCATTTGCACCTCTAAGCACTCAGGCCAAAGGACCCATTGTACTCATTACCCCCTGCCTACCATAGTTTCGCAGACTTCTTGATAAAGTATAGGATCACTGATAGGGGAAAAGAGGCTATCGTCTGCATGCGTGGAACATCCCAGCCAAAGCATTGACATCTGAGACGCGCAAACTCTGGGCATTCACAGAGCAAATGCTCTGCAGAGCCAGCATCTTCTAGGCAAGATGAACAGAAGTCATCCTTTACAACACCTATTCGGTACATATGTCTTCCTAGGCAGTTGTGTTCAGTCAGAATGCCTATCATGGCTCTGCAAACTTTCCTGCTCTTGTAGAGCAAGAGCTCTGCAGCCTCATAATTGGGCTCCGAAAGGGAGACCCTCGTATGCCTGGCCACATCAGCAGTCGTCCATCTATCTTTGTGAGCATCATCTACCCACTTTCGAAGAATGGCACGTGCAGATGCGGTCGGCAAATCCAAGGCGGGTTCAGGGCCCCGTGGTGGAAGTTCTGAAACTTGTTTCGCAATGGCGTCCGCAATTTCATTTCCCTCAACACCACAGTGCCCCGGTACCCAGAACAGATGCACGCCATTGAATCTGGCGACAGAGTTCATTAGTGCTCTGCACTTTTCGACAATTTTCGAAGTAGTCAGGGGCTACGCAGCGTCATCAGTGCAGCTTGACTGTCACTGCAAATAGCAATGCCTTTTCCTCTCCATCTTTCTTCAATTGCCCAACAGGCAGCTCTTAGGGTAACGAATATTTCTGCTTGAAAAACTGAAACGCGCTCTGCAAGAGAAGAAGCTCACCTGTCATGACTAGTGGGTAGAGCACTGGCTTCTGGAGTGTGGGACTACTGGTTCGAATTCAGGTTCGGATGAACTTGAAGCTTTGAGTTCACCTAGCTCTGATTAGGTACCTGATTTAAATCAGGGGTAAAGTGAGTCGTGGAACGAATCACTCCACACTCCTATTCACACTGATTGAAAAATCGTAATGAAACTCTCTACCAGCTTCAAGCCCTAAACTAGTGAGAGGGTTGCCGTGGGATTACTTTACTTTACCTACTACTTTACGTAATGGAATGCCCGTATGGAGAAAAATCCAACACTTTAGCATTGAATCCTATGCTAGACAGTGACGAAGTATTAAGGCTGAATACACGAATCTCAGAGAAGGGATTTGATTATTTTAACGCTCATCCTATTCTTCTTTCCAAGCGGTCAGTTATTAGTAAGCTGATTATAAAAAACTTACATCAATCCATATTGCACAGTGGAACGAATGCAGTTGTAGCAGAGCTTAAGCAGATACTTTTGATTATCAGAACGACACAGTTAGTCAAATCTATCATACATCGGTGTATCATATGCGAAACGAAAGCCAGGATCACAATCATATACCCCTTTGCCATCAGATCGAGCTCAAAGCGTTCTTCCGTTATATATATATATATATACATATATATATATATATATATATATATATATATTATATATATATATATATATATATATATATATATATATATATATATATATACATATATATATATATATATATATATATAAATATATATATATATATATATATATATATATATGCATATATATATATATATATATATATATATATATATATATATATATATATATATATATATATATATATATGCATATATATATATATAAATATATATATATATATATATATATATATATATATATATATATATATATATATATATATATATATATATATATATATATATATATATATATACACTTAGTAGAAAAAGTCTACGTGCACTTTAGCACAATTTTGTATAACGGCAAAAAACAATCCATAACTGTACATTAATATTTGAAAACTTGCCATTTACTTAATTAGCACTTCTCAGTGATTGCTAACACGAAAATTCTTAGAATTCAGTCCACACATAAATGAGATAGCGGTACTTGTAGCGACCGAGTCAGAAAAAACAAGCAGAAAAAGTCTACGTGCAGTTACTGATGGTTAGAATTCTTCGAAATTTCTTGCAAAAAAGGAGTATTGGAAAATCACTTTTGTTAGTCACATGCTAGCTATTATTTGAAAAATTACTCTTAAGTAAAAGTTGATCAGCATAACATAGTTTTTTTTTGTATTAAAAATTACAATGGAAGTTGAAAGGAAAGAAGTTAGCGTCGGTGAAAGGAAAATTATCATTAAATTGTGGAAGGAAGGAAAAAGTCATCGGGAAATTGCAGAATTAGTTGGCAGACGATATTCTTCAATAGGAACAGTAAGTAAGAATTTTAAAACAACCGGAGTTATTACTTCCAAGCCACGATCTGGTCGACCATCAAAATTAACCATCAGAGTAAAGCGGAAAATCATTTCCATCGCTCAGCAAAATCCACGTTTAACTGCTTCCCAAATAACTTCTGATATCAAGAAACAATTCAGCAAACAGGTTTGTATTGACACAACACGAAGAATCTTGAAAAAAGCTGGTTACAATGGTCGTGTAGCTCGCAAAAAACCCTTCATCTCGCGGATTAATAGGCTGAAACGTATTGCATTTGCAAATGAACACATCGATAAGTCTAATGAGTTTTGGAAAGACATCATTTTCTCAGACGAAAGCAAATTTTGTATTTTTGGTATTAAAGGACGAAAGCTTTTATGGGGAAAGCCGGAAACAGCACTGGATAAGCAAAATCTGATACCAACTGTAAAGCATGGCGGTGGTGGCGTTATGGTATGGGGGTGTATGGGGTACAATGGTGTGGCAAATTTAACATTTATTGAGTCCACAATGAACAAGTACTCCTATTTGAATATTTTGAAAGACAATTTAGTACAAAGTGCAGAGAAACTCGGATTGCAATCAGGATTTCGTTTTCAACACGATAACGACCCGAAGCACACTGCGCAAATTGTGAAACTCTGGCTTCTTTATAACACGCCAAAACAGCTTCATACACCTCCACAGTCTCCAGATTTAAATCCGATAGAGCATTTATGGAATTTGCTGGAAAGAAAGATCCGAAAACACATCATTACCAGCAAGGCAATGCTGCAGGAAGTAATAAAGAAGGAGTGCAGACAAAACCGCTAAACTTGTGGGATTCATGCAAAACCGGTTTCGAGAAGTTCTTAAAAGACGAGGCTATCTTACCAGCTATTAAATGTAATAATAACTTGTTCGAAATGAATTATATTTTAACCATCAGCAACTGCACGTAGACTTTTTCTGCTTGTTTTTTCTGACTCGGTCGCTAAAACTACCGCTATCTCATTACTGTGTGGAGTGAGTTCTAAGAATTTTCGTGTTAGCAATCATTGAGAAGTGCTAATTAAGTAAATGGCAAGTTTTCAAATATTTATGTACAGTTAAAGTGATATATATGTATTCTTTTGAAAATGAATTTAATTTAATATGGAACTCTTACACATACAGATGAATTTAACTTGCTGTAAAACTCCTGTATTAAAAACTAGTTCTGTAAATAATTTCTCACTAATACTTTGGATTACTACATCTATAATTGTTACATTGTATATATGCTTAGAGTTTAATAAAGTTAGTTGCTGTATAACCGTCATTCCGTCGTGTTGTTTTTTGACTGCTAATAAATATTTAACAGTGGCGACGAGGAAAAAAAGTATAGTTTAGAAGTAAAACCCAGAAAAGTGGTGAAACCTGAGTAAATCTAGTGAGAGATAGATAGTAAAAGCGTGCAAGTGTAAAGATTAATAGTGAAAATAAGGTAGGCAGAATGACCAAGGGAAAGTCAAAGGATACAGATTTCCTACAGCAACTCCTCAGGCAGCAACAAGAATTTGCGAAAACTATGCTGAAGCAGCAGCAAGAATGGACGGAGTCCATAATGGAAAGTAGATCAAGTGCAGTGATTGGGAACAATGCCATTCCGACGTTTCGCCCATTTAATAGGGAGCTACAGCGGTGGAGTTGTTATTTAGAACAACTAAACCAACATTTTGAAGGCTATGGAGTCACGGATCCAGTTAAGCAAAAGTCGTTTTTCTTGTCGTGGGTCGGTATCGAGATTTTTGAATTAACGAAAAAATTATTCGGAACGCAAGATTTGCAAATACAAAGCTTCAGTGAGATAACTGAGAAGCTAACGGATCATTTTCGAGAAGAAACCCATATTGTTGCCGCAAGGTACACTTTCCACAAGTGCACAATGAAACACAAGCAAACGTATAAAGAATGGGTAGCAGATTTGAGAGGATTAGCTCGACAATGTAATTTTGTGTGCGGTAACAATACATACAAACATTCGTTTGTAGATGACATGATCAGAGACTTGATAATTTTACATACACCACACGATGTTCTATTGATTGCGGAATCATTCGAATCTGCGTCAAATGCTGTCCGTTCTCTCAAAGACGAGGTAGAAGAGAATGTACTAGTGAACGAAGCACATAATAAAATGTATAATGGTAAAAGTAATAGCCCATTCAGCAAATACAAAAGTAATAGCAAACGCAATAGTTTTAACAAATATAAATCCTGCATGAAATGCAATATTTCTCACGCACGCAAAGAATGCAAATACAGAAACGCACAGTGCTACAGTTGTGGTAGAATTGGCCATATAGCAGGAGTGGTTTCTTCAAACGCAGAAAAGAATTGTAATGGAAAATTCAAGACTAATACAAAACGGCATGGGTATGGCGGCAAGAGAGATAAGGAACGAGTTGATACAATTGAAATGGTGCTCAATATTACAGGAGAAATTAAACAAGACAAAAATAAAACGTTCATCAATTTAAAAATAATGGAAAAAGTAGTCCGATTTCAAGTCGATTCGGGAGCATCAGTTTCTATTATCAATATGGAAACTTTTGAAAAATTAGGCAGACCAACTCTTCGCACTTGCTCTTGAGAGTTATTTGGGTTCGGTAAAGCCAAGATAAAAACTCTTGGTGAGTTTACTACGCAAATTGAATGTGGGGAAAAAGTAAAAAACAGTCGACTCGTAGTGGCATGTATTTACTGTTCTGTTTTGTTATAAACTGTTTGGGGCTGATTTATTGCAAGCGTTTGGATTTCAAATTCAGCAAGTGTGTTGTGTTACCGAAACTGAGATTAGAGACATTGACCATTTGTTGGGAAAATATAAGGAAGTGTTTGATCCTGCGTTAGGGACTATTAAAAACTTTGAAGCAAATATTTGTTTGAAAGCGGATTCTAAGCCGAAATTTTTTAAAGGTCGCCCGATTCCGTTTGCACAAATGTCAGAGTTCAAAGCTGAAGTTGATAGACTAGTGAGCGCTGGTATATTAAAACCAATAAAGTTTAGTGACTGGGCTTCGTCTATTGTTTTAGTAAGAAAGCCTGACGGTTCAGTTCGAATTTGCGGCGATTTCAAAGTGTTAGTGAATAAACAAATTGAAGTTGAACAATTCCCTTTGCCAACACGAGAATGTTTATTATATACTGTGCGGTTCGGTAAATACTTCTCTAAATTAGATCTCAAAGACGCATATTTACAAAAAAATCCTGGTCATAAACACTCCATTAGGGCTTTTTCAGTACCAACGCTTACCGTATGGCATTTCTAGTGCACCAGCAATTTTTCAAAAATATGTGGAACAACTAATACAAGGTGTAGAAGGTTGTGCAAATTATTTAGACGATGTAATTATTTGTGGAGAATCAGTAGAAGAGCATTTATATAGATTAGAAAAAGTTTTGAAACTATTACAAATGGCCGGCATTAGATGCAAAAAGGAAAAGTGTGCATTTTTGCAAAATTCAATAAATTATTTAGGACGTAAAATCAGTGCAAAAGGTATTCAGCCGGATAAATCTGGAGTTGAAGCTGTGAGCAAGTTACGCCAGCCAAAAAATGTGAAGGAGGTTGAAGCTTTCCTTGGTAAAGTAAATTTTTACCATAATTTCATTCCGAATTTCTCTGAAGTAGCAGCACCACTTAATTGGCTTCGCCGAAAAAACATTTCATTCACGTGGGGACCTCAACAAGAGCATGTGTTCAAAAAGCTGAAAAGTTGCATCGTTAAAGCAACAACATTAGCACATTTTCAAGAACATTTAACTGTCGTACTCGCTACCGATGCTTCATCATATGGTATTGGAGCAGTTATTTCACATCTGGATTCTAGTGGAAGAGAAAGGCCAATTGCGTTCGCTTCAAAAACCCTTAGTCGTCATCAATTAAACTACAGTCAGATCGAGAAAGAAGGGCTTGCAATTATATTTGGAGTTCAACGTTTTCACCAATATCTTTATGGTCGGAAGTTTATCTTAATAACCGATCACAAACCATTAGTCAGCATTTTCAGTCCAGATAAACATTTACCAACAATGGCTACGCAGTGAATTCTAAGGTGGGCCATGATATTGATGGCTTACAACTTCGAAATTAAGTATCGACCTACAGCAGAGCACGGAAACGCTGATGCTTTATCTCGTTTGCCTTTGGCATCTGATAAACAATTTGATGAAGAAATCTGCTTAAATGTTGACATAGTCTGTACACCCATCAACGCCGATGTTATTAGAAAATATACAGCAGAGGATCGAATCCTTCAGGAAGTCATCCAGTTAGTTCAAAATGGATGGCCAGAAAAACTAAAGGCGGAGAATAAGCAAATTACCTCATATTTTAATCGCAGGCATTCTTTGGTGTATGAGGACGGATTATTGTATTTGCAGGCTGACACAACTCTCGTCGTTATTCCCGTCTCCCTCAGAGAAAATATCTTGAAGCTTCTTCATGAAAGCCATTGGGGAATTGTAAAAATGAAGAAGCTAGCCCGTAATCATTGCTGGTGGGAAAATATTGACAGTGATATAGGAAAACTTGCCAGTGAATGTGAAATATGTAAAGTGGTAGGTTCAAGGCCTGTACAAGAATTTAATAGTTGGCCTGAAGTAAATAAACCTTGGGAAAGAGTTCACATTGACTTTGCGGGACCATTTTGTGATTATATGTTTCTCATATGTGTGGATGCTTACTCTAAATTTCCATTCATACAACAGTTGAAAAGTACAACAACCGAACAGACTGTTGAAGCATTATCCAGTTTATTTGCATTGGTAGGTTAACCAGAAACGCTGGTAAGCGATAACGGGCCGCAGTTAACATCACGAGTCTTTAAGGAATTTTGCAGCCAAAATGGAATCAAACATGTTACAACAGCCCCTTTTCATCCTGCTTCCAATGGGCTAGCAGAACGTTTTGTACGTACGTTCAAAGTATCCGTACAAAAGAACCTCGAAGAAGGTACAAGCCTTAAGTCAGCAGTCAATAAGTATCTAACTACATATCGCACAATACCCAACTCAAAGGGTATAACTCCTGCAGCATTGTTTCATGGACGCCCTTTCAGAACTTTGTTGATACAAATTGCTCAAAGCGCAGAGAAGAAAGCATTTTGTGGTAAGACAAAGTTTGTAACTAACCAGCCTGTGTACTTCCAGAATTATGCTCGCGGACCTAAGTGGTTAAAAGGGAAAATCCATAAACGTCTGGGAAAAATGGTCTAAATCGTAAAAAGCAGTGTGGGTTATTTTAAGCGTCACCAAAATCAGCTTAAATTTCGAGCTAAGAGTGAGCCAGAACCATCATCAATTGGAGTAGGGTATATGTCTCCAAAACCGATTATTCCAGTAAATCCATCACAAGAGCCTCAACTTGAATCTCAACGTAGAGCCAACTTCAACAAGGCTCATGATCAGATGTCAGCAGGGATCGAGCTCCGTAGAAGTAATCGAAGCCGTACACCTGTAGTCCGATTCCAGTCCGAGGATTTCCGAAATTAAAGGGTGGGTAATGACATATATGTATTCTTTTAAAAATAAATTTAATTTAATATGGAACTCTTACACATACAGATGAATTTAACTTGCTGTAAAACTTCTGTATTATAAACTAGTTCTGTAAATAATTTCTCACTAATACTTTAAATTACTACATCTATAATTGTTACATTGTATATATGCTTAGAGTTTAATAAAGTTAGTTGCTGTATAACCGTCATTCCGTCGTGTTGTTTTTTGACTGCTAATAAATATTTAACATAAAGATTGTTTTTTGCCGTTACACAAAATTGTGCTAAAATGCACGTAGACTTTTTCTACTAAGTGTAAATATAGATATTATATATATATATATATATATATTTATATATATATATATATATATATATATATATATATATATATATATTTATATATATATGTATATATATATATATATATATATATATATATATATATATATATATATATATATATATATATATATATATATATATATATATATATATATACCTATTCTTCAATCATGATAAGTGTTAAACAGGATTCATCTCCTGGACGATACAACCAACAATTCCAGTATCATTTTTCACCATTTCCTCAAGCCCATCATGACAAATCAGAAAACTGCTAAATATTTCACAAAATACTAAAACAATTTAATCCAGTGATGGATTACCCAAGCAGCACACTGGGTACCCTAGTAACAGTCATGTCCTGTAAACTACGAACCGGACAACAACGAGAAAATCTCATCTGGACTTAAATTTTATTTGCAGCATATTTTTCAAAAAGTGAAAGATTCGAAATTGTCATAGATTGTAGTGGAACTGAATAATGAAATGGGGTGAGATTGGGCAGTAGCGTCATCCTTTTTGATGTGTCAGGCCCATATTTTCCTCCATAAAATACGATCATCGTTGCTTAGCTGATGGACACATTCAGGACAATCGTTCTAGTAAATATACGCATCTGAAACTATGTCTGCAATCCTGTCGAATGGAAATTGTTTTAGGTTTTTATGATGTCGTTTTCATTTCGAGTGTATCTGAAGCTTATGTGCTGCCCTTCTGTGACTGTACTCTGTTACCCCAATCAAATCGATGATAGTGCGCTTCTGTTGTTTTGCGCTCTCGGTGATTTGATGTTTGTCCAAAGGATGTGAGTTGTTGTATAGTTGGGATACCATAGTTTGCTTCCCCGTCCGGATCTATACAATTTGTCACAGCAAACAAATTTATCAATATTCATGATGGTTGTGATAGTGAGAATGAATGATACTGGTTTGTTCAGTTGGTAGAAATGCGTGTATGGATACATAGCAGTTTTAGTATAAAGGATGAGAGTATCGAAATGAAATGCATTAATGGGAAGAAGATATGCAATAGGAAATTTTCAGGATGAACTTGAATCAAAAATGAAGTGGTTTGATTTTCACATTTAGTGTAAGCTATGTCTCTGTCATTGAAATGAATTTTCATTGCGAATAAGTGACGTCAAAACTAATTAGCTCCATGATTGCATCTTCCAGTAATATAATATTTTTTCAACTTTTTCGTTTCTAAAATGCCTACAGAGTCTCAATTATCTTTATATTCAAGCTTAAACACAAAATATATAACTGAACGAAAAACAAATTAACTAACGAAGTATTCGCTGTTTCAAATATTTTCTTCTCACTAGCACTATTCTGAATTTCAAGATGGATTCATCGAAATCATTGAATGGCATCTCAAAGTTGTGTATATATCCAAAATCAAAAATACCCCCTAAATTTTTTTACTTCAATCGTAAATTTATCTTCCCCGAATTCAGAAATTTTCTCACCAATTATCAGCCAAATACAAAAGTAGATCCTTTTACCCAAAATCGCAGAATTGACGAGAATGGGCTGGTCAAATGATTGTTACAAATCAAAATAAACACTGATAACGCATATACTTTCCACAGCTTATACAAGATCTCGACAATGCATTTTCCACACGCAATATCCACTATGATTTTTCGCAAGCATGCTTCCTGCTAGTGTACTGGACAAATTTCCAATCGAAAGCTGCGCGAAACGATATTCGAACAATCGGATGTTTGTGATACACACAATCTAACCCTTTATCTCTGATCATAGATTCGACGCTAAACCTATACTGCCCGACTAAGCATAATAGTTCTATCTGCAAACTATTACATCTCTATTACATAATTCTACAAAATTTGAAAAACCTATCTAAGTATGGGGCATTTCACGTGAAGCGGACAACAATAAAAAGTCGAGGCTCTGGATTTCGTTCATACTGTGCTTAATGGTACATCTAGAAAATGTGAACGTCGATACACAATATTTTGAATAATTGATGAAATTGACGAAAGATTTTTTGGAAGCCGATTTTGGGATTCAAAACAAAATCTTACAAATATGAAATATACTGATTGGTATAGAAAGTTAACTGTTCTCTAACTGTATCCACGTTCATATCCTCTAGAAGTACGATAATGCACAATATCAACGAAATCCAGAACCACGACTTTTTATCGTTGTCCGCTTCACGTGAAATGCCCCGTATGTTAAAATCAATATTGAAAAATGCACTCTCCATATATCACCAGTACAAATCAAAACACAAATCACGCAGTGTCTCGAAAGTATTAAAATGTAGATAGAACGTGTATGCTTAGTAGGGCAGTATAGTTGGTTAGATATTCGTCTAGTTTCTGGCAAATTTCAGAATTTTGCTTGCTCTTGGAATCTCTTTTGTAAGCAGCCGCAGCTCACAATGCTCATGACTTTGGGCCTGCAGCCAAACGTGCTCATACATGTTTGGACTAATGCTGGTCTCTAACCAGAATGATAGGCGACATTGGTCTCTACATTTCTAGGAATTAGTTACAGCTTTGATTTTATTCGAATGAACAGGACAACGGTAGCGACACCGACGACAACAATCTGGATAAAACTTTATGATATGTAAATCCCTTTTGTATTTCGAAGGTTTCAATGATTCTGACGATGTTCACTTGTTTTGATTTCAAAACCATGGGTCGTGAACACTATCGTCGAACCGGCGAACGACTATGTTCATGTTCCACCAGTATCTGAACTAACACCATAGATTATACAAACTGGTCAGTTTCCTATTTGAATCAGGCTTGTTATCGAAAAATACCAAGTGCCAAAAATCGTTACGATTTCAAGGATTTAGGGGCTTATCTTCATAGGCCTTCATCAACTATCGACACCGAAAAATTTGTTCTCTTTACTGGCAGCAGTCGTAGCTTGTATGCAAGGAATAATAAAAGACTTTAGATTTTGATATGCTACAGGGATTTTCAGTTCGGTTCGGGTCTGAAAGATTATTATACTGCCGAAAACCGTATAATAGCATCGTTTGTTCCTTTTCCATGTTTGAACTTTATCTCAGTTTTTCGAGATTCGCTCTGCATATTCGATAAAATTCCATTTTCATACACTAGGGTATGAGCGTCCTGTTGCACGCTTGTTTTACATGGCTTTCGAAGGGATATAACACCTATCAAATTATTATCTGATGGGTGGAGGTGTGATAAAATGTCTGGTACTGGAAGATGGTTGCATGTGTTTGCTTATAGGATAAATGTTTTCGGGATTTAGATTAGAAAAAGACCCTCTGGTATGATAGAAAGATTTGCAACAAATTATTGTTGCTTGGGACTATACGTTCGCATAGATTCATTATCAGCTGTCGAAGTAGTTCCAACCCAAATCACGTAAAAAAAGGCAGCTAAAATTAAAGAAGCTATTAATTGACTTCAAAATATTAGAGGATTAGAGGATATGAAACTGCACAAAAAACTATTAATAACCAAAATTTATTCCTTCTAGCAAACGGGCATCTGTTTCTATTGCCACTATAATAATCCCTGGAAACTTTCAACCCGAAATTATTTTATTTTTCATTTTTGCTGTCAAGTCACAAGCACTGAAAATTTTCCCCATCCCAAGACGACGATAATGTTAAGCAGAAAGTTTCAGGAAAAAAAGTGTCAAACATTTTGACACGATGAAAATTTCACCGATGGATTCTCGATATAACTTCCTGGCAGACATATTTAATTTGTTTCATATTACGGCAAACGAGGAATGGGCGGCCGGTGAACGAACGTCAGTATGTACTTGTATGTAGAAGTAGATATGTACCTACATTAATGCAGGAAAAAGAAAGGTCAGGTTGTATGAGTTATTGATTGATTTCCCATCAGAATGATATAATTTGAGTGATTGACATCGAAATTGTCGTCAATTCACGTATGTGCATATACGTAGCTTCGGAAATTTGCATATCAAATGGAAAATTCTCGGAACGTTGGAAGATAAATTTTTATCGATTTTACGGGAAAAGAGATTGCAATTTGATTTCGGAGGAAGAGATTTGATGTGCATATGTAGATTGCAAGTTTTATTGGATCAGATGTTCGATATAAGAGCTCAAAGAAATAGTGAAGTAATATGATTTTTGAAAAAAATAGTTTTATGTTAGTTTGCCTGTTGTTTAATGTTTTTTTTTTTAGAAGAAAATGTTAAAATCGTAATCATGAAAGTTTTAAAAGTAAATCCGAAAATTTGGAAAGCGTCGAAAACGTTTTGATATCTTTATTTTGATAGGGCTCTTTAATTGATTTTTTTGCGGTGGCTGTGTAGAGCATAAGTCCATAAAAGAAATTCTGCAAAAGTAACCAACATAAATGGTTGAGAAAACGTTTTTTTTACTGTTTTTACAATTAAATTGCCTTGACAAAATCTGGATTGCCAGTACAAAAATTGAATGCTTAGTACCGAAGTAAACTCAGATGATTCAACTTTTTCTCTTTTAAGCCCTGAAATGTATTCGACGCGAAACGAAACGAAGTGTCAAATTCCATACAAAATCAGCCTGGCGCGGAATTTCGTTTCGTTTGGTTTTGCTCGTCAGTAATGTGTTCGAAGACGTATAACTGTCTTCGAAGACAACGCAGTGACTTGCTCTGAGATGGCGCTGCACTATGTATAAGTTAAATTTCGCGGCCATTTAATGACCCAGGTATCTTAAATTGATGCGAAAAATGTGACAGCTCATAATTTCATTCGAGTTTGCGGATATTTTATTGAAAAATGAGTGAAAATGGATGGATGAACAGCGCATTCTTGCAACAATAGTTTTTGTTCTGCCGATTATATCATTTTTGATGCCGGTTAGTTAAATTTATATGCACCGAATTCAAATGTAATGCACTTGTTAAATGCCATCAATGGCAATTTATAATGCCCCTGGTGTCGGGGTGCGGAACTTTATTTCGTTCAATTCCGCACAGACGTTTTCGCTGCATTTCGTTCGCCGAATACATTACTAAGTGTACGTGGTGCCACGTGGTGCGCCCTGTGTAACGCTTAATTACGCAGAGACTCTTGCTATGACTTGGCATGTTGAAGGGCTTTCACGACTGCGATCTCTGATTAGATTTTTCACTGTTTGATTCATAATACTGACCATGAACTTGCAATGTTTGTAGTATAACTGGCATTACCTACTTGACAGAACTGTTGCATTGGACTCACGGATATGACATTCTGGATCTATTTAGCTTTGTCCGCGTTACCTCCGGAGTGACGTCCGAGCGCGAACGGCTCCTGGCTGCTGGCATACCTTCTCCGTTCGAAGTTTGCATCATTGAGTTGGTTGTGTAGGTTCCGTTGAACCTCTTCGAAGTTGGTTGTGTAGGTTCCGTTGAAATTTTTCCCAATCAGCGCTGGTGCCAACGGTTGCATAACCTATTTGCATGGCATTGGCAAATATGAGATTAAAAGAACCAAATCTTAAAATATTAACCTTTACGAGGAAGTCAACTCTCATCCGGCTGGTTGGTACAACTTAGCAATCCATATGCTAGACTGCATTTGGTCTAGCACTAAAGTGGATCGTCAACCCGTTGTTCCAGGCGCAGCTGCCAAAGATGGATGATAGCACCATCGCTCATTTTAATGGTGAAGGAGCTGACCGATGTGATGTCTGGTATGGAAAACAGGAAGGTCCCGGGCCCTGAAAGAGTTAGCACTAGTGACCTCAGTAAAACGAGACAGATTCTATTCATAACAAGGACTAACTATAACTAAGAAGTTTCGAGTGTGTATTGCCAGTGTCGCGCAAGAGTGCACGAACACGTAAATCAAAGCACTGAGAGTTCTAATATTACTTATACGTTTATTAAGCTAATTAATTTGAACAAGTGAAATGGTAGACTGCAGCGCGTGAGCGATCTGAACGGCAAGAAAGTTGTGAATGAATAGGACGAGATCCAGTGAGATATGATTTTTGTAGTCCTGTCAGTCGCTCGATTCCTTTGATGATTTCAAGTATTGATGCTTGAAGTTGGTCGCACTTCATGTCGCTACACCAAGATCCATCGTAAAGGTGCCGTTTGCATCGACCTTAGTTAACTAACGGCGCATAGAGATGCCTTGTTAGATATTGTATTAAACCAAATATATCTACTTACGCAGAAACACGTGGCGGTATCTTCCACCTTCACAACATACACCAAGCCATTCATTCACCTTGTCTGGTGTAACTACCTATATTCAGTCATATGTATTGGGGTGGAAATGTTGAAAACAATTTTATTAGTAGAATAGCTATTTGTGCTAACATAAATGTGAGGCATTTCTTTTAGAACGATGAAAACCTTGTCAAAAATGTTTTGTTTTTCTCTGAATATGAAGCCGTAACGGTGTTCTTTAGTTCTTTGTTGTTTGAAAGCTTCTTTCACGAAGGTTTTTTTTTCGGTTTTGGGAAAACATAGTAATTCCTGGGAGTAAGGTCAAAGTTGTTGGGTGGGTGATCTAATATTATGCAGGGTAGCCAGCGCAAAACGACTCTTGTCAAATCTTGTTGCCGTCTAGAAGTAGGACAATTTTGGTGAATCTCCCTGTCCTGTTTTCTTTGATGGCTTCTTCCAACTGGTGTAGCTCTATTTAAGCGAAGTATTATCCAGTTATGAAAACTTCTCTCTGTATGAAATCGACTCACAGGATCTTTTCTGAGTCCGAAAAAACGGTCGATTTGACTTTTAGCAGACTGTTACATCTTGAGCTTCTTGGGAAGCGCAATGCCTCTTATGTTCCACTGCGTAGATTTTTTTTGGATTTTGGAAGTATTGTCTCCAGCAACGATTTGACTTAATACTCTATCCTAGTCTCCACTGCAGAAGTCCAAACCCGCCCAGCAGCACGCCATAGACTGATGTGTTTGATGCAACGTGAGCATTCTCGGCACTCACCTTGCGCTGAGTCCTGGCAAGACGATCCTGAACAATATTACACTGCCAAGACAACCTTGAGAAATATCACAAATGGTTGTATCTAATACTTCAACTATTTTTGTGAGCTGTTTTTTTAGTCTAGTCACTTTTTCGACTTTTTGAACCATTTCCGAAGTGTACAGAACGATTGGCCGTTCTAGTCACGGGTTATTTTCAAGTGAGTTTTTTTTTTAAAAAAAAAGGCTGTGTAACTTATGAATCATAGTTTAACCTTGATTCAAATCAGATGCTATGCTTGCTATTTATATTTATCATGAGTCTCTGAGCTTTACATTTCATTAAACTACTCTCATTAATGACGCACCTACTCATTCCGCGAACTTACTGACCCACTCTAGTAAAATATTCGAACCTGTGCAGTTACTGTTGTGGTAACTTACGTATTTTTTGTCGTTGTTTTCAACTTTAGACGAATATGTTCTAGTGCCCGAATTTGGTTTCAAATTTATGCTACCGTCACTAGCTCATTTCAAGAGCCCACGTTGGGTGCAGAAAAAGAAATTGATTCAATCTCTTCCTATGGAACTCACTGTCTCTGGGCAAAATCATTTTAAAAAAACAAACAGTTAAAACTATTTAGCTGAGCTATAGATCTTATAAGAATACTAATTATTGAATTCCTTAGGGTTTAACTTTCTCCAGTATTTACTGTTTGCTATTTATATATATCACTCAATGTCATCAAATTTCTGGTTATTGCAACTCGTCTACGCTATCTTCCTATACAAGAGAAATTGGCAAATTCTTTTAACACTATTCTTCATTGTTTCTCCAATTACAGCACAGAATGGTATTCAGTTTCCACTACCATAGTCAACCCCCAGCACAAGCAGTACATCGTGTCGCGTTGCAATTGATTACGAACAAGGACCGATGCGAGCAATGAAAAAAAAAATGTGTCATTGTTACGACAATCCAACGAACTCTCCTTACTTCTCACGTTCATTTGATGTTGGCATTTTATAAGTGGTCTTACATCGGTTCAAAGCAATACCAGAATTGATTCGGACAACATACAGGACAACTAAGCGGCAGTACACAGTCGCTCTTCTCAACATTGTCATATGTGGGTCACACATGTCCAGTCTGCAACGTCAGTGATCTATTGAATGCGATTAGTGCAGTAAATGAAAATGCAAGTAGATTTTGGATGATAATAGGTTGGAATGGTTAATTCACCTACTTGTAATAAGTTGAATAGTATAAACAGAGGCTGATGGAGTTTTTGAATGGTATAATGCAACCTTTTTGTTTATCTTTATATTTTATCAACAAGTTTTCTCTAAAAAAAAAGGTCTTTAAAAGTTACTATTCTATATCTGACTTTGTTTTTCATTTTTGAGTTAACTCCGGATATGAAAACAACATACTCTATTACATCATTCTACAAAATATTAAAAAACTAAATTTTATAGAAGTATGCGAAAATCAACAACGAAAATGATCCATCTTTAAAAAATGTAGCCATTACTTAGCATAAACGCCCTATCTACCATAGATAGGGCGTTCATGATAGGTATTGCTATCATTTTTACTTGCGTTTACTATAAAAAAGCCCTATATGCTTAAAACATATGTTTCGCAAATATATTCACCGTGAAAGCTTTTACTTCAGATGTATCTCTAACAACGTATTGGTATCCATGTTGAAATTTCCATTGTACTTGAAGATGTCTGCAGCATTTAGAAAAAAACAAATCGTTTAATACCTCGGAAGGTACTAAGGGCGCTTATATTAAGGACGGCATTATTATGAAACAAAAAATTACTATTATAATAGCTTTTTTATACATATTCCAAGTAACGCATAGTTCTTCAAGCAAATAATTTACGTACCATCAACTTATCGATAAAACAACAAACCAATCAAACCTACAAATCAAAAACATATCGATTCAACGCAATGAAAATAACATAGCCCTTTCAATCTCTTTGAGCTGCTATCCTGCAGCCTACTTCCTTCAATCATCTATCTTTTTAACAAAAAAACACAATCTATCACCCAATATCCTTCACTATCATGCACACATACACATTCTTTTCGCCCCAAATTACATATTTACAACTCACTCTATACGAAAAATATCACCTGCTCATCGATGCAGACCGACAGTGAATTATCCTTCAATCTGATATTCGAAATCATTGCCTCGGAGCACACAAATCAAAACGCTGAAGGAACAACGATATAAAAACAAACCTTGCCGAAAAATACTACTCATACAGAATCACATGCAATCGCTGGTTTACGATGCGACGTTGCTCTTTCGACTATATCGTGACTTTAATTTATGATAAGGGTCCGGACTCTTGGCCTACACGGACAATAATTCCACCCAAACCAAATATTGGGGTCTTTTTTCGAGCAGTAGAAGCAGAAGACGTTCGAAACATAAAACGTGAAATTATATCAATGCACCTGCCAAGAATCTCATCAAATACATAAAGCATACAGAAACCGTTTGAGATCTATCACGAAAGGGTATGGAAAACTTTGAGATTTTTCGAGAATAGTGGCTAGTTGCATGATATTGGAAGGAAATCGAAATCAAGGGTGAATAGAAGACGAACTGGACCCTGACATACAACGGGACTTCGATCAGGTGTATGTCGCTGGCTGTGGCAAACGCAGTTTTTATTTGCATATTTATCCATATTATTATGACTGAAAGTTGTAAATTACAAAATTATATATTGTTAGTAGATATGTACCACCTTTAATACTATCATCTTTATTTCGAAACATATTTCTCAAATCCAACCGTCACGAATTCCTTCCACCTGCCACTAAGCCCCTGTCGGTCATTGTTTAAGGTATGAAACCAATTCGAAAATTCACCTGTTTCCTTAATTACAGTGATTTTCGAGCTCGATTTCAAACCGTATTGGAACGCCTTGGGACCTAAAATAACACCGACATTCCGAATGGAATATTAAATCGCTATCCCTTAATGGAGCGTTTGGGTCACCACGTCGGTCGAGGAATCTCTATTTAGAAGAGCACTTGACCTGAAAATATGTATCAAGATATATATTCTCTGGTCAAGTGAAAAATCTTTTTAATGTCCTTTTAATCCTTGTGGGAATTTTAAAAGAGCCACTCACTGGTTTCGGTAGTAAATGGAGTGTAATCAATTCTCCTTCAGTCCGTTTAGGGGGAACCGTATCCGAGATTTCCTAAGTGAATAGATATAGCGTTGAATAGTTTTAGCAGTACATATGAAGATATAATTATAGGTCAGTGGCATCGATTCATAATCAATCACGAATTTCCTTTTCATTCCAAACATCTTTTGGACAAGGTTTGCATATTTACTTTGACATTTTCCCATTTATAGCCCCACATACTTTTCAGACGGGTCGACCTATGAATGAATCACACATGTTTAGAGATCCCAATTATCATTTTCGCACTTCAAGACATTCAAATCAAATTCTCCCGAAAACCTAAAATAAATAGTCTATCAAATTTTCAAATGCTCAACGTATCGCTCTCTGTCACTTCACTGCAAACCGCATTTACAATACAACAATTTGACTCATTATTTTCTCAACATCACAGCTTCCACTTCTCGATAATCTTCCACTCAAGATTAATTTGATCTGTCGATTCGGGTTTTGACTCATAGACAGTGCGACAATACTATCACTAGATTCACTAGTCGCGAAGAAAAAATATCGTCTTCGACCGGTCCAACGAAGGACCTGAGATATTGCGGGTTATTTTGCTGATGTAACAACAAAAGATTTCGTGTCGTTATTTTATTTTTCATTCGGTGGGAGCAGTCTTCGATTAGTATTCGATTCGAAGAATTTTACAATATTACAAAATGACGAACTGTGGGACAATACGAGTGTGTCTGTTGGAGCAATTCAAGTGGCTTTTTTAGCATATTTAGCAAAATGACTTACGATTTGAATAGTAGACAGAGACACTTTGTTGTCGCCTCATCGGCAAATCTCTCGACATTTTATCGAAAGACACTTGACCATAGCCGGATGGAAGATATGGTGGAGTTGTAGTTGCTCACAACAATTATGTCTGACTCACTTGGCGGAATGTTGTCGGGAGGGAAATAGTATTGTAAGTACCTTACAGGTACGAGGTAGAGTAGAAAATAAAAACGCCTGTGAATCGAAGTACTTGACAAAGTGCAAAAAGTGATTATGTATATTTGTTTTCCGTTCATGTAGTATATACAAAGCTTGCGTACATTAATTGAATACTGAAACGATATGTTAGATGAAAATCGTATTCATCTACCAATTCGAAAATGGAATTTCACGAAAAATGTTGTGCTAACCTTTTGCGATATTCAGACTTACGCAGTGCGTTCAGCAATAGTTAAACCGTTTTCGCAATCTTCAGAAAGCTTATGACAATCAAGCTGAGAAATGTGATGAATCTCAATTTATATTACTCTGCTTATTACTTACTGAAACTAAAAGACTTTGAACGACTTTACTATCCGAGGAAGTAATTCGAAATGATAACGTTATTAACGAACGTCCAATGCAATGCTCTAAAGGCATCTCTCTATTTTAGTTTGAATCTTCTTCTGTAATAGTTGTACTCTCAAAGCCGATGTTCGAACCCAATGCTCTATAGGACGCTAAAGGCGTTGTATACCAGCTTAAAATGTGCAGAAACTGAAGTAATCGCTTGATGGTACCATTTTAAAAGATCCATTTTGAGGCGTTTCTAGATTATTGGCTACAGTAGTCACATGCCCACATTAATGAAATGTACAATTTCAAGTATACGTAGTAATTGGCTGTTTTATAAGAAGTCAATAGAACTCAAATAATTGGCCACAGTTTTCTCAACCTTTTCCTCTAAATGTTCTTCTAAATGAATTAAAGTAATGAAAATCACTCATGCGGATCATACAATTATTTCTTTGCAATCCAAGCAAATTAAATTTTCTCAAGAAAATTGGAAATCGGTGTTCTTATTCAACAGCGCCTGCAAAGCTGACTCATTGCCAGGGAATTTTTCTAGAAGAAGCTCCTAGGCTGCTGCAAAATGATACCTCTTTTTTTTCTTTATTCAAGACCAGGAGTGTAGTCAAATAAGAATTATAAAGTTTTCAAAATTGTGCCGAAAACTTCCTTACTTGCGATTTCCAGAGGAAATGTTTCTCAAAGCTCCAAAAATTCCTTTATTCCTGTGTACTCATAAGCTCCTGAATATTTTCCAAATTTTCAAGTTCCTCGGCAATCGTTTTCTATGATACCTGCATTTATCTACGACGTGTGAGAGCTTCCTATCAGAATTTGCATATCTCCGTTCACCAAATTTTATTGTAGGAACCTAGTTTGAATATAAAATATTTAATTATCATGAACAGTAGCTCATAATACACTGCTTTGGAGCCCCTGACCTCATTTTTAAAAAAAATCAGAACACCAAACAGAAATGAAACATAGAAATGAAACATAAAGTACTTTTCTAAAAGCTCTTCTCACCTCTCTTCCTCGCCCTCTCAACACGCTATTCAGCGCCGGTACTGTTGATTTTGATCGGAGATTAGCAACCGATGTGCTCATGATATTAAAATTCCGGTTTGAAGAGAGTTTGACTTTGGGGTTGGAGCTATGAACCAAAAATGTTGCCTTTAGCTAGGATTGAGCGAACGGAAACGGACCTGGAAATGAAATACAGACCATGAATGTGGTCAGTCACTTGTTTCTGATATTTATTATCGGTTGCTTATTTTAAAAAACTTGGAAAACTGCATTTATCAGTACTGCAAATAAAAGTCTATCAAAACTGCTTCTTGTCAAAATCAAGCTGCCTTATGAATCTAATTTTCATCCACTGATTTTATAAAAAGTTACAGGGATAGAAAAGTGTTTGGGATTGCCATCCGAAAACTTTCAAGACATAAAACATAAATTTTAACATTATTATAAAACATAATCATTTAATTGTAAATATTTGCGATATGAATACCTAATGTAAGCATTTATTAGCAAAAAAAATAGCAAAACCGCCTTGTGCTGGCAACCCTTTGAAAGCATCTAAGCCAAAATTTTACCACATCTGCCTCACGTTGAAGTTGACCTACCCTGCGAGTTCGTTTTGATCCGATGACTGCATTGGAAGTTACAGGGGAGCAAAGAAATTTAGGGCTACCAGTCGCAGATATTTTGAAATTTTACAAATCCTAATATTTGCTGTTTATTGTCACCATCAGATCAATACCATTTCAAAATCTTATGATAAAATCACTTACTAAAGAAATGGTAAAAAATACAAAAATTATCAAAGCTGGCTGGAAGTAATAGGGCAAAAAGCTTTAGTTGCCTGAGCGGCAGTTGCCTGAGCGGCAGTTGCCTGGCAAAATTAATGTTCAGCTACTGTATGAATTTCATTCAAATTTACTAACTGAATCAACACTCAAAGGGTAAAAAGTGGTGTTTTTTAAGTGATTTTTCAAAATGGCACCACTGGCACAGATTGGCACACATTACAAAATCGGTTCTATCAGACATGGCTCTACCCAAAATCAATATAATCTGTGAATTTTCAGTTGTATCTAATTATCGGGTCGTAAGTTCTCGTGAACAGAAGTTTCTGATGCTAAAAATATAGGTGAATTTGGGGAAGGGATACTGTTCTTGCCTGGTGTTTTGTTTTGGCTATGCAGACGAAGCATAAGATGCATATATGAGTTGCTATTTTTCTAAAAAGCAACAATTTTTCAAGCGCTACAGGGCTGCCATAGTGCTCATAAAAAAATAACATGAGTTTACAGCTTAGTAATGTCAATATGTCCTGTAAGTTCCATAACGATCTGATAGCTCTGTCAATAGTTATATCAATGCAATACTCTCTAATTTTCCCGATCTTTTTTTGAGTTTGAAAAAATCCAAAACATTATCAAATTCACATTTAGAACACGCTCTAAATCCATTTCGCCTCTTTAATTTTTACGAAAATTATTTGCTGTCAGAACAATCATATTTAAAATATCGCTAAAATGGCCGCCGGCGTCAAAGGGGTAAAAAAAAATTAATATTTGGTGAGACCTGGATCTATTTTGCACACACCAATGTATCCTGAAAATTTGAGCTCAATCGGATGGCACGTTCCCGAGAAATAGTCACCGAATTTTCAACTACTGTTCGAAGAAGAACATTAGTATTGAAATCACTTTGGCCGAAAATTCATATTTCTATATATATGTATATATATATATATATATATATATATATATATATATATATATATATATATATATATATATATATATATATATATATATATATATATATATATATATATATATATATATATATATATATATATATATATATATATATATATATATATATATATATATATATATATATATATATATAGATATATATCATCAACAAATTCCAGTGAAAAAATCTAAGGAACGCGCCATCCGATTGAACTGAAATTTTCAGGATATATTGGTGTAAATGCAAAATAGTGCCAGGTCTCACAAAAAAAAAATCTTTAGCCTTTTGGCGCCGGTGGTCTTTTTAGTGATATTTTAAATATACCTATTATTCTATCAAAAAATAACTTTTGCAAAAATAAAGTTTATGTTATGAATTTCGAACGTGTTTTTAATGTGAATATGGTAAAGTTATGGAAATTTTTAACCCCGTGTGTGCACTTGGCGCCTAAAATGAAATTTTAAAAATTTGTAAATTTTTGAATTGTGATAACTTTACTAGATTATCAAATCATTATGAAACTTAAAGGACATATTAATGCTATTTACTTGCACACTGACATTGTTTTTCATGAACGTGCTGGTAACCTTGTAGCTACGGCAGGCACTGAAATTGAAAACATTCAAACCATCGAATCTCCTAAAAAAAAATCGTTTCTTACAATCAAAACCTACTTGTATACAAATCTTATGCTTTATCTACAAAGTCAAAGTTAAACTTTGGAAATTTCATGTCGGACAAGAACGGTAACCTTTTCGCAATTTACCTATATTTTTAGCATCAAAAAATTCTGTTTACGAGAACTCATGAACCAATAATCAGATACAGTTGAAATTTACAGAATATATTGGACTTAAGTAGGACCAGGTCCGATAGAAGCGATTTTTGAATTGTGGGTAACTCTGTGCCAGTGGTGCCATCTTGAAAAATTACAAAGAAAAAAAACTGTCTTTTACCCTATGAATTCAGGTACCAAATTTTCATGAAATTGACACAGCAGCTGAACCTTACTTTAAGCCATGTTTGGTAGAGATTTGATTGGAAAATTCGATTGGTGCTGCCAGCTATGGTAATTTTTGTGTCTTTGGTTTTGAAAATTCGCTCAGGAAAATAAAAGTTTTTTCCCTATAACTTCCAGTGCAGTTATGAAATCAATACGGTTAATGGAACCTATTATAGGCATTATTCAGGCCAAATTTGGTTGAAAAACCACAGTAGGGCTGCCAGATATTGTTGGTTTTGTGTTTATTTGCAATATCTTTATTAAGCGATTTTTTTGTAAAATTTTCAAATGGTAATGATATTGTAGTGTTAATATACAGCAAACATTAAGTTTTCGATTATTTGAAAAATTTCGGGGCTGGTAACCCTAAATTTCTTTATGCTCCTATAACTTCGAATGCAGTCATCTGATCGAGACTAAATTCGCAGGGTAGGTTAACTTCAACGTGAAGCAGATGTGATACATTTTTGGTTTGGATACTGGCAAAAGGTTACCAGCACGAGTCGGTTGTGCTACTTTTGTATCAATACTTCAGTTAAAGTGCTGCATGCACTGAGCATTTTCTTCATTGATGTTATATGAGATGCTGCTTTCTGGTTTTTATGTGTTCGCTGTGCTGTTTCAGGCTATGTGGATGACTTTGCGTCAGTTCAATAAGGTATTCGAATTGTCGCTTACTTAATAAAAATCAGAGATTCAAGAAAAACACAATACAAAAAACACGAGAAGACACTAGAGGACACACTAACGAAAAACAACCAATCAAACATAAAACACACCAAAAATCAACACACAAGAGCAAAATCACAAACATACGAGCTAAACATTCGTCAAGAAAATCGTCTTACGGCTATGGCGAACACGTAGTCGAGCTTAACAGCTCTATTCAAACAAAAATATATAATTACCTTCAAAATAAGATTTGTTTACTTATTTCATAATTCACGATCCAAACTTCGTCAAAATCTTTCTTCGTTTTTTTTTTCAAAATATCAATTAATATCACTTCTGTACACAGACACTTGATATTATAGAGAGACTGAAAATCTCACTTCACGTGACTCTCGTCAGTTTCGGAATAGCCGACAGATCAAAACTGTCACTTAGGGTAAGATGAAGTCAACTCACGTGACTCTCAGAATACGAAATCAAAAGAGTCACTTCATTCGTCACTTGAGGTGACTCTCAGAATAGAGTCTTCACGATGAAGCAAATGATAGCGGCCAATGCATGATAGATTTTGCAAGTAGGAGAAACGTTATCACAAGTTTGACATGCTTTCGACAACGATACATCCACAAAAGAACACTTGTATCACCAGATGGCAATATTTTGTTTGGAATATCGGTATCGTATGTCAAAAGAGTATGTGATGAAGATCAGCCCTTTTCGTTAGCTTGAAATGGCTTCAGTAGCACAAAACTTCGCAAAAACCGTTGAGACAAAATAGCACATCTTCTAAAATAGCATAATGAGGCCAGTGCACAGGGCCTGGGGTGAGATGAACACAACAGATTTATTGCAGAACAAGTGACTAAGTACAATGTCTGTCCGCAAAGTATCCGACCAGTATTTATTTTTAAAATTACAAATATCTAAGCATTTAACATACCTAATCTCCTTCAAAGTTACTCTCCTTGAGAACACACACATTTATTCCAGCAATGTTCTTACTTCTCAAAACATCAAGCAAACTCTTCTTTCGGGATCGCTTTCAATTCTTTCGTCGATTTTTCTTCAATCTTTCCTACAGATTAAAACCTTTTCACTTTGAGAGAAGCCAAAGGACTCAGGGGGCCATATCAGGGCTGTAAGGGCGCTGGACTACTTCAATCAATTGATGTTTTGACAAGAAACGAGCCGCGATTCATTGTCGTGGCAAATCAGCCAATTTCCACTCTTGAACAGTTGCGGCCGTTTTCTTCTCAATGCTTCTCTTAGCCACCAAAGCATATGACAGTAGTACTCTTTGTTTACTTGTTGTTCTTTAGGAGCGTTTTCACGGTGAACGACATCTTCATATCTGTGGTGCCATGAGCACTACTCCGGGTGCGGGCCTTGATGCGCTTCTCAATCTGCCCCTTCTCGACATTCAAGTTCAGAGTGTGGCGATGAGCTCTGGCTTATGGGTAGGTGAAGACGATGTTGGGCACTGCTCTATTAGGAATTCGATGTGTGAGATCTCTCCGATTCTCACTATGCCTTCGGACGCTCGGGTGCCCTTCCTTGACTTTGGAAGAAGGTACAAAGTAATCCTCTTGAGCAGAAGTAACTGAGACGATCCAGATCTGTGTATGAGGAGATATTCTGAGATCTTCTTCACGGACGGCTCGAGGTCAGATGGTTGATTTGCAGCTGGTGTCTATCTACATTCATCGAATGGCAGGTGGGCTTTTTCTCTTGGAGAGCACGTTTCGGTTTTTCAAGCAGAAATATTTGCTATCCTGAGAGCTGCCTGTTGAGCAATTGAAGAAAGATGGAGAGGAAAAGGCATTGCTATTTGCAGTAACAGTCAAGCTGCACTATAGCGCTGCGTAGACCCCTGACAAACACGAAAATTGTCCAAGAGTGCAGAGCACGATTGAACTCTGTCGCCAGATTCAATAGGGTGCATCTGCTCTGGGTACCGGGGCACTGTGGTGTTGAGGGAAATGAAAGTGCTGACGTCATAGCGAAGCAAGGTTCGGGACTTCCACTATGGGGCCCTGAACCCGCCTTGGGTGTGCCGACCACATCGGCACGTGCCTTTCTACGAAAGTGGGTAGATGATGCTCACAAAGATAGACGGACGACTGCTGTGGTCAGGCACACGAAGGTCTTCCTTTCAGAGCCCAGCCAGGTGACTGTAAGATTCTTGCTCAATTAGAGCAGGAAAGTTTGAAGGGCCATGATAGGCATTCTGATTTTACACAATTGAATAGGTGTTGTACAGGATGACCTCTGTTCATCCTGCCTAGAAGAGGCTGACTCTGCAGAGCATTTACTCTGTGAATGCCCAGCGTTTGCGCGTCTCAGATATCAATGCTTTGGCTGGGATGTTGCACGCATGCAGACGATAGCGTCTTTCCCCTATCAGTGATCCTGGACTTTATCAAGAAGTCTGGGAATCTGTGGTAGGCAGGGGGAAATGAGTACAATGGGTCCTTTGGCCTGAGTGCTTAGAGGTGCAAATGCGCCTCTCCCTCAACCCACACACACACACACAATCGGAAAAAAAACTGTCAACATTAGGTCTGTTCGTGTACTGCAGCAGCAACAGATTTTCGCAGCTAGCTTATTTTTGTGGCAAAAATTTGGCTTGCAGCAAGAGTTAGAAAACGACATGCTGCGAATCTATTTTAATATATTTAAGTAGATTCAGGTACGCGAACAGACCTATTGTCTTAACGATGCTTCGACTTTGACGTGCTTTTTTTATTCGCGGTGACGCAGGTGTCTTCCAATGGCTCGACCGAGCTATCATTTCAGGGTAGTAACCATGAACCCATGATTCATCACCAGCTATGATTTTTTCAAGGAACCTTGTATTGGTGTTACACGTTTCAAGACAGTCTTGGGCAATCTGAACACTAAAATCCTTTTGTTGTTGCAGAATCCGGGGGATGAGCTTTCCTGCAACTTGTTTCATTCCACGACTTTGCTGCAACTTGTGTCATTCTTTTCTTACGACGATCGGCGATCTTGATTAATAGCTAATCTCATAAGTTCGATGTTTTGATCGTTTCTACTCGATGAAAGTTAGCTAGGTCTTGGATCACTTTCAACTCAATGCCGACTTTCTTTGAAATATTTTAATTTGAGTTTCATTGAATGCTCTTTGAATCATGCGTTGCAGTTTGTAGCAAAACTTGATGCAAACTCGCTGGTCTTCTCTTTCTGTCATAGCAAAAAATAAAAAAATCACTGACTGCACAGAAAACAACCTAACGGTTCACTGTCTTGGGGAGAGATTAAATACAGCCAGACAGAACTGGACATGTTGATAACATTAACTTTTTATTGTTGATAACAGTCACAACGACTCACTCAAGAAATACATTTTTAGTGTCATTGTTACAAAGCATTTTAATTTCTGTTTAATTGCAAGTTTGGCTTAAGTATCCAATTTTATTTATTGCTCCTTTATAAGCATTCTCCATATGTCATGTCGTACAATATTTAATATTGAAACTGCAGAAGTTAATGTTAACAACATATATGTATCTATTTTAATGTTAACAACATATATGTATCTATATTTATAAAGATTATTTCTCAATATAAAAAACCTAAATTTGCAAGCTTTCTAGGTTATTTTAATGAGCACCATTCAAAACAACTATCCATCATATCAAAAAATTGACAACTCAACTCTCGAAAAAAATAATTGACAAATTTTTTATAAACATTTTTTTCTTAACCTACTTTGTTTTTGAATTTTGATGTGTTGTGTTTCATGTTAAGTAGTGTGGTGAGTTGTGGAATGTAAGTGATATACGTGTAGGTGTTTGTGTATCCACAATACTCCCCTGCCAGCGTTTTACGCGTTATCGCGAGGCGTAGGAGAGTGGCACCTTTGTGGTTCGCCCAGCTAGAGAGACGTACGGAGCGAATGTAACTTTCCTCGCTGGTCTCTTTTCGGGAGCTGGAGGCAGTAATGGTGCAGTCGAGGTTGCTGATGCTTGTTGGTTTCTGGAAGAATTGTCAACAGGTTCCGTAGAGGATGACGTGTAACAAGGCTTGAGCCTGTTAATGGACACATTGACGGATTTGTTTCTGATTGCCAGAGTGTAATAATTAATATGTCTGGCTAGGACTTTGAAAGGACCGTCGTACGGTGGAATGAGTGGTGGACGAACAGAATCGACTCTGACGAAGACATGTGAGCAAGAGTCGAGTCGCTTGAAGATAAATATCTTCGGTGTTGTGTGATGTTTAGCATCAACCGGTCGAAGTTTTGCCATTGTAGCCGTAAGTTCGTTGGCAAAGTCTGTTTGGCTGATCTTCCTAGGATTTTCTAGAAGAAAATCACTAGGAAGACGCAGGTTTTCTCCGTACAGGAGTTGTGCCGGTGATGCTGTGAATTCTTCTCGGATTAGAGATCGTAATCCAAGAAGAATTAGTGGAAGTGTTCTAGTCCAGGACGCATCGTTGTGAGCCATGATAGCCGATTTTAGAGTACGATGCCATCTTTCTAAGAAACCGTTGGCCTGAGGGTGATACGCTGTGGTACGATTGCGTTCGAAGCCCAAGCATCGACCATGCTCAGCATGGAGCGCTGACTCGAATTGTCTGCCCTGGTCGGTGACAATATATTGGGGAACTCCAAATCTAGCAATCCAGGTGCTTAATAAAGCAGTAGCACAGTCATTGGCAGTAATGCTGGCTAAAGGAATTGCTTCAGGCCAACGTGTAAAACGGTCGATTATGGTGAGACAGTATGTGTATCCCTGCGAGTGTGTTAGGGGACCAACTATGTCGATGTGAATGACCTTAAAACGTTCGGAGACCGTAGGAAAGGTCGATACAGGTTTACTCACATGTCTGGTTATCTTGTATTTTTGACAAGATAGACATTCTCGGGCCCAAGTGGCAATGTCCTTGTTCATCGAAGGCCAGAAGAATTTAGTTGCAATGTGCTTTCTTGAAGCACGAATACCAGGGTGAGCGATATTATGTTCTGAGTTGAACACCTGTTTCCTGAACGTGTGAGGAATATAAGGTCGTATGGTTGGGCCAGACACTTCACAAAAAATGTCGACGTTGGGGCCAAATATTGGTTGTTTTTCTAAAACAAATTTAGAGTCCTTTAGAACCTTCTGAAACTCTGCGTCCGATGCTTGGGACGAGGCGATTGCGGCAAAGTCGAGAGTACTGGGAAGAATGATTTCTTCTAGACGAGAGAGTGCGTCAGCAACAACGTTGTTGCAACCAGAAACATGCCGAATATCAGAAGTGAACTCACTTATATAACTTAGATGTCTAAGTTGACGAGGTGTGGCCTTTTCTGGCTTTTGTTTAAAAGCAAAAGTCAGTGGTTTGTGGTCGGTGTATAGTGTAAACCTTTGGGCCTCCAAAAAGTATCGGAAATAATGAATGCCCTGATAAGCCGCTAAGAGTTCGCGGTCGTATGCACTATACTTTCTTTGTGCGTCGCTTAATTTGGTCGAGTAAAAACCAAGGGGTTGCCAAGAGCCTTGACATTTTTGCTGCAGAGCAGCCCCGATGGCGGAATCGGAAGCGTCAACGAATAGACCAAGCTCGACGTTTGAGTCCGGAAAGGACAATAGAGTGGCTTCTGTTAAACCAGTCTTGACTTGGTCGAAAGCTTTGCTAGCTTGTATGGACCAGTCGATAGTCTTAGCACCATCTTTCTTAGAGCCACAAAGATAGGCGTTGAGTGGTTGCTGCATCTCAGCTGTGTGAGGAAGAAAGCGACGATAAAAGTTGACCATCCCCAAAAATCTTCTTAGGTCTTTAACCGTCTTGGGGAGTTTAGCTGTTGAAATTGCCTCAACCCGATCTGGGGAGGGCTTAATGCCTTTCGGCGAAACCTCATGACCTAAGAATTTGATTGAAGGTCGAAGAAAATGGCATTTCTCCATGTTGATAATAAGACCATGGTCCGCTAATCTTTTGAAAATTTGTTCTAAGTGAACAAGATGCTCTTCTTCGGAAGTCGAAGCTACCAAAATGTCGTCGAGGTAGATAAAACAGAATTTTAATCCGTGTAGGACTTCATGGATGAAGCGTTGGAACGATTGTGCCGCATTGCAAAGTCCGAAAGTCATTCGGGTGAACTCAAAGAGTCCAAAAGGTGTGCATATGGCGGTCTTTGGAATATCGTTCGGCTCGACTGGAATTTGATGGTAGGCCTTAGTCAGGTCTATGGTGGAAAAGATATTTTTGCCATGTAATTCATGACAGAAGTCTTGAATAATGGGGATCGGATATCTATCCGGGACGGTTACGGCGTTTAGGTGTCTGTAATCGCCGCAAGGACGCCATTCCCCATTAGCCTTGCGTACCATGTGTAGCGGAGAAGACCAGCTGCTGTTTGAGGGGCGGCAAATTCCCTGCTGTAGCAGGAAATTGAATTCTTTCTTAGCCGCCGCGAGCTTATCTGGTGCAAGTCGACGTGGTCTCGATACTATTGGAGGGCCTGTGGTCAAAATGTGGTGTGTCACCTTATGTTTACAGGGTTGTGAGAACCCTGTGTTGACCGTGATGGCATGGTATTTGTTGAGAAGGGCATGTATCCGTGGATCTGAGGTTTGCTCAAACAAAACACTAAGTTTTGGACCTTTGAACGAAGTGTACGTGCCTTTCGATGAAAGAGAAGTAAGAGGATCCACAAGGATAGCATTTGCCAAGTCGACGACTAGCCCATAGTGGCAGAGGAAGTCTGCGCCTAAAATGGGTCTAGAGACATCGGCAATGATAAAATCCCATGAAAACTCACGACGGAGTCCCAGGTCTAGTTTGATCACCTTTCGTCCATAGGTGTTGATGGTCGACTGGTTTGCCGCGGCAAGTCGCATACCAGAAGGTGGAAGTTTTCCGGTAGTAGGTGCTGGAAGCACCGAAATATCTGCGCCTGTGTCAATCAAGTAGTGTCGTTTAGACAAGTTGTCATGAATTATCAGACGACGGCTAGGTGACAAGTCGCGTTTTCTTACTGTCTGAAGAGAACTGCGACTTAGTTTTTTGGTTCAGATGAACCAGCCTTGAAGGCACATGGAGAGATGCATTTTAGAGCCTTGGAGCCGAATTTGTAGTGGTACCAACAAATACCAGTCCCTCGTGACTGGCTTCGGCGACGTGGCTGCGAGCGAGATCTCCCTTGCGACCTCGAACGCGATCGTAGTTGTTGGTGGACGAGCCTCGTGAGAGCAGCAACCTGCTGTGTCAAAGTGGCCACCTCTGACTGCTGGGGGGAAACGGCGACTGAGCTTACTTGTGGCGTGACAAAAACTTCAGCAATTTTGTCTGCCGTTTCCACCAACTTGTTCAGGCTGGCCTCCGGAGAGCAGGCTAAAATAGCCTGAGTCTGCTCCGGAAGCCGTTGCAGCCAGAGAGTCCTCAAAAGGTCGTCCCCAACCACGGAACCTCCCAACTGCTTCATATCACGAAGCAGCTGGGAAGGTTGTCTATCGCCTAGGGTAAGATTCCCCAAGAGGTGCTTCAGCTTTGACGAATCGCTGGCTGAAAGCCGCGATATAAGCGCCCTCTTGAGGATCTCGTAAGGCGTGTGAGGGTCCGGGCTCACGACCACGTCCCTGACCACCTTCAGCTCCGCCGAACCCAGCGAGGAGATCACGTAGTGGTATTTGGTCTCCGAGCCCTTAATACCAGCTTTTGCGAATTGGCTTTCTAGCTGGGAGAACCACAAAGCTGGCTCTTCTTGCCAAAACGCGGGTGGTTTCACGGATGTTGCACTGATTTGCGGTACCGCGGACGCGCCTGAGGGAACCGCATCCTCATTGTCCAACGACATTTTAACTACGAGATACGCGACGGGCGGAACGGAACGGAACGAGGCAGAAAATTAGGGTGGCTGAAATTAATGTTTAAATATTTATATAAAGGTGTAATATATGCCAGAATAATTAACAAATTTCTTATATTCTTAACTTTTAACTCTGAATACCACCGCTCTTCTGTGTTCTATTTTGTATAAGTTATTTGCTGAGCAACTTGAATGATTGTTGTGTCTCTACGTACAAATTGGCTCAGTGAAATTTCTGCCAAAGCGCAGTAATAATGGATAATATTTTCACGTTTTCGATTTTTTTAGTTTTTTGAAACTAAATATTACTTACTGGTTGTACTTTTGAACAGAATGACGTGGATAATCAGATGCTCTGCTTGAGTATGATTTATATAAGCTCTGCTGTTTTGCTGGATGTGACTGGTTGTTGTTCTGCCCAGTACCTGAGGTGAAAGATTCTACTGGATAGCCAATTTGATCTGATGATGTTGATGTTAGGATTGCAGCCGGTTGCTGTTGTGATTGCTGTTGAATCGTCGTAGTCTGCAGTGGTTGTTGTTCCCGAATTCGTTTCGCACAAGATATTGAAAAACTGTCGCTTCGGTCCAAGTAATTGAAATGTTCACGTGGTTGAGCTTTTAATTGGCTTTGCTGTTGTTTCACTTATTTCGACTGCTGGACGATTCTGTTTTTTTCACCACCCAGGGGTTACCATTTAAAGCGTAGGCCGCTTCAGCTGTTGCGGCTCCAAATTACGTTCTTGCGTGAACGTCGGAGTCACCAATTTGGCTTAAGTATCCAATTTTATTTATTGCTCCTTTATAAGCATTCTCCATATGTCATGTCGTACAATATTTAATATTGAAACTGCAGAAGTTAATGTTAACAACACATATGTATCTATTTTAATGTTAACAACATATATGTATCTATATTTATAAAGATTATTTCTCAATATAAAAAACCTAAATTTGCAAGCTTTCTAGGTTATTTTAATGAACACCATTCAAAACAACTATCCATCATATAAAAAAATTGACAACTCAACTCTCGAAAAAAATAATTGACAAATTTTTTATAAACATTATTTTCTTAACCTACTTTGTTTTTGAATTTTGATGTGTTGTGTTTCATGTTAAGTAGTGTGGTGAGTTGTGGAATGTAAGTGATATACGTGTAGGTGTTTGTGTATCCACACAAGTAAAATACAAATAAATCAGATTAAAAAATAACTTTTTTTCACTTTTTTGATTAATGTTAAAGTATAATTGCATTTGCTAAATCAATATATCAAATCATTGTGGCGCAATCAGTCATAAATTATGTGTGAGTCATATTGACCTCACGTTATGCTGTGAGAAGGAGTAAATAACGCTATGTATCTAGGGTTAAGAAACTCCGTAGTCTTGCAGCTGGCTCAATTATAGCAGAGTTAATCGAAATTTCTGATTAATTCCCAAGAGTCTCTCAAGTGCTAAAAAAAGTCGAGCTTGCCATAAGAAGCCACAAAAAACTCAGCACTTATTATTAAAGTTGGCTTAATAACAATAATTTTCCGATAAGTTTATGCGTCAGTTCTGAAAAAATGGAGTCATCGTTTCAAAGCCAGAACCAAGCATGAAACCAGAATTGAATACAAATTTAGCAATACAATTTCTCTAACAATTTTCAAAACCCCGAAATTATCTAAAACAGGAACAAATTTGCCTTTACTTTGCTTTTTATCAAGACTGCAATGCATGGCGTTGAGCGCTACAATACATGCCGCCTACTCGCATGTATTTTTCGCCATTATCATAATCCTGGCGCATAGCGCCAAAAGTAAAGAAGCAGAAGCCGGAAGCAAAGCATTGGAGTGGCCCCTCCGCTGTTCCACTCAACATTTGAATAGGAGATAAGGAAGCTGCCTGTCGACACAAAAAGTACTGTTTTATATAAATTCAGCCAAATAGTAGCCTGCGCGAATGATATTAAAAACTGTTACGCACGCTTACATTCCCAAAAGAACTTCTGCCGAAACTTGATCAGGAAGTAAAAGAGGTAGGCCTCAAAATCAACCTGACGAATACCATAAAACCTGACTAAATAGGCGGCTATGTGTTATGGACTGACGGCTGTAATTTATGAAATACGAGCAAATGTATATACTATACTTAGGTGCAAAATTGACAACAAAGTGCACTGAAAATGATGAAATAAAGCGGAGAATATACTCGTATGTTGCTAATAAAACTTTTTCCTCCGTTTTGACTGTATTGAAGACCAACTGCATACGCAGGGAAACAAAGCTCAACTACAAATTAATAAATGGATGTGTGTTGTACTATATACGTGAATTATGGACCCTAACATAAGAATCCGCAAACACGATGAACACCTTCGCAAGATGGGTCCTTGGTCAATCGATTTGAGCGCAACGGGAGAGCGGCCAGTAGTGAATAAGGCCCACCCACAAGCTGTACGAAACAAAGTAAGGTACCTGAAAGTACATCAAACGTTGTAAACATCAGTATTTGTTTTTTTAACATTTGATATTTTCTCATCAATTTTTTAATATCCAGTCTTCTCAAACATATATTTTTGTTTTTTCAAATGTTTTCTGCTAATGTTTTGCAACTACTATGAGTGTTGTTGCAAGTTTTTTATGTTTTCTATGAAATTTCTCAGCATTTGTTAATGAAATACATGCACCTTCTTTATCATTTATTTGTATCCATTTTCCGTATTTTCCATTGCATTTTACTCTTTCTTAATAATTTATTTTTCTTGCATTAACATATTTCTTCGAAATGTTTGCAATATTTTTATTCTTTCCGTTTCGTTTGTGTTCCAGATTTTTGAATCTTAATCCATAAATAAAAATAGTTTAAACGAAATAAGTTAAATTCAAAAAATTGTATCTGGTTGCATTCAACGAAGCATTTTTGTTGGTCCAGAAGTTTATTAAGATACTGAAATGAGAGTTTTTGAGAATCCTCTAGGACTTGTGAACGAGAATTTTTCAAATGATTTTCGTTCACAACCTGGCTGAAAGGCATATAGATTATTTTTCGTCACGTTGCAAAACAGGTTTTCAACGTGCCTACACCATTGCAATTTTCAATTTCCGAAGCTTCTGAGGACAATAAATATTGAGTGCATAGAAACTTTTTTCTTCTTTCACAAATCATTTTATGTTTGCTGAGTTAACCTAGGTACATGATTTAAATTAGATATAAAACAAATCGTCGAAAACTCACACTTGTATTTTTACACTTTACACTTGTATGAATTAGTTAAGAATGAATTCTGTGCCAATTCAATTTGTTATTTTGCATGCAGCAATTCATTGTAAAACGGTGTTCATGATTGTTTTGAACAGATATAAAAAGGAAGCGATATGCAAACACGTACAATAATTCCTTGATGCTTTTCTCGCTTTTTTCCCTTCACTGCATCTTGGGTGTTCTACATCGGTGTGTGCAGAATAAAGAGCCTAAATGTTGAAATCATTGGTCTTTTCATATGCCCATAGATCCTGTCTCACTTTTTTTATTATTCTGTAAAATTCTGTTTTTCATTATTTACTTTACATAAAACCTTTTTTAATATTTGCTAACTTCTTTCCTCTCTTGGCATGTATGTCTTTACGTTCTACGATACGGTCGAATCCACAGATCCATTAGTGAAGCAGTCAGCAGAATTACATCACATTTTTTACAAAAGACATTGCTCTTGCCACCACACCACTCCGGAATAATAACAAAACCGCGAAAGCCTCCATCTCTCCGTCGATATAGGCGAATAAGGTGTGCAATCACTTTAAAATATATACGATCCAAGGTGGTACCTAGTGCCTTACGTTTGGACTCGATGATGACAGCACAGCAGTCCAAGAAATCGTGGTGAGCCCCATGAATGATTTTCTTTATGGATGAAGGTATGCAGCCCGACCACTTGATGTATTCCGCTCAGGTACGACAACTTAACACCTGCTCGATTATAGACCAACCTGGCCGGATGATGAGTTTTTTTGCATCTTTTTTATGCCATCGTTACTGTTATGGCTTTATACCGGTCGTTGTATACTAGATGTATCGCACAATTTAAGTACGTGGCGGCGTACAACAAGAACGCAACGACAACGCAGCGAGTACATAACAATGTCATGTCGAACATCAAAGGTAGATCATTCCCGTACAGTCAGTGTGGTTTATGGTTTGCCGGTTTTGATGTCCGCGAAATAGAATATGAAATTCATTCGGTCGCTTTTGTAGTAATGGGGCAAAGTTTTTAGTAATGGGGCAAAGTTTTCGTTACCATCGTTTAACCATAAACCGTGACCATATTCGAATATCTATGTATGAATATCTTCAGTGAAAAAGAACAAAATCGGAAAATAAATGAGATATTTCAAGCATTGTCTCTGAGTGTTCTATTCAAATTTAAATTGGGTCATTAAACGGATTGTTTAACGTTCAAATGAAACTACACTATTTGTTATAGTTCCAACTAGACTGTTAGTTTACAGGAAATATTAATTAATTTTCTTCGGATGACAAGACAACATGAAAAACAAATCATTTACGCCCTACTTGAGTTGCAAACAAGACAGGAGACATAGAATTTAAATATTACCAATTAGGTTTTGCCTTATTTTTAGCCTGGAGTTATTTGAGATGATGTGCAGAGACAATATATCGAAATGCTATAAAATTATCAATTTTAATGGACTACTCTACATAAGTTAATTAACAAAACTAAGACACTTGTTAAGTACTGACTACAATAATGCAATGTGAATAGTATTAGTGAAAGTTAGCCACACATGGTCAAAAAGTCATCAAATTGTTTGTTTTACCTCCAAGCTTTGGGACAAATTTGTACTTTTCACTTTTGTTGAAGCAAGTGTAAGGCATTAAACATGAAAGTGAAGGCAAATATGCGCGACTTTTGTACTCTTTATGTGATTTTACATAAATTTCGTGGCATTTAAGTGAAATCGTTTCACAGACAGTGAAATTGAAAACTTGAAGTATGACTCTATGTGCGATTCAAACTTAGTTTTCATGTTGAAGCTGGCTAAGTTGGAGCTGAATTATAGTATGAATACGGTAAGAAAATTAATGAGTGTTGTAGGTAGCCACTATGTAACCAGTTAATATTACCAGATTGTTTTGACTGTGATAAACCAAATATCAAAATAAATTACCAAATTTGTCATGATCATCGCAGATCATTCACATCCTTTAATCATGCACTATGTTTAGAGACAGAAGCTTTAAGGACAAGCACTTTGCTTAATTCAATCCATCGAAGACAGAATCTAGCGCCTTGAACTTGCTGGCAACTGTACACAGTAAAGTAAGATACTTACTCGCATTTATTTAAGTTTGAAGCCTAAAATGTCAAGCATATTCTTTTCTTCGTTCTCAGCTCTTTTCAGTTGTCTATCGGTATTGGCAGGTTCATTTGAAGCAAATAAAACTCTATAATTACATTTTCCATAAATTTCATTGGGTTTCAATAATAATTTCTAATGTAGAGTAAATAAAACGGTCAGATTTATTTATATTTACCTCAGAGTGAAACAAAAGTTTCTGCCCTTCGACCAGAACAATCAACCCGAAAGAATTTATCAGGAAAAACATATCTTTAAAATTTTTGGGACCCTCTATAATTTTTCTTAAACCTTCTTAGCTTTAATCAATTCCTTTAGAGATAAAGTAGAAATTTCATTGATAATATCAAAATAATGACTCTTGCTTTATTGTCTAAAGTTTAAAGGGTTATAACCCCAAATAAACAGAAAGCAGTGCACAACGTTTCAGCTAGAATCGTTCCAAGGGCTCTGATAATACACCTTTTTTTCATTACCCAATGTAGCCGCTGTGTGTACTGAGCTTGCTTCTTCTGATGCCTCGACTGTTAGCACTCTGCAGCCGAATCCTACTCCAGAACACACTTATCCGAGATCATATGTGACTCTTCCTAAACATCTTCAGTCTCCTCATGCTTCATCAGTACAACATCACCATGTCTGCACTAGCAGTGCTGATGCTGTTTGCATTGCCTCATCTTACACTTCGCTACAATTAAATCATGCGCCGATAACAGTTCAACCTGGACCTCCAAAAGGACTTTCTTAACCTCATCAACCTGCGCGTGCTCTATCACGTTTAGTTATTGCATCGCCACCTTTACATGTGTGGAGTCTTCTGGCAGATCCTTCCGAACATGACCATGGCTTTCAGGGGAGAGCATTGCATTAGTGGAACATGAGCGGCAGCGATAAGTTACCTCTTCTAGTGATTGGCAATTCCAAGAAACCTCGTGCGTTCAAGAACAAGGAAATTCCCGAATGCATGGATAACAGCAGAGATTTTCGAGGATATGTTGCATGCGTGGGACGGACGACTTGGTCAGCAAAACCGCAAAGCGCTGCTCTGTCTCGATAGCTTCACTGGTCACTTTCTCCATCTCCAGTTGGACAACATCCAAATGCTCTTCTTTCCGCCCAACAAGACAGCCAATTTTCAACCAACTGGTAAAAAAAATTAAGCACCATTATATAAAGCTCCTGCTGTTCCGACGGCTCAAGGTCATGGACGAAGGAACCGAGGTGAAGTTCGCACTGCTCGACGCTCTGCACTTTGTCCGGCGTGTATGGGGATTAAGTTTTCGAATCTTTACACTTCTATTGATGGTATTTAAAACTTCAAGTAATATTTTTTAATGCAGCTAAAAAGTAACAGCACAAATTTCAGTTCAAATTATATTTCCGTTTTAGCTGAATGTTACAACTAAGTTTGATATTCGGAAACAATTTCAAACGGAATAATCGATAGAAAAGTTCGTACACTCCAAATAATCACAACATGACAATAAAAGTTATTTTTATAAACTTTAAACAATTTTTTACTAAGCCTACTTGGTTGTACAAGAAACGGTTCTAAGAAATCGTTGGCCTGAGGGTGGTACGCTGTGGTATAATTGCGTTCGAAGCCCAAAAGTCAACCAAGCTCAGCATGGACCGCTGACTCGAATTGTCTGCCATGGTCGGTGACAATGTGTTGGGGAACTCCAAATCTAGCAATCCAGGTGCTTAATAAAGCAGTAGCACAGTCATTGGCAGTAATACTGGCTAAAGGAATTGCTTCAGGACAACGTGTGAAAAGGTCGATAATGGTGAGACAATAAGTGTATCACTGCTAGTGTGTGAATAACCTTAAAACGTTCGGAGACCGTAGGAAAGGTCGATACAGGTTTGCTCACATGTCTAGTTATCTTGCATTTTTGACAAGATAGATATTCTCGCGCCCAAGTGGCAATGTCTTTGTTCACCGAAGACCAGAATAATTTGGTGGCAATGTGCTTTCTTGTTGCAGAAATACCAGGGTGAGCGATACTATGTTCTGAGTTGAACACCTGTTTCCTGAACGTGTGAGGAATAAAAGGTGGTATGGTTGTGCCAGACACTTTACAAAAAATGTCAACGTTGGTGCCAAAGATTGGTTGTTTCTTTAAAACAAATTTGGAGTCCTTAAGAATTTTCTGAAACTCTGCGTCCAATGCTTGGGACGAGGTAATTGAGGCAAAGTCAAGAGTACTGGAAAGAATGATTTCTCACAGACGAGAGAGTGCGTCAGCAACAACGGTGTTTCAACCAGAGATATGCCGAATGTCAGAAGTGAACTAATTTATGTAACTTAGATGTCTAAATTGACGTGGTGTGGCCTTTTCTGGCTTTTGTTTGAAAGCAAAAGTCAACGGTTTGTGGTCGATGTATAGCCTTTATAAACTTTGGTTCTCTAAAAAGTATCGAAAATAACGAATGCCCTGATAAGACGCTAAGAGTTCGCGGTCATATGCACTATACTTTCTTTGTTCGTCGCTTAATTTGGCCAAATAAAAACCAAGGGGTTGCCAAGAGCCTTGAAATTTTTGCTGCAGACCAGCCCCAACGGCGGAATCAGAAGTGTCTACGAATAGATCAAGCTCTGTGTTTGAGTCCGGAAAGGACAATAGAGTGGCTTCTGTTAAACCAGTCTTGATTTGGTCGAAAGCTTTGCTAGCTTCTATTGACCAGTCGATTATCTTAGCACGATCTTTCTTGGAGCCACAAAGATAGGCGTTGAGTGGTTGCTGCATCTCAGCTGTGTGAGGAAAAAAGCGACGATAGAAGTTGACAATCCCCAAAAATCTTCTCAGGTCTTTAACCGTCTTGGCGAGTTTAGCTGGTGATATTGCCTAAAACCGATCTAGGGAGGGCTTAATGCCTTTCAGCAAAACCTCAACCCCGAAGAATTTAACAAATGGTTGAAAGAAATGGCATTTCTCAAAGTTGATTATAAGACCATGGTCCGCTAATTGTTTGAAAATTTGTTCTAAGTGAACAAGATGTTCTTCTTCGGAAGTCGAAGCTACCAAAATGTAGTCGAGATAAATAAAACAGAATTTTAATCCGTGTAGGACTTCATGGATGAAGCGTTGGAACGATTGTGCCGCAAAGCAAAGTCTGAAAGTCATTCGGGTGAACTCAAAGGGTCCAAAATGTGTGCAGATGGCGGTCTTTGGAATATCCTTCGACTCAACTGGAATTTGATGGAAGGCCTTAGTCAGGTCTATACGGAAAAAAATATTTTTGCCATGTAGTTCATGACAGATGTCTTCAATAACGGGAACTGGATATCTATCCCTGCTGTAACAGGACATCAAAATCTTTTTTGACCGCCGCGAGTTTATCTGGTGCAAGTCAACGTGGTCTCGACACTATTGGGGGGCCTGTGGTCAAATTGTGGCGTGTCATTTTGTGCTTACAGGGTTATGAGAACCCTGAATTGACCGTGATGGCATGGCACTTGGTGAGAAGGGCATGTATCTGCAGATCTCAATCAAAACACTAAGTTTTGGACATTTGTATGAAGTAAATGTGCCTTTCGATGAAAGCGAAGTAAAGGGATCCACTAAGATAGCATTTGCCAAGTCGACGACTAGCCCATAGTGGCAGAGGAAGTCTGCGCCTAAAATGGTCTAGAGACATAGCCGATTATGAAATCCCATGAAAACTTACGACGGAGTCCTAGTTTGATTTTGATCACCTTTCGTCCATAGGTATTGATAGTTGATTATTTTGCCGTGGCAAGTTGCATACTAAAAGGTGGAAGTTTTTCGGTTCCAAGTACTGGAAGCACCGAAATATCTGCGCCTGCATCAATCAAGAAGTGTCGTTTAGTCAAGTTGTCGTGAATGATTAGACGACGGCTAGGTGATAAGTCGCGTTGTCTTACCGTCTGAAGAGAACGGTGACTTAGTTTTTTGGTTCAGATGTACCAGTCTTGTAGCAAGTGGAGAGACACATTCAAAAACGTTTGGGCCGAATTTGTTGTGATACCCACAAACATCGGATCCTCGTAACTGGCTTTGGCGACGCGGCTGCGAGCGACATCTCCCATGAGACCTCGAACGCAATCGTAGTTGCTCATGAACGAGCTTTGTCAGTGCAGCGACCTGTTTTGTTAACTCGGCCACCTCTGACTGCTGGGAGGAAACGGCGTCGGAGTTAGTTGTGGCTGGACAAAAACTTCAGCAATTTTTTCTGTCGTTTCCACCAATTTGTTCAGGCTGGCATCCGAAGAGCAGGCTTAAATAGTCTGCGTCTGTACCGGAAGCTGCTGCAGTTAGAGGCTCCTTAACAGACTGTCTCCGACTGTTGCACCTCCCAACTACTTCATATCCCAAAGCAGCTGGGAAGGCTGTCTGTCACCTAGCGAGAGATTCCCCAAGAGGTACTTAAGTTTGGCAGAATCGCAGGCTGAAAACCGCGATATAAGCGCCCTCTTGAGGACTTCGTATGATGTCTCTGGGTCTGGGCTCGCAACCACGTCCCTGACTACCTTCAGCTGCTATGAGCTCAGTGAGGAAATCACATAATGATATTTCGTCATTGAGCACTTAATGTGTGCGTTAGCGAACTGGCTCTCTAATTGAGAGAACCACAAAGCTGGCTCTCCTTGCCAGAACGCGGGTGGTTTGACGGACGTGGCGTTAATTTCGGGGCCGGCTTGACGCACTTAAGGGAACCGCATCCTCTTTGTCCGACGACATTTTAATTTCGAAAACGTGACGGAACGAACGAAAACACGGCAGAAGAATATGGTGGCTGAAAAGTGTGTAGATATTGTATATATATAGTTGTGTCGTAAAAATAATAATAATAGTAATAATAATAAACTAAACACAAATTGCAAATTCTAGTTATTCCATGCATGACTAGCCTATCATTTGTCACAGACAGTATTTGTATGAATAATACTAGGCAAGAACTCTTTCTGAGGAACAGGTAGCTGATTGGATCGTATGCAAAGTTAGCTAGATTCGCAGGGACTTGTTCTTGAGCTTCAATATTCGTGGTTGTATGTCAACTAATGATATGTATTCTATGTTATGAACTGCCTTCATTTTGAATATCTTTGCCCTCCTCGCCAACCAGCAGCATGGGTTACAGTTAATTTCGTGCTTGATTTCAATCGAACATAAGCGATAGAATAAGAAAAATTCACTTGATTGGATTGTAAAATACATGTTCCCACTGTTCATTTTTCAATGTCAACAACACTCGTTTCTCACAAATTAGTTTCGAAATACTACTGCGTATCGCTAAACAGGCTCGGCGCACGAAAAATTCGATTTCGTTTGGAAATTTGACTGATTGCAGCCGTGGACGGGGCACACATATCAATGATTCCCAAAAGTGAACTACCTTTTATCGTCCAATTTTTCACTGTTACTGTGTGTCTTCATAAAGTTCCTCTTTTCTTCGCTTCAGCTATTATGATATCAGAAGTTTTGGGCTTCCAATGGTTGACGAAGCGGCGCTGGAATTATCCTCGAAGGGATTATAATCATCCATAGAATCCAACCGCTGTCTAGGCTTGCGTGCCTATCGTGATATCGGGGTTGCTTTGTCCTTTATCAGGATCACCAGTTTTAGTTTACGAATCTTCACACTTCTATTGATGCTAGTTAAAACTTCAAGTACTATCTATTAATGCAGCTAAAAAATAACAGCACAAATTTCAGTTCAAATTATATTTCCGTTTTAACTGAATATTACAACTATGTTTAATATTCGGAAACAATTTTAAACGGAATAATCGATAGAAAAGTTCGTACACTCCAAATAATTACAACATGACAATTCAAATTCTTTTTATAAACTTTAAACAATTTTTTACTTAGCCTGCTTGATTGTAAAAATTTTCGTGTGGAGTGTTTAATGTCAAGTAGTGTGGTGAGGTGTGGTGAGTAGTGAATGTGTGAATGATATATGTATGTGTTTGGGTATCCACAGGAGCAAAAAAATCCCATGGCATAACATTTGAAATTGCCAGTGGAGGCAGCCTATGGTATTTTATGGTCTGCATTATATGGTAGGCAACATCATGAATCAAGGAAACAAGATTACGGCAATAGGTTTTCGCTGTTCGGCGCTGCATCTTATTTCGTCACGTACCGGAGACCGGCGAATCAGGGGAAAATAGTCGAGTGTCTGAAATTTATTGAATTTTTCTTTTCATTGTATAAGATATGTAAAAGACAAAGTTAGAGAATATTTTTTTATTGTTCAATGATACTTTAACTTCAGTCATTCATCCTCAACTATGCAAAATTATAACAATTTCTTTGTAAAAAGTCATCTATTTCAATAATTTTCACGTCGATCTTGCTCCATTTGTGTTCTAATGTAATGAATTACATACACTTCTAGCAGTTTCAATTGCTCCATTTCAGATCAGCAATTTCCAATTGCAACATCCAATAAATTCATTAACAGAAATATTTGGGCACAGCCGAAAACAGTACTCTTCATTCACCGAAAAACCAGTTAATTCGGGATAATTTCTAGGCGTGTTTGCATCTTATTTCGTCATAAGTAGGCATGGTCACGCTCATGTCGTAACCTTTAGTACTTGATCAATGAGGCAACGTGGTATGCAATTTGCTTGGCCATCTGCCTGGCAATATTTTGACAGTTCTTGATTTCAAAATGGCGCAGAACGGTGGGCATGCTTTAGTTCTTATAGGAAAATGTAGGGATTCTGAATTCAAAGGGATTTTTAGATCTCGTTGAGCAATGAAAATATGAAATGGTGGGAAATTGCAAAAAAATTTTAATAGAGATAGTGTAGGAGATAGCCCCACAACGAGAAGCCAGTGGGAAAACGATGAGGCAACTGTTGAAGATGAAAAGTTTCGTTCACAGAAGCCCAGTGCCAATGGAGCACTATCCGAAGGCTCATGCAGCCGAGAAACAGAATGCTCAGTGTCATCTAGGCGTGTGATCGGTTACACAACAAAATGCATGAAATCCGTCGAAAGAAGATGCGTCAGCTAACAACTTTCGAGAGTTTTGGGCTTAAGTAATAGCAAACTTGGCAGACTAAAGCCGGATACTATGTATCATCCTTCAGTGGTGTATTTATTGTAGTTTTGTAGCGTAACTTTGAATGTCTTTGAATACATACAATGGTAGAGAAACACTCAAATTTCTTGTTTTCATTCAATCCCAAAATATGTACATACTTTGACTCAGAAAAAGCAGTTCGTCGAGACGTTTTCTCTCGGTACTATGCCAATCATCTTACTATGCCACTTTCGCTCGGTCCCACCGGATGGCGTTGTAGCGAAATTTGACTGTACTTAATATTTTCAATTATTTGATATTATTTTCTTTTTTTAAAATCTATTTCGGCTCTTTCTAGTGTTTCTATTTTTGTAACTGAGCAGTAGTCTATTAAAATAGGTTTAAATAAATAAATAGCATAATGATTTGAAGCTCGGTCCTCTTCGGCTGACATTATTTGGAGACAAAATCCTTTTAAAAAATAGAGTCCTAAAGTATCATGACAATTTTTGAGCTTGCCAATTATTTAATTTTAATTTTTTTTATTTTTATATAGTAGTTTTTTCTTGCACTGTATAGTCAAATTGTGTTGCTATATTTCTTGGATTAATTTTTGTGTTGTTTTTTTCGGCTCTGTAATTGGACGACCAAATTTACCCAAGGACCTTGCTTTTAATGAAGTTTGGTCAAAACCTGAACAATTTTGGAAATTTTCAATGCATCTGCCAGAAACTAATTTGACTAAAGAAACTAATTTGACTAAAAAGCGAAATCGGGATATAGCTGCAGCGAAATATGTAAAACATTGAGAGTCCATAAGAGCACCGTGAAAAAATGATGCGGCGCCGAAGAAGGAAGCGTGGCCGATATGAAATGAAGTTGTCGACCGTCAGTACTTTCCACAGAATCAAAAAGAAAAATTCTAGCATTAACTGAAAATAATCTAGGAGTACGAACGCGAACAACTCGCCGGAGGTCGCTAAAAAAGTGTCAAAGCGAACTGTTCACCGATACTTTCAATCCACTACTTGGCAACGAAAAGTCTGCAGACAACGGATGAAATCTTTACTTTCCGATAAGAAATTTCAAGACTGGCTGACAAAAGCTGAAATACCTTTGATGACAATGCTCGTGGTCGAACCTGGCGGGCAAACATCCTTTTTACGGACGGGTCGTGGATTTAACTGCATCCAATACCTAATCAACAGAAAATAATATTTGGTCTTTCTAGTTTCTCAATTACTGGAGCACTTTTCTCTAAAAATTTGGGCTAATCCTGCCCCCACAGTACCGATCCTAAAACTGGACGGTCTATTTTGGTGAACCGTCGACATATGTACATCGACAGAATAGGACAGTGAGAACCAGCGATCCCGCAACACAGACTTTGAAATTCGGCTTAAAAGTCATGATGGCTGGCGGATTATGAGCACTTTTCTAATGTATGGATTGATTAGCCCGATGATTCCCCTGATTTAGACCCAATTCAAAATGTGTAGTCCCTATTAAAGGCGAGAGTCTTTAGGGATCGCAGACCGAAATATAGGCAAGAGCTAATTTGACGTATTCAAGTTGAGTGGGACGCAATTTCAGTAGAGTGTTTATGACATTTTTGTGAAAGTTTCAGAAAGTTAATTTTAGACTATAGAAAACGAAGGAGGACATAGTGTGTAGTAATTTTATACTATGTTACCTTATGTGTGTACTGTATTATAAAATTATAATACTAAACCAATCTCTTTGCATTAAAACTTTGAACAAGAAATACTAAGATCAGAAACTTTTGCGTCACCCTGCATACATTCTAATATGAAGAATTCAATAAAACCATACTATTTAAATGTAGGTATGTACTATAAAGCCATCAAAAATACCCAAATCATGTCACGTCTGCAACCATACACGTATAATGGACATATTTCCTCTCATCACATCACAGATAATTTTTTGCAAGACTCCTCCCCTTTTGAATAAAAACAAACCAAAATTATCGACACTACGTCATCTAAGTGTCCATCAGTCACCACCATCTAATTAACACTTACCGCACGACCCGACACCACATGCCACACTCATCACAAATTTCATTGCTCAATATCAACTTATTTTTATTTACGTTTTGCGAATATAATCAAAATGTCCCAATTTTTCGTTTGTATCGAGTCAACGTCAATCTCTATTATTAGTAGCAATTCACTGCGTCCACCAAAAAAAATCCCAACAACCAAACTAACCAAGATTCATAATTGGTTTCCTAGCAGCCCCCAGTCGGTATTTTTACCGCTCCGAATGCTGCTGTGCTGCCACGGGCAATTAGTGCAAAATGGAATGGTCATGAGATTTTTATGCTTGCGTTTATGATTTCATTAAGTTTTCATTGGTCACACTGAGATTCGCCGTTCATTATCGCAGGAGGATTCGAATCGCCAACTGGAACATTGAATTTTGCCTGGAAAATTTAAATATTTCACTCCAAGTACCAAAATATAAACGCAGAAGGGATTGAAGGTCGTTCCTTTTTGCGTTTCGAAAATTTGTAAAAAAAATTGCATGCTTTTGCTGTTCTGTTTCTCACGAAAAACAAACCCTCATAAAGACGGTAATTTTAGATCATTCTGCGAATATTTTAGTCCCGACCACGAAGTTTTTTTCATTTGATTTTGCCAGTTCCTCGGAACGGAGGGAAGATATTTCACTTACTGTCGGCCTGAACGGGTTGAGGATGGTCGCGTGTCCTCGTCATGGGTTCGAAGACGCCTGAATGACTGACAATGTTGCGTCCTAAGGACGATGGATCAACCTTGGGACCGAGATGTTTGCCAAATGCCAAGATTTGCATGCAAAGGAAATTTTCATGCTGTTTGTAAAATAAACTGCTTCTACAGAGAATACTGATTGAATGCAGTACATACACCTCAAGGTTTTTCATTTTGGTCCATTGTGTATTTTCTCCATTTTCTGTTGTCGTATTTCTTGCTGGTCGGGGCTGTTGTCGATTATAACTTTTTGTACCATTTCTTGTTTGCGGAAATTCACGAGTCGTGGAGTAGGCTCGGCTTCTTGTCCGTAATTATTATCATCCATCTATCGTTTGGTAGCCGGTTATGATGGTAGCGCGACTTAGTCCTCGCGCTCACTTTATTAATTCAATTTAATTAATGCAATTTATGCAGACATTCGAGAATTTTAATTAACGCATGCGTGTTGGAAGGATCGTTTGATGTGATTACGAGATAAGATGGTTAGTGCTAGTTAGCATCAACGGGCCTAGATTTTGTGTACTTTTAATAAATGTACAAAAGAGCAGAGAAAACACTTTTTATGAGCTGGAGTTCCGTTGAAGAACGGAGAACTTAACGAATGCTGACGTATCTGCTAAGATCAAGATGATTGTTGCAGACGATTCAAAGGAAAAAAACAAGAAATTTTCGTAACAGTAGAAAGCGGTCTCACCACCAACAACAACAAAATGATGAACGACAATCGTGATGATTATTGTGATAACGACAAGTGCAATGAAGACAACGATGCCCCGCGCTGAGTTAAGCGATTTGGCTGATGAGACCCAGTTAAATTTCGTTACGCGTTGACGGTTAGTGTTGTTTAAAGGGTTGTGAATAATACTCAACTAAATAGTTTCATGACTTTCAGAAAACTGATGATGAGCATAAAGATGCTAGATGTAGCAACGGCCACAACTATGGGCTAACTGCAGTGGATGTTCTCATTAAAATGTTATATGTTACTTAGAGACATGAATATCCCAGTGTTATTTTATGTTCCATGTGGACTATAAATTATTTTATGGGTTTTTGAATTAAAATTAGTTTCAGAACATTTTAATTGCCTAATATTGATGTGAATGAAATGCGTATGAATTTTAATTAGCTAATTATGACTTTAAGAGCTGCTTAAATTTTTATTTCCAGGTGTTATTTGACGAACTTATGTACTTATGTCGTTTTTACGGTATAAAATATGTGAAGTTTTTTGTGCGTGAGTAAGCAGTACTCATTCTAATGAAAATATTCCCAGATTTAAGATCAAAGATAATTTTTGAGCTAACGCACAAGAAAAACCAACAAAGATTGAACGATTGCCACATGAAATCTAATATCTACATAGCACCAAAGTTTGATAAAAATAGTGTTAACCATTTTTTTTTTTGATCAGGAACGACGAAAAATTAAGATAACTGAATAAGACACTTTGAAAAGAATCGCCAGATGCTTTTACTACATTATTTGCCACCAACTTCCAACCCAACTCAATCTATGATATGCTAAAAAAAATCAGTTTAGGTTCAGAATTGGCTGTGTGCACTTTTTATTCGTGACTAAAAATGCAGCAGTATGATACCTTGAGTATCTTTCTTTCAGAAAATTTCAGAAAATTAAAAAAAAACGACTCCAAAATCTTGAAGATTGTTACGGGATGCTATTCACCGCTCCCCGCATTCATGCCAAAAATGAAGCCCGAGTGCAATTGTATTAATTCATTTTATATTTATTTATTGAATGTCTAAAACAACAGATCGAATCCAAATACGAAATGGACAAAGGTAAATATAAACACACACATATATATATATATATATATATATATATATATATATATATATATATATATATATATATATATATATATATATATATATATATATATATATATATATATATATCATAAACGAACTAGATAATTCATAGTTCAAGCAAGAAATAAATGATATTAAGATAAAAATGCATTGTAAAAAATAAGCAGAAAATGTAATGACTTTATCTACTAGGCGCTGTTTACACATGCGTCCATGCGTTTAACCCTAGAATGGTACTCATGAGTAATTTTTACTCACACACGGTATATATTTCGTCGCGCATCAGCCAGTTGGCCACTCTGACTGCCATGAGGCTAGAAGCTATATAATCTTTTTATGTTTAATGATCAAATAAAAAATGTACATAATACTTTTGTTGCTTTCTTTTTAGTAAAAACATGTAATAAAATCATCCAAAAATTTACCGTACCATTCTAGGGTTAATCCGGTTTTCTAGAAGGCAGGAGTGAAGTGGGAGTTCAAATCAAAGTATCCGTCCTCTTCCGCTTCACGTCTGCCTTCTGAAAACTGGTTTGGGCGCATGCATAGGCCTTAATGTGATGTTGAATAGTGGCAAAGTCAATGGCAGGCATAGTGCCAATTTATTATGCTCCCTAAGTATACGTAACAGCAATGAATATAAAAAGGAGCATCATACGTTTTTGAGCGATCTAAGATCCGAACGGAAAACTGTTCTAGAGGCCAGAAGGAGCAAGTCGTTGGTGCAGTTTGAAAAGAAAGTATTCATCGAGAAGCAGTCCGCGAGATTTCAGGGCGGAATATTACAGAATGGTAAGTGTCGCATTGTCCCCACAACAAGGCAAATTCAATTTGAAAAGCAAAGAGCGGGTGAGTCTGCGTTGTACAGATTGAGGTACAACCATTATACAACCACATCATTCAAGTATTTAAAAATGTGGGAAACAGATTCAACAACAGTATTCGAGGATACTACGGACTAAAGAAAAACATTTGCATGAACATATGGAGATATTAGTAAAATATTTAGAGGATCTGAGTATAAGATCCGACAGTCTGGATGCTCTGGCGATTATATGCAAGATGTGTTGATCGAATAAAAGTTTAGTGTCGAAATTTACTCCGAGTTTTATAAAATGGAATACAACATCGAAAACGGTTCTAGAAGCATTATAAGAAAATACTAGTGGGTAAGTTTTACTCGCGAATGACATTTGGCGACAACTTGCAGACGTTCAGAGTAATATAGTTCGAACTACACTTGTTACCGAGAATGCGCAGGTTATTCTGGAGCTTAACGAGATTAATTCTGGAGATTAATCTCAATATTTTAAAATCCTCTGCATATAGAAGAGAAAAGGAGTTTAGAAGACACGGTAGATCATTTATGAAAATTAGGAAATCAAGGGGCCAAGGATCGATCCTTAAGGAACACCTGAGAAGGGAGGGAAAAAACATAAATACAATACAATTACGTCCATCAATGAAGGAAGAAAACCAGAAGAGCCGCAGACATAGAATATTATATTTGCAAAATTTCAAAAGAAGTTCATGGTTGACAAAATCGAACGCCTTATACAATAAATAGCTTGCTGAAGCAAGGCAGAAGCAGAAAAATATGTAATTATTTCAAATTAGAACATAATGCAGCATATTTCAGCGATAGAGGGCAGATTAACCCCGATATATCGATATCTGTTAGGCAATTAAAATATATCTAGCTTCTAAACTTGGTCTTTAAATTTAAATATGCTTTGAATATTCTTTAAAAAATATTGTCTGCCCACCGATTCGGCTCTTCCAACCAAAACCGCACAAAATGTTTAATGTATTCAGAAGAAATTCTTAAGATAGTTTGTTCAGCCCAGTCCTGCTTGCCATCACTGAAAACGATTACTACATAAAGGCAAAAACCAAGGAGCTACATATGTATGTGCTCCAGATTTAGAAATATATAAAATACAACGTATTCTAGACAATTCGAAAATTTAAGCATTTTCATGTTTCTTAAATCTGTATTTTAATTTTTTTCTCTTGTAATATTGGGTGCGTTTTTTTGCACTCTTGGGCACATCTGATCTGGGCAACTACATAAAAACAAAAACCCTAGCGCATCACAACCGCTAGAAACACTAATGTTTGAAGAACATTAGAGGATTTGATCAGATTTCGAGTGTGCATTCTACCACTACTTACTTTTCCTACTTAAAACTAATACTCCCTAAGTAATAAAAGAATCTAATATTAATTTCGGTGACTTCATGACAAAGGTGTTTGGGGTTGCCATCCGAAAAATGTCCAAAGCTTAGAAAATTTAAAAAATTTTACTTATTTTCATTGCAAATGTTTGTGATGAAAATACTTAATGCAAGCATTTATTAGAACGGAAATAACAAAAAAGCCTAGCGCTAGCAGCCTTTTGCTACGTTGAAGTCAACTTGCTCTGTGAATTTCGTATTGATCCGATGACTGCATTGGAAGTTATAGGAATGCAAAGAAATTCATGGCTACCATACGCAAAAGTTTTCAAATTTTGTAGATCTTAATATTTGGTGTTTATTTTTATTTCACTATAAGATCACTTCGATTTGAAAATTCTATGCTAAAATCGCTTACTAAAGGTATGCCAAAAAAATACAAAAACAACCAAAGCTAGCAACCCTATCATTGTATTGTTCTTAAATTTCTATTAAATATTGCCTACAATAAGTTTAATGACTGTACTGGAAGCTATAGGGCAAAAAGCTTTATTTTCCTCAGAAATTTTCAAAATTTAAGACACCAAAATTACCATAGCTGGCAGTTCCAACCGAATTTTTCAACCGAATTTCTGCCAAACGTTATTTAAAGTAAGGCTGAGCTACTGTGTGAATTTCGTCAAAATTGAATGACTGAATCAGAGTTTATAGGGCCAAAAGCAGTTATTTTCTCAGTGATTTTTCAAGATGGCACCACTAGCACAAAATTGCCCGCATTTGAAAATCGCTTCTATCGAACTGAATCCAGTTTAAGACCAATACATTCTGTAAATTTAACTAATTCTGATTATCGTATCGTGAGTTTCCGTGAACAGAAGTTCTTGATGCTAAAAATATAGGTAAATTGGGAAAGTGTTACCAGGCGTGCCCGTTGCAAAACTTAAAATTTTTTACTTTGGCAATAGAATCAAAGCTCAAGACTTATTTATGATTGGCTTTTTTTTCAAAAAGCGAAATTTTTTCAGGAGATTCGATCATTTAAAGGTTTTCACTTTCAGCATCTGCTCTAGCTACACGGTTGCCAACATGCTCATTAAAAGCTGCGAAAATTTACAATGAAATAACACCAACATATTTTGAAAGTTTCTTAATAATTTAATGGCTCTATCAAAAGTTATCGTAATTAAAAAAATTTCAAATTTTCCCGTTCTTTTTTTAGGCACCTAGTGCACACATGGGGGTGAAAAATTCCAGCACATTATCCGATACACAAGTAAAACACGTTCAGAATTAATTTTAATAACTTCATTTTCCCAAAAGTTATTCGTGGACGGAATAATAGGTATATTAATGGCTCAAGAATATCAGAGCCGATAGACGTCTCTGACAAAGTCCCAATCGCAACCCCAACGCTGGAAGAAGTCAATGCTGCCATAAAAAGCCAGAAAAACAATAAAGTGCCGGGCATTGACGAGATTCCGGCTGAGCTAATCAAATACGGTGGAAGCTGCTCTATAAAAGCCATCCACAAATTGATCCAGCACATCTGGGGTCAAGAAAAAATACCGAAGGAGTAGTGCAAATCCATCATATGCCCTATCCACAAAAAAGGAGATAAACTTCGGTGCGAAAACTACAGAGGCATATCGCTACGTTGTACGTCTTATAAGATACTGACGAAAATATTAAAAAGTAAAATAAATGTATTCGCTGAAAATGTCTTTGGGGAGTACCAAGGATGCTTTAGGTCAACTACGGATCAGCTCTTCACAGTCAAACAAGTGCTCGAAAAATGCTGGGAATTTAACATTGACGTCCACCAGATTTTCGTGGACTTTAAACAAGCATATGACAGTATTGACCGGAACATACTGTACAAAATAATGCTATACTTCGGCATCCCGGCAAAACTAGTCCAGCTGACCAAAATGACGATGACGTCGATAGCATCACAAGTCAGAATCAACAACAATCTGACTAACGCCTTTGACACAAATGTCGGACTAAACAAAGGCGATGGGCTGTCTCTCTGCTGTTCAACCTAGCACTAGAGCACGTGATAAGGAAGATTCCTGTCGACACAGGGGGTACGCTTCTGTATAAGTCGAACCAATTAGTGGCCTAGGCGGATGACATTAACATCTTGTCACGTTCCTTCACATCCGTCAAAGAACTCCTGTTGAAACTTGACTAGGAAGCAAACAAGAAAGAAGACCTCCATTAGACGGAATATAATTCTGGACGAATATAATTTAGAGAATGTGGACAATACTTAGGCTCGAAATTGACAACGAAAGGCAGTGAAACTGGTGAAATTAAACGGAGAATACAGCTTGCTAATAAAACTTTCTACTCCGCTCTAGCCCTACTGAAGACCAGCTGCGTACACAGGAAGACGAAGCTTCAAGTCTACAAATCAATAGTCAGACCTGTGTTGTGGTACGGATGTGAAACTTGGACCCTTACCCAAGCATCCGGAAGTATTTTGAACGCCTTCGAACGATGGGTCCTCAGGCGTATAATTGGAGCTAAACAAGAATGTGACCAATGGCGGATAAGGTACAACCACGAGTTGTACGAGGCTTTTGACGAGCCAGAGGTTGCTACAATCATCTAACTGCGGAAGCTGCAATGGGTTGGTCACGTGCAACGAATGGACGAGCATCGAGTACCTAAGAAGGTATTTGACGAAGGGTCGAGGGTCGAAGACCAGTGGGAAACCCAGAAAACGCTGGTCTGACTCTGTCGACGAAGACTGCGCAAAGCTGCTTGGTTTTCGACATTGGGGGACGCGGTGATTGGATCGAGACAACTGAAGGCGTCACCTGCGAGAAGCCAAGGCCCGAGAGGGACTGTAGTGCTACGACGACGACGAATAAAAATAAAACCAATCAGATTCAACAGGCCAAAACAGTATAGCCGCTAGATTTAAAGTATTCTTTGTTAATTAAAATTCAAGTTAGGCTAAGACTGTACTTTATTTAAAATAAAAGTATTTCAAATCAAGTTCAAGCCACTGGCAAAAAAAAATGGCTTAGGTTATTTATGAAGAGGCAGGAAGAAGTATGATGTAAGAGTTTTAACCACCGAAGGTTCTCTGATTTCTTCGATATTTTTGAAAATGGTATGGAAAAATAAAATAATGATCCTCAAAGGTTCATCCTTTCTTCACGAAGAGCTTCAATAGAGAACAATGCTACCTTGCTCCTTACCTTCTCGAGAGTTCGATCCAATCGTTTTCTTTTTTTTAAACACAGGATACAATAACATTGATGCCACTCAACACTCGAAATTTATCTTATCTAAACAAGTCCACTGGCACTAAAGCCTCACCTTCATCACTTTTACGAGTGTGAATCGAATCAAATTAATTATAGTAAAGCTCCATTCAAGATATGAAGCATCGCAAGATCATAGACAAACTAAAATCCTTCGACTGAACCCCTCTATAAACAGTGATCCTCTATTCCATTGTACATGAGACTGATGCAATTATTGTATAAAATCTCCAAAGCAAAGTTGTCAATCTGAAACAGGTGAAAGAGAACTTCTGTAAAATAAGGATGCTTATGACCGTCATTACTGTCATGAATGAATGCAGCACTTATATCTCTCCTCCACTGATTTTTTATCGTTACAGACACCGTACTAGGTGGTCACGCGGGGATTATTTGGAGAGAAAAACTGGCCTTTTGTACACCCCATGTTTTGAACTTTCTTTTGCCTAGTTTTTTCTTCTTCTTTTTTTAAATGTTATTTCAATTGCTTATTTATTTTCGTTGACTTTTTTGTAATTTTATTTTTTCATAAAATTTGTAATTAAAATTTTTTTTATGAGAAAGATTTATGCATTTCTTTCTCCCACTGAAATTTTAATTTACATTAAAATTTTTGCTATGAGTGCACTAAGTGGTGTACCAAATTAAAAATCCCGTTCACTGGAACCTATAATTTACACACCAGAATAAAAATATTTTCCTAAAGCTGTGCTAATATTTGAATCCCATGAATCTTAAAACCTGAAATTAATTTACGAAGGGGAACATGACAAATTAATCAAGTAATGACATCAACCAAAAGTGGTTTATATTTGACCACTTTGCCCTACTGGTGGGTCTACAGGTGGGTCTACCTATGAGCATACCTAATGGCAGATTTAAGCTAATTCCCTCTTAATACAACAATGGGGGTAATGCAATATAGAAATATATACTGTGGATAATAAAAGCCGAGCCCGATCGACCTGAACTTTATAGCAAATAAGTGCTCTTAGGCTGTAGTAAAAAGGGCTTCGTTTGAACTAATGTGGTAAACTGAATCCTGGAACCAGATTTCAGGAGAGACACGAGAGGAGTTTTTGAATCGGTAGTTTAATTCCAGGAATACAACAAAGCTAGTGAGTGAATTACCGACGTTTAACTTGCCCGTAAATCATTGAAAAACTAACTCAGCTTAAATAAATCTAGCGTAAGTTTAGCTAAAAATAGCGCTACTAACTACCTTACTTTTTTGCATCTTTTAACAAACATCACGCGTTCAAAGTGCTTTTTAGGATTTTCAACATAGTTTACATGCTAAATCCCATGTTACAAACAATTTTTTTTGAGTATTTTTGCAGTTCAATACACTTGACTTACACATTCACACGTTCCCATACGTGTTTTCCATCGACAATCTCTCTAAAAACTTATTTTAATTTACAATTAGTTAACAGGTCAGTAGCAACAACAACAACATTCCCAATGCATTTCAATCACATTTACAAAATACATCGATGCATCCTCATCCATTTATGCACATCTACTCATAAGTATCTTTTTCATTCAAACGTACCCTTTCAATAGGATAATTCAATTTCACTTCCATTAGAGTCAATCATAAATCGATTCGATACAGTTAGCACTATTGCTTACTGTTTTTCCATGGTTCAGTATGCATGAGAGTGCCTGCTGCATGTGAATGCATTCGTTCAACGTATGAAAGTAGCAAGCATGCAGTCAAGCGCAGCGATCATAGAAAGTGAACAGATATATTTATCATCAAGATGCAACGCATAAAGTGTATAATATCTCAGCACTTTAGAATGATTTCATTTGGTATGAATGACATAAAAAAAAGTTTCGATGAATGAATGAATTGAAACGATCATTAATGTTAATCGGACTATGAACACGAAGGCGACCTAAATGAAATGAAGTCCAATGCCGATAGAGCTGAGTTAAGATAATCATATACCTATTGTAAAAATGCATTGTGATAAAAAAAACACCACTGATAAATTAGGGTATAGAAATAAAAGAATATGGAAATGATATTATTAGTTGATGTTTTAGAAATTTGATTCTTCAGACCTCGGGTATCCTCGCAGAATACAACGCTGACTGCACAGTGCGATGCATATATTCATGCAGTTCTAGCTATTATCGAAAGTTTTTCATACGTTATTTTCAACTATAATCCTTTCTTCACGAAGAGCTTCAATAGAGAACAATGCTACCTTGCTCCTTACCTTCTCGAGAGTTCGATCCAATCGTTTTCTTTTTTTTTAAACACAGGATACAATAACATTGATGCCACTCAACACTCGAAATTTATCTTATCTAAACAAGTCCACTGGCACTAAAGCCTCACCTTCATCACTTTTACGAGTGTGAATCGAATCAAATTAATTATAGTAAAGCTCCATTCAAGATATGAAGCATCGCAAGATCATAGACAAACTAAAATCCTTCGACTGAACCCCTCTATAAACAGTGATCCTCTATTCCATGCGCCGCTGCTGTAGCGGCTACAGTAATGACTCCTCTTTTGAATATTTCAGAACTACATTTCAAATGATAAGTAAGTGGAAGCCGCGATATGCAATGTGATAACTTTTACACAAAAATTCCATTTAGCTTGACCGAATCGACAAGATTCGGTTGGGGAGTGAAAAGATCGTTCTTCAATGGATACAAATAGCACTCAACAACAAGGCAGCCGCCAGTCTTTCTGACAGGCACTCCGCCAACAAACCAGTCTGAGCCATGCAAGGCCTAAAGTTGTGCTCCCTGTGTAAGTGCTCTACTCGTGAATTGAAACGATGCGGTAATACCACAGTGGATTTCAACATACACCAACTTACTTTGTATTCTTTATTTTTTCGATATTCATTTAAACCTGACACCGAAATAATTCATTTAGCCAGTAGATACAATTTTGATCTAAATGGATGTGATATGTTCTGGTATGAAGTTCATTGTTTTGTGACTTTTTATTCCTGGCCGTTGTTTTAAGACATAAAGACCTGTTCGATGACTTGTGAGACGAAAAGAGCATGAAAAATGCCGACCGTGATTGAGTTTGTAGAAAAGATTATGAAAAAATATACTTTGTTTAATGAACAATCGTTAAGTAACTTGGGCGACTGTTTTATATCTGAATGTAAATGCGATAATGGCAATATTTGATTGAGGTATGGAAAGTTACATAAATTATATGATAAATGATAAATTGATAGATTACATCTAATACAAAAATGTATCGATTATTTGGGCAGACTTATTGACAGAAGAAAAAGTCTTTTCATTTATTATAATGGTAAAAATGAAATCAGTGCAAATGAAAATAATAATAATTAAAAGAAAGCATCGGGCAGTCAATGGGGACTGGCGACAGAAGTGATAACCTAAAATTTTAAAATTTGACTCTGGAACGAAATTACGGGTGATTTAACAAAAATTTTAACGGAAACTATTGAAATTATTAGACATTCCACCATGAACGTTAACCACTAAGTAGCAAAAAAAAAATATGAGCAGGAATTTATCAGAATTATCAACAAAAATTATCGAAATTATAACGTCATAAACAACAATTTTAAAATAAATAACGTTATAAATGCTAGTTTTATAAATAATAATTTTTACCGCGATAAAAATTGTATCGAAAAACGAAAGCTCTGCTTTACCACTCTAGTAAGATAGCTCATACTCATGCTTTAGAATGGATTTTAAAAAGCTCCGTATAAATTTCAATTTTTTATTTCTAATATAAATTTCTATTTTTAATAAAAAAAACATGATTTTCGATGAAAATTTCTTAATACAGCAGCTTAATAATAATTTAAGGAGATATCAAAATAACTATAGCAGCATAAAAGAATTATCACTTATATTTTTAATGCAGTGACCTTACAGATGAAATGGTAAAATGATTGAAATAAATCGTATGTAAACTACATGCAAATTGAACACTACTGAGGGAGATCAACTCCTTTGAACTATTATAAGAAATAAATATACAATTTTTTCTCTAACAGGAGCGATTCATAACAACAGCATTGTTTAGAACCGTAATATGTGCATAATGAATTGTATGAAGTGTTATGCCTTTGAAAATGTTCGTGGTACTATACTGCCCTCTTAAACATAAACGTTATGTCTGCACTTTTCTCATTTTTGAATTAGCACTGGATTCAGAAAATACATGCTACGTTACATCATTCTGAAAGTATGTTAAAATCAATATTGAAAAATGAACTCTCCATATATCTCCAGTACAAATCAAAACACAAATCATTGAATATCTCGAAAATACTAAAATGTAGATAGAAAGTTTATGCTTAATAGCGTAGTATAGCACTCACATATCTCATGCTGGAAAATTCGCCGCGCTGGAAAGCTCTCAACGCATCTGCGCGTGCTGCTCAGCGTGCACGCACTAGCACAATGAAAAATGCAGCTAAAAACGCACTCGTATAGATTGCTTCCATTGAGCCTTTTCACACTTGTATTCTTGATGCACTCCTCAAACCGGTTTACTGGGCAAGAGGCGGAAGAATCAAAGGGAATTTTTTTTTTTTTTACTTTTTTTTACTTTACTTTTTGTAGAGAATTCCCCTTGATTCTTCCGTCTCTTGCCCAGTAAACCGGTTTGAGGAGTGCATCAAGAATACAAGTGTGAAAAGGCCCATTGAGTGCATCATACATTCCATTTGCAAACTCAAAAGCTCCGCCGAAAAACAAGCCGAAAGCTTCACTCGTGTAGTTTGATTCTTCGACTGTGGTTTTACGACTCACCGCAGACATTCTTAGCGTGACGCTTATCTATAGATTTTACCCTCACCCAAAAAGTTCCAAACGCGCCTAAACAAGTTATCAATTCAATAATAGGTGCGTTTTTTTGCACTCTTGGGCAGGGTAAGTTAAGGTAAGTTAACATTGAATACAACAACAATCGCTGCTAAATCTAACTTCAAAACTAAAAAGAACAGTGTACTTTCAATGCCAATCAGTATGTTTGATGTTATTTAGAATTTTATTGAAATCTCAGAATCGACTTCCAAAAAAATCTTTCATCAATTTTGACAATTATTCAAAAGCCCATAGCTTGGCTACTAAACCTCATAGAAAAAAAAATTGCGTATGTACGTTCATATTCGCTAGAAGTACCATTATGTACAATATGAACGAAATCCAGAGCCTCGATTTTTTTTCGTTGTCCGCTTCACGTGAAATGTCCCATGTACTGTTGAAACGAAGAAATTGCCGAACTGCAACGCACAATTTTGGCTTGTACACCGCGAGCAAGCAAATTTTCTGCTGCTCATATTGCGGCAAAAAAAGCTGGTCAAGGCCAACTCAGACCCGTGTCGTTTGAGGAGCAGTTTCGATTCCACGATTGGCTTGGTCATGCCAAAGTAGATTGTGGAATCGAAGCTGCGTAACGAAGATAACTGGCGCACAGTCTAAACTTGTATCATGGTCTCAACATATATTGAGAAAATACTACTCACAAAGCGGGAGGAGGGCTGTTATATCGACCTACAAGCTGTGGTAAATTCAAAAGTAAGCAAACACTGATAGGTGATATATGTTGAGACCATGATACAAGTTTAGTAATACGAGAGCGGATGCCGACCTGGATCATCGTGACCTGTAGATAGATTTTTTTTAAAAAAGTAAAAGTCTTACATAGCCTGTGGATTGTTGACCCGGGTATCTTTCGAAGATTTTTTTGGCTCTCTACAAAAATAAAGACCCGTGGGGAAATGGCTACAACTTGGTCACCCGTAGCACTCTCAGGAATGCGATATCCATGGAGCGTATCATTGGTTTGCTGTTCCCAGCGCATCTGCCAAGGACTGATGATCCCATTATCGTCAACCAAGCGGGTGTTCTTCCATTTACGAACAGCTGAACAGTGCAGTGCCCGGGATATGGTAGGATCAACCGAGAGTCAACCGCGTCTAGTTTTGTATTTGCATAATTCATGTTTTGTCACTTGGGTCTTCCCGACGCGGTGGAAAACACTGGTAATTGTAGACAAAAGGAAAGACAAACTGGGCAATCCATCAGCACACCGTCCGTTCTATGGTAGTCCTGGTAGATTATTCTGATAATGTCGCAGCGGTAATCACTTCCAGATCTGCTGATTTCGCTTAACTTAGACTTAACCAAATCATGAGGAGGGTGAGACGGCGGATAACTGAACATGGCCTGCAAGTAGCAGTCTCCAAAATGAAGTTGATAATACCAACTGTCATACCATACTATTTTTTTGTTTGAGCGAAAAGGATGCATAGGAGGTAGCTGGGGACGTATGAAGCAGCTACCTGTCATCATAAATTATCTCAAACTACATAAACTTCACATAAGAGAAAATACACTATTCAACAGCTGCTCTATAAAAATGACCTGAAATTGTTCATCATGCTCGGATATTTTAAAAATCCAACAAATCCATGCCTACGTATAATGATTCCATACACAGAGAAAAATGCATTCTCATTATCATATAATCAATGTTCTTCAACAAAAAACTATTCAATTTATCTAATTGTGTCAAAAACACAAACAATGAATGTGATACTTCTGTGAATGCAAGATCTAAGTAGTTGCTAATCTTAATTACATGGTTTGAAGTATTATTTTACATAAAAATGAAAAACTCAGTCTGTATTATAACAAGCATGTTTCTTAGAAAATTTGAGCCTGGATTTAATTTTTAAAGAATTACTCAGTTGGAAAATTATATACCTTATACACGAAATTCTTCCTTTATTAGAATATACTTATTGGAAGTGGCAAAGTAACTCCACATATTATACCAATAATTGCTTGCCATATGAGCTACATAGAATATCATTCGTGAAACCGTACAGATAATTCTGAGAAAATGAATTGGTTCCGAAAATCAAACAAAATAATTCTATGGTTTGAAGTGGAAATTACATGTGCAATAGAAACTGCGTCATATTGCTGCACATGCATGTACGCAAACTTATGAGTCATTTTGTGCGTACGCTTGAATAAATGAGCATTGTTTTCGTGTTTGTCGCGTGTTTCTATTCGAAAATAACTTGTGGATGGCTAAGAAACTAGTTAAGTCAAAGTGGGTGTTTAATACGTGAAATCTGAAAGTGATTGTTTAATTAAGTTGTGAAATTGTGGGTTAAATTATAATCCGATCCAAAAGTGAGTGCATAGATGACGATATGGCGAACGAAGAGTTCATTTATGAAATAATTAATGAAAATATTTTTATGGCAGAGGGCATTAATACTTCCACTTTGAATGTTGTTCAAGAAATATTAGATGAATGGGGATTTTCTATTTTAAAGAAAGACTTTTTAGAAAAAGAGATAGATTTAGAGTGTCTAAAGTCTATGACTATTGAGGACATAAATGTTTTGATTCCCCCAGAAAAGTTGGGTCTTCGCATAAAGTTTCGAATGCGACTCTTTGAGTGGCGGCGTCAAAATGTAAATCTAGTTGGATTAAATCTTTTAAACATTTCAAACTATTTTTTTACTATAATGTTTGCTTTAGGGCTATTGCACTCCATTGGCAGAAACAATTTCAGTGACATCGTCCACATCAGATTGGAACTGTAGCTCCTCAAGTCTTGCTTCTCGGGGATCTGCTTCGCTCGTAACCGATGTACTGACGCCAGGATCTGATGATAGTATCACACACTTTGTATGTACTATTTGTTCATAATTGTAAATCATAAACAAAATGTCCGGAAATTATTTATTCTGCTTATTCTCTTGCATTCAATGAATCCATATAATGCTCTCAGTAATCGGTCACTGATTTCCATACGACTTTTTTGTTCTGTGAAACAGTAAAACTAATGCTAGTCAATGCGTAATATTGCAATCAATATAAGACACTTAAAACTTGAAACATTTTTATAGAACTTAGAAGATCTATTGAAGAAAACCCTCTTGGGGAAAGCAATTAAAGAAAACTTCGCAGCAAAAAATAATCTAACGCATTCGGATCGGAATGACTTGTGCACCATAATTGCGGACCATTGGCTATCAAAAGGGCACAAAGTAACCCGATATGTATATTTAGAGGCAGCAAAAGCAATTAAAAAGCTATTCCCAAAGGAAAAAGAAGTAAGCTTCATTAAAGTGATATGTACTAGGCTATGTTAATATTTATATATTTTTTAGGAAACTTATGTTTCCAGTATTTCCAAGCAGAAAGGAAGACTTGTGGCTCGTTTTTACACTCTGTCTAGGAAATACCAGCAAAAGGGACTTCTCAAGAGTCGTTATAGCCTTAAAAAAAATTCTAGCACACCTGATTATGAAAATATTGCCTTACCTATAGCAGAATCTGCAATCGAGGATGTGAAATGGCTTAAAAAAAACTTCGAGCCCGAACATCTTGTTGTTCCTATATGGAAAAGAACGCATTTGTACCGAATGCAGCAAATGAAAGACCCTTCAATCGACATTTTAACGGAATGGCCTATATTGAGACAACAAAATATCGGGCTTACACTTGTATGACTTCATAATTTATTTTTTAACTTTGATATCGATTAATACCCTTGCAGATCGAAATAGATTTTGAAGAGTTATTTCCGGGTAAGGACCGACTTCTCTCGTCAAAGTGGGAAAAATATTTGGAAAAAATACTAAATTATTACAAATCATCGTTGAAGGATAAGAGCTGTAGAAGTATTTTAGAAAAGCTTCAAAACGTCTCACCAGGCAATACTCTGGATTTGTGTGCGATATACTTATTGCCAGGAATATTAATTCCTTCCGTTATCCATTCAAAAAACAAAATAAAACCATGGAAGCCATCTGTTTTAGAAGCACAACAATGTTTAGTGTTGCTTGTTGAGGTAATACGTTTCACTATAATAAATATGCTGATTATGAATTGTTATTTAAAAATAGACAAGCAACAATATTCTCACTAGAGCTGAACAGCATGGCGAATTTCTCAGGGATAAAGGATTATATGTACAACCATTCATCATTGCTGTAGGAGATATATTTTCACTAAAAGAGCTATATGTATACTATAATAATATTTTGTATAAGTGCCAAACCTTTTTTAAAGCGTTTGCACTTACATTTAAAATATTTCATGTTTTTAATCTAGAATACCCAAAACCCGTTAAATCTGTCTGGGAATTCATCCAAACTTACTTGTACGAAATTCCAGTTGTGGGTAAAAAAACAAGTGCTTTGTATGAATTACTGTCTGACCTAGAAAACTAAATCTTTGAAATGTACAGATGCTTTATTTGTAATTGTGCCAATGAAAATGTTAAACGATATATAAGCCATTTGAAATATATACACAAATTGTCATGCCACACAAAGTACTTCCAATGCACATGCTGCCCACAAACTTTTCAAAATATATATTCATTTCGGCGACATTTGTTAAGAAAACATTCTGATGAAAAATCATGTGAACATTTCAATGAAAATAAAATACGAAATTGTCCAATGCAACAAGTTCCAACAGCAGCTGAGAATAGTAACAAGTGTGAAACATCTAAAAACTCTAATTGTGATTTTAGAATAGTAGAAGAACTTTTTTCACTAGTATTAAAATTATATGGCAACAATAGTATGAGCAGAAAAATAGCAAAGGATGTAATTAACGACATAGAAAGTTTTTTCAATAATTTCATTACACATGCATTACAGTTTTCGGACATAAAAAGCAAATTATTAGAGTTAAAAGCATCTTTTGAATTGTTTAACAGTGAATATAAGGTTGAAAATTATTTAAGAAGTAACAATATGGTCTGCAATGTAAAAGAGTACATTATTGATGATAGCATAGAAATTCAAAATCATAGCCGTGGAATATCTAAAGGATTATTGTTACCCATTCAGCATTATATTGTACAATTTTTACAAAAACCTGGCATTTTATCTTCCATGAAAGAAAATGAAGACTACTTAAATAAACAACATTCAATTTCAAATGTAATACAGGGGGTATCCTGGAGAAGAAAAATTGCGAATTTCTCTGATAAATTTGTTATTCCATACATGTTATACCAAGACGACGTTGAAATTAATAATCCTTTAGGATCGAAATCTGGTGTTCATAAATTATGCACTATTTACATGAGTTTTCCTTTATTGCACACTTCATTAGCTTCAAAATTGGATTCAATACTTATTTGCACCCTAACCAAAACAAAAGATGCGTTTCATGGTTTTTATAGGAATCTAAAACCTTTAATTCAAATTTTAAAGAAAATTGAAGAAAGTGGCCTAACTATTACTGTTAATAATGTAAGCCAACAGGTTTATTTAGTGCTATCAAATATTACAGGAGATAATTTAGGGCTTAATTCTATATTAGGCTATCCAAAATCTTTTTCAGCTAATTATTGCTGTAGAATATGTTTGGCGCATAAAAACCAAATTCAGATTTTAACAAAAGAAAAAAGTTCCCTTTTAAGGAATGATAAAAATAACTCCTTGCATTTAACTAATAAAGACAATGAGTTTAATAAACAATTGTGCGCTTTCACAGATCTAAATTCATTTAATGTGTTTGAAAATGTTACATGTGATTTGATGCACGACATTTATGAAGGCATTTGTCATTTTGAAGTAACCACTATTCTATCCTACTTCATATTTGAAAAAAAATATTTTACTCTCTCAAAACTTAATAGTAGAAAATCTACATTCAATTATGGTAAGAATGCGTCCAAGAACAAATTTATGGATATTTCTTTAAATCACTTAAATTCAAAAAAAATGAAAACATCTGCAGCTCAAATGAAAACTTTTATACATTTTCTGCCTCTGATGATTGGTGACTTTGTACCCAAAAATGATCAATTTTGGAAACTGTTACTATTGCTAATAAAACTCATTGAAGATGTTTCACAGCCTGAATTTGACGAAAACACTTTATCAACCCTAGCTTACACAATAAAGAAGCATCACCAATGTTATATGAATTTAATTGGCGCAAACCTGACACCTAAGCACCATTTTATTACACATTATCCAACAGTAGTGAAAATGCTAGGGCCATTGAAAAAGTTATGGGTAATGCGGTTTGAAGCCAAACATAAACAGTTGAAGCGATACGCTAATGTATGTTGTTCAAGAAAAAATATATTGTTAAGTTTAGGAATTAAGTTGAATTATCAGTATGCTTTACAACATTACGGCGAATTCAGTAGTGCATTGTATAAAATTAACAAGGTGAATTATGATCAAATTGACTTTACTCAGTATGAAATATATGCAAAACTAGAAAATATAAGCCCTGAATGTAATTTTACAAAAGTTTGGTCCCTAAAAAATATTGAGGTATGTGGCACCAAATATCAAATTAAAGATATTATCGCATTTATTGACAGAGAGAAAGAATTGAGTTTCCACACTATCAAATTCATTTTGCTCGGTTGCAACGAAAAAATTTATTTCATTACTGATATGCTGAATGTGACTAAATTCGACGAGCATTTTCAAAGCTACATTGTAGACAGGGGCAATATTTTTAGAAAACAGTATAACGTTATCAGTTGCGATAAAGTTTGTTATCCTCCTATGAATTTAATTAAGCTAGGTAATGGATACTTGGTAATTAGACTAAGTTTGCCTTATGTATGATTCGGTGTTTCTTCATTTTTTGATTTTTCATTCAATAAAAATATTCTAAAATCACAAACATTCGATTCTTCTGTTTTAAAAGTAAGGGTATAGGGGTATAGGGGTATATATATATATATATATATATATATATATATATATATATATATATATATATATATATATATATATATATATATATATATATGTATAAATATATATATATATATATATATATATATATATATATATATATATATATATATATATATATATATATATATAAATATATATATATATATATATATATATATATATATATATATATATATATATATATATATTATATATATATGTATAAATATATATATATATTTATGTATATGTATATATATATATATATATATATATATATATATATATATATATATATATATATATATATATATATATATATATATATATATTTCATGGAAAAATATTATATGCAGTGCAAAATCATATTCTTGATTCCATAAATTTTATTTTCAACCCCATAGTAACTATATGCAATGATTATAGAAACGCTTTTCTTTGATTATGATAGTTTTTTCCTTAAATTTTCAAAACGGTTTCCATAGTTTTCAGAATAATTTTCTAAAAATGATATAGCTATATCAGTGGAAACAAGCAAATGTTTCTATAATAATGAAAACAAATTATTTTGCATAATCATATAGTTTCAAATTGGTTCAATATATAATTGTAGGTTATGACCAGAAATCATTGAAAACATTCATACAAATCATAGACGAAATTCAATAAATTCATGTAATCTTTTTTTTCTGTGTAGAAAGCTGGAAAGAGAAGAATGTTATTGATAGTAACCGGAGCAAATTTCAAGCAAATTTCAAATTTGTGTACATGGAGGGTTTCCCCGCAGACAGAATGTTTCATCATTGTCATTCAGGACAATGTAATTTTGGCTAATAATTATGAAGAGCGTGTGCTGAAAAATGATTTCACGAAAAAATCTAAAAACTATAACTTAATCGGTGAAAACATCGAACCCATGTGTAGAGCATATCCAGAAATATAAAACACCGATTATTTGTGCGGTAAAAATTAATTATCTGCAACTAGCACAAAAATATCGTATTCTGGAATACAAAAGCACTCACTACAGAGAAATTCCTGCAATAGTACTAGAATCCAGCAAAGTAAGCTTAAATTAGGATAACCCAATTCTCTCCGTTGGTATCGTACTCTTTGGTAAAATAACTACAATAATAGAAATTGACGCACCACGAGCGCGTAACATAAAATCAACCATAGAAAAAAAGTATGGGAAATTTCAAAATCGTGCAGCTGAGCAAAAAGCAAATAGCTGTGATTCAGCAAAAATATCAGTTCACAAGTTCTTAGGAGCTTATAGTATTTAACACCGCCTGTGCAGTGGGCCAGCGTGAGTTTTCTTCTCATTACATAAGGATGTGTTCTGATTTTTTGTTAATTTGTTTATGATGTTGCCCCAATGACTATTCCAAGTTTACGATCTCGAGTAACGAACGCAACTATATCAAAATCGAAAAAAATCGATAAATTTTCGATTATTTTAGATTTCGGAAATTTATACCAAAAACACTTGTTTTATGATAAAATTTATTCAGAAAATTTTTAAACTTTACTAAAATTTCTACAATATCTACAGAACCGTCTCTGTAGACCCAATAATTTCCAAGATACAGCCTTTCAAAAGTTGAAATTTTTAGCAACAAATTATTGCTAAAAATCGTTGCTAAAACAAATTATTGCTAAAACAAATTATTGCTAAAAATTTCAAATTTAAATGAAGGAGCTACAGGATCTCAACAAACGGTCTAGGTCTCAAATCATAGCTAATTAAGCATAGTTTAAACCTTTATAAAATAAATTTTATCATAAAACAGGTCCTCTATGGTATAAATTGGCAAACACTAAAAAAGCGTCGAAAATTTCTCATTATTTTTTGATTTTGACACGCATGCGTTCGGCACTCGAAGTCGCAAACTTGGGCTATTCATTGCTCCAAAATCATAAACAAGTACGCAAAAAATCAGAACTACCGGATTTAACGCAAGGTTTGATGTATAAAGTTACTGGACTATTGTCATTCTGAGGAAATTTTTAGATCAAGGTAGAGAAGCTCATATGTTGTAAACCAATAAATGGCATATGAAATCACTCTGGTTTTTACCTCCCAAATTACCAAAATAATTACTTCAACTGCTTCTTCCGAAAATCTCAATTCCAAGATCATCTTGATTAGTAATGATTGGTTTGTATTGTCGATTCAAAAATTTCATCTTTTTCAAGGGTTTCGAGGAAGCTGCCAGTAACATTAAAGGTTGGTAAAAGAGGCTAAAATGTTAAAATTTAGTTAAAAAAAAGTTTAGTAAAAGTTAGTTTAGTAAAGTTTAGTCATTTAGTAAAAGTTCTACATTAAATTCTCTCGCTTCCCGAAGATTTGTTGGGTTGGGAATATTATATCTATTATTATTTTTTTGTGTTTGAAGTCTCATTTTAAGGTCGTCTGGTCGTCACATTGTAAGATTCCTTATTCTTACAATTTTGCCATAAAAATGTATGATATTCACAGTATAGGAATTCAAAGGAAATGATCGTAGCAGAGTTTTCATACTTTTTATGTTTTGAGCTGATCATGGTTTAAGAATACTTTCTTGGAATTAATTTTTATTCGTATTGAATGGTTCTTCTCCTGCTTTTAGGAGATTAGCGAATTCTATCAATCTCCAGGGCTTTGTGATTCTTAATGCTTTTCAATGAATCTGGAAAATCTCTTTTGCGTAGATGTTTGAAGTATTTTTTAATCTTCAGTTCCTTTGTTTGGTTCATCAAAGAATTCGTCCGTTCAGTTAGATTCAAAAGCAACTGTACAAAATTCTTTGGCCATTTTTATGAATTAAATCATCGTTCTTAAATTGAAACATAAAGCACCAAAATTTAGCAACTGTAAGTCACTTGTGCTAATTTGACTTACGGCAGCGTCCTAAACAATCGCTACTTTCCAAGCTCATTAAGCGGTAGCCAATTGTTTTTTATTCAAAAGAAAGGTGAAGATAAAGATGCCAGCAATTTAAGCTATTTCTCAGAGTCCTAGCTCAGAAAAAGTTTTTGAGAAAATTTTGCACAGTCACTGGACCGATTCTTTTTACCAAATTTACTAACTGCTTTCCTCATTTTACTAGGCCAACTCTAGGTATTACTATATGCCGTTCATGACTTACTATATGCCGCGCGTTCAGCCAAGAACCGCACGAAGCAGGGAAGATCCAGGAGTACTACTTGGTAGAGCGACCAAATAACAGAAAAACACAGCTTAGTGCTTTTTGCAATTCTTGAAGTATTTGGAATCCCAGGCTGTTAGCAAATCTCAATATTCATTTTCAAAAACTTTTAAGCTTGCAAGATTTGCGTAGGCATCATCCACAACTAGAGCTATTTTGACTTGTAGATCTAAATCCGAGACTGCGTGTTCTAAGACTGCTACGTACACTAACATTATTAATAATTCGCAAAAGAAAAACAAAAGTATCTCACGCGAAATGCAATACAAATTTATATGGCAAGTAATGTGTTTTTAAATAAAGTATGTAAGAAGAAATTTACACCCAAATGTGCAATCATTTTGGGGTTTCAGATCATAAATTCTTGGAGCTCACGAGCTCACGTGCTCTTATGAAGTAACCGCCACTAGTTTAATGGCTGATCAAATAAAATTTCCTCCGCGGTGTCCTTCACATTTGCTGTCTGTCTGCTTTTCTCACTTGCATAAGTTCGTTGAAGCTAATGAAGGCTTCATAAACAATCACCACACTATATGTTCAATATATTCTGCACAGTTTTAAAATACGGCTACTTACCATTTGCTTTTTACACAACTTGCAAATCTGAACAATGTTCCTACTTCAATTGTTTGCTTTTTCAAAAAAAAAAAAATAATAAAATACCAGTTTTTGTATTTTTACAATGCAACAAAAGCTGCGCAAACCTTTTTACTGAAACCTTTCAGAATCGCAACTGTTACTCACTCTATTTCATCGCTCTTCAGTAATTTCTTGTGACATTAGCGCATCCAGGATGTCGCGACACATTTGCTTTATAATTTAAAATCATCTCATATTACATTTTCCACTGCTTTTTCGGCTCTCAAAATAATAGACTAATGTTCACCTGCCCAGGATCATCATTTTAAATCACCAGGACATAAACATCCGCTAAGCTGTTTTGTTGTTTTCGTCGGTTTTTCGAATTATTATATCTATCGGTCGATCGCTTGGGGCAAGAAAATGTTCAAAAATGTAATTGAAGCATTTTGAAAATAGTGCTGTGCTGGAAGCGTTCTGGTTTGATTTTGAAAATAAATATAGATTTCACTTGGAGAGTTAGATATCATGAAAAGTATGATGCTCCTTTCAACTCCATTGAGGATACTGTTGTTATAATTCGGATACATACTCATAAGAAGAAAGTTCAAGGTACGAGAAATACGGTGGAAATGAAACGTAAAGTTTCCAATTAATTCTCGTAAAACCCGTAAGCTGCAAAATCACTAAATAATGTGATTTTTCGGCATTGAATAACCATTTTTATACAAATCAGATAATTATTATTGGTCGTTTATGGAAAATAACGTTTCAGACATTGATGGAAGGCCTTCAATCTTTCAAACTGGTCTTAGCAGCCATCCACTTTATGGCAATTTTCAATAGTTGCTTAACCCTAGAATGGTACCGATGATTAAATTTTACTCACATTGGGTATACATTTCGTCGCGTACCAGCTAGTTGGCCACTCCGACTGCCATGAGGATAGAAGCTATATAATCTTTATATGTTTAATGATAAAATAAAAAATGCACATAATACTATTGTTGCCATCTTTTTAGTAAAAACATGTACCTAAAATCATCCAAAAATTTACCGTACCATTCCAGGGTTAAATTTATATTTTATAGTTCACATACCACCTGCCGAAAAATTTCACTATAACCGTGTCGCCACTTTTACGAATTTCAACCACATCCCCATATCAAACAAACAAAACATCAAAACAATTTTCTGGATATTTGATATCCTTCCGATTACAATTGGGTCGGTCGATCAAGCAATCTCCGGTGTACCTGCAAACAAAAAGAGCTCGACAAAATTCACTTGAAATCATAAGGGGGTGTTTTATTGGTTGGACGACAGTTCCTGTTTATAGAAAAAATACATACAATTGACATCGCACATTCTGTGGCGCATACATCCTTGTTGCGGTTGGTTTTTCGGTTTCTAACGAATAAGGACCTTTCCGTGGTTTGACTTATTCTTGTTTTTCATCCTGCTGAAATTGCTTGGAGCAGAACGCATCAAAGTACATAGAAAAAGTGGTTCCTTTTCTTGATCCTTAATGGGGATACGATCTGTATTTAGATGTATCTGCACACATTACACTAAGGTTGACTTCTCACATCCTCAGCGAAACAATGAATCGGAAATAGGCGGACAATATTGTGGTTGTCGTTTGATGGTTTCTTGCTCGTATTTCTTTTGGTTTTTGCGGAAGATGGTGCGGTTGATGGTGGAGTATCGAATTTACGTATTTACGTGTATGATATCTGATATAGATTGAATGATTTGTGAAAATCTTTTGTTTGCTTTCTTATTTTGAATAGCTATGGAATCGGAGAATGACAGATAAGATTTTTTAAATGAATTGAATTACTCTGATGGGCAGGTGAAATTTCATTCAAAATGGAGAAGCGTGTTGTGAAGGGGAAAGACGTGGTTGACTAGTGAAAGAATTTTCTTAGAGCAAATATTACTTCGCGATAGTAGAAGTAAAGGTGGTTGAAAGTGGTCAAACGATGCTTGATTATGTGTACTACATGCATGAGTATCAAAAACTGAGTAAATATAGCACGGATATGTTCTAATTTATTTTTCGACAGAAATTATTATATTTGTTTTATACCAAGTGCATCAATTTCCAATCTATTTATCAGTCTCATCTGTATTTAATTATTTTTTATATGAAGATTTACTATAGCTTGAAATTACTACAATTTGAAATTTTTGAAAATACCTCCTGCACAAAAATAATTTACTGAATTACTATGGGATTCTTTGTTGGAACTTTATTAGTGTTTTGAATTCACAAAAAGTTTGCCAGCTTATGAACTAAATCGAAACATACTCTGACCGAACATTTAAAACTGGGGCTTTATAGGTGAAATTGAATTTTTGGCTAATGAAAGAAAAGTTATTGTGAGCCTAAGATTTCTTTCTCTAAAACGGTTTTATTATTTATTTTGCTTCTTTTTTTTTGTTGATAGCAGTAAAGTTCGCATGCAATGCTAAATGTTATATTTTATTTTTATTTTTTAAACGAATGCCAGAGCTCACTTAATATATCTTGGTTTCTGAAAGAGACTAAAAAGCTTTAAAATATTTTTTGTTATATTTTTATACGTTTCCTAGAATTTTTGGAGACTAATATCGAATCTTCGAATTAAAATTAATTTCGAAAACTTAATTATGAAAAATATTCAAAAAAAAACTTGAACTTTCTATTAGAAGGCATTGTCTTATTTATTTATTTTGTATCAAGTTTCATGTTCAAGACTGAGATTTAGTGCACATTATAATTGAGAATACCCGCTCTGCTTGAAATAAAGTTACCCATTCACTTTGAAAGTTCGAAAGGTGAATATTGAATATTAGATAGAGTAGTGATTATTAAATAAAAATTATTAATTAAATTATATTGGGAATACGTCAAGATTCATTGTTTTTGTTAAGGACTTTAATTATGAAAATCTCTTATTAAAAACTTTTTTGAAAAATTGCTGGAACATCAAAGTTCCATTCAATAAGTTGCATGAAAACTCTACGCCAAAACGTTTTTAATTGGTTCACAGCATTGGTATGGCTATTTTTTAACATCCTGATAAATATATGTCTGGGAAATTTATTCCGAATGCTGTTAACAGTATTCGACAGTAAATGCGTTTGAAAGCCATATTTATACCATTTAAAAAAGCTAAAAAAAAAGTAAGGGACCTAAATCTGACCCCTTCGGAACACCAGAAAAGATTCCATTAAAATTCTCCATCAGTGATCGTTGCTGAATGTAATCCGACAGTCAGTTATACAGCTTTCCACAAATGCTGATGTTAAGAAGTTATTTGAGCAACAGGTAAAGACTGATTTTATCAACTACCTTGCTCGCATAGATTAGATCAACTTGAAGCGATAAATAGGATGAAATGGTAATATAACTATGGTTTGTTAAAAAAAAAACTGATAACAGTGGATCCTCCTGTATAAGAACCTTGTTAAATTTTTGTTATTATGAGCCTAACCGAAGCCAGTAACAAGATAATCGAAATAGCCAGCAACAATATAATATCTTTGGTATCATAGATAGAATACAAATAGAACGGTAATTACTTGTGTTCGTTGCGTCTCCTAATTTGAATACCGAGAAAACATGAGATTTTTTCGAAATTGTCGGAAAATATCCTAATGATAAAGATTTATTAAACACATGTAGAAGGAGAACAACCAGAGCATGTGAACAATTTACGAAGAATGAAGGAAGGCCGCCAGGACCTGCACTTTTATTTTCATCAAGTGTTAGTAATTTTTCTACCAACGAATTTTAGTGTATACTGTAGTCACTCACATTTAAGTGAGTGTTGGAAGGAGGAAGATTCTAGTAACATACTTCATTAGAGTGAACTTTCGAAAAACAATCACCGAAATAATTTCAGAAAGTAAATTTTTCCATAGTGCACAAATATTTTCTGCGGTCTAGTTTAATTATAAACCTACATTGTAATGAGCCAGTGCTTTTGTACCTATTGAATGATTCTCAAGTCATTTGAAAACCAGTTCAGAAAATAAAAGCATCTTCTTCTTGAGAGAGAGAGAGAGAGAGAGAGAGAGAGAGAGAGAGAGAGAGAGAGAGAGAAAAAAAAATATATAAATAATTATGTCACTCACTCAAATAGAAATTGCTTTTAGTTTTGCAACAACAGCATACAATTTATTGACAGAAATTGACTTCATCACTTCATGCTACAATCACTGATGCCAGATTTAGCTTTTTGCTTGATTGAAATTGCTGATTTTATTATTTGAGCTATTTTATGCTACTGTTCATTCTTATGTGCCAGACACAATGAAAGAACACACAACAAAGTTGGAAACTTTTGAAGGAAACCTTTTATTCCTCGTTCACGTGCATTAACAAAAGCCAATTTCAAAACTTTAAATGAACTTATAAACGACGAACACCCATTGAAGATATTTCAGTCATCTTGGTGGCTTTTTCGGTTTGAAGCAATACATAGATTTCCTGATCAATTTTTAGAATCAGTGGGAATTCTTCTTTAGAATTCTTCAAATTATCAGTGGGGAAAAATCGCACAACAGACTGATTGGCCGAAATGTGCGGGGACAATTATCTTATTTTTATTATTATTTTTTGAAGGGCTAGTGCTGCGCACCTAGTCACCACAATGTAGCACTTAATCAATGGAGCGCTGTTGTCATGCTCAGTAGCTCAGCTGTTTAGAAAATACAAGACGAACAAATATAACCGTAAGCACAGCAGGATTTGAACCCACAGGTAGTAGATTACTGCTTCCGACTAGCGTGTTAGGAGCTTAGATGGCCGCCTCTCGAATTTTGCATTCCTGTGCGGAATGTAAAATTATTTTTTGCGCAGATAAATGTGATTTCAATCTGGTGTTGTCCTTTCTTCGATTCAAAGAACAGAATTACCCATTCTTTGTTTGTTATGCTGTTTTGAAAGGAGGACACATCTTTTCTATTTTAATAAATGTTTCTTGGAATGAAGAATGATGAATGTTGAAGCATGTAAAACATGTTAGTATTGTAGATTTAATTTACTAGATTTTAGGAAAATTTCTTACTTGAAATAAGGTAAAGTAATAAGGAAAAATTCCAGTAGGTAATCGACATTAAGGCGCTTTGTTGCATCGATTTTATTATCGTGAATAATAACACTATGAATTGCAGGAGTGCAAAACTTAACAAACTCAATAGTGAATGAACAAATAGTCTTGGAATAAAATAGTGAGAACAGAAATTCTAAACATAAGCACCAAACATGTAGTTACTTTTATTGGCAGATAACGGTTTATGATGAAAAGAAACAATTAATACTGCGAACTGAAATTCAAAAGAGATCAGAAAAATGCTCACTATGGGAGAAGAAATAATCAACAAAAAATCCCAATCTCAATGTGATTAAAGAAATAATCTTAAGTTGGAAAAAAAAGTTCGGCAAACATTACAATCGAGAAAACGAATAAGTTAAGATTCAACTAAAATAGTATGAAAAATAATTATTCATATTTTTCGTCAGATGTAAACCATATCTAAAACGCGACTTACTTTCTGACAGCGATCTGCAACTTTACAACAATACATTTTCCCCTTTTCAAAATCTTTCCCATTTGATCCTGACACCCATTGAAATTCAACTCCGAATCGTTACATCTCAATTGGGTGCCATAAATCACCACAATTAAACCTCTTCATTGCAAATACAAACTTCCATTTGGATAATAGTCACAGCCATTTTCATAATTTTCACCATGCCTTGTTCGATATCAACCCATTCGTCTAGGAGCTCCCATCTACGCAACATGCATCAAAACTTCGCAATAAAACCCCTGAAAATTCGAGTCTCGCATCACATCATCGCCATTAGTTGCATTGACATTGACACCAGGCTTAAAGCCGAATGCAGGACATACAAAAGAGCCCCTATATTTAATTTTTACGTTCTGTTGCCGTCACAACGGGCATAAACCAAACCTCCCTCTACGGCACCACAATGTTGTCGCCACCGTTGATTGTTGAAGTTATGACTTAATATATTTCACCCTTCCACATCATTTTCAGGATCAAAGACTCGAAATATATTCGGGGCTAGTTCAGCAGCTTTCATCCTTTCGAAGATCAGAAAAAAAGAGAAGCCATGTATTGTAACGCATTAATTCAAAGCAGCTGCATCACACCACCTTTGTACAATCAATAAAACTATTTTCGATAATGCCCTTAGGAGTATCGTCATCCGTCCGTACACATCCTGGGACGGTATTGGTATAAGGATTCCTTTTTGGTCGGCCTCAGTAAAATATCAACAAAAAATTTCATTTCTTCTGTAATAAAAACATCATCTTACACTCAGTGATTTCGAATAGGATTCAGACCAGACAGTGGCTGATGAATAAAATTGGGTGAAAGAGGATCAAATCTTTTCTGCAGAGTGCAATAAGCGTTCCAAGATTGCCAGGATATCTCGGTATCTTTGACAAACGCAGAATCTTATAGGACCGTGACAAAAATGTTTTCGTTTTCAATAAGCGCGTAAATAATTGATGTTTGCAAACATTCCCTCTATTCCTGGAACTATGAAAGTGGTACTTTCCTGACAACATATACCACAATGCAATTTCTTTTCTTGGCCAAGTTGTATCATGCCTTGGATTATCGAAATTTTCAATCGGGCCGTCGAGAAAAAAAATGAACGACGATGCCTAAAACTAATGGATTTCTGGTCGGGATTAGAACCGCATCGAGAGACTTCCCAATCTTTTCTAATATCCTGCGGTGTTAATCCTGATGAGATTCTACGAGATGATTCATTTTTCGGCTTGCCACAAACGATGGGTTTCTCTACAGTTTACGGATCCTAAAAATGTTTCGGACCAGGAATTATCCATGTTTTGCAATTTTTGATATTTTTATAAATCACAGGGCTTGGTGGTGTTACTGTGTGATTGATCCCGGTACCTTCCCACGAAAATATGTTTTCAAGGCAACAGGATTACGAGGCGTTTTTGATGAGATTGTATTTTTGAATATGAAACAAGGCGGTTCGATGGAGGATACAATGTTTGTTTTGAATAAAAACATAAATGCGTACGTTCTTTTTGTGAAGTGTGCGAAATTGGGAAGGATAGTCATGGCTAAGCCGAAATGGATGTTTGTTCTGTAGGCGTAATGGAATTTTCTTTTGGATTCTTTGTGAATAGGAAAAAATTAAGAGGAAAAAATTTGGTGCTATTAGCTAACTTGCTTCTGACATGACTTGAAATTTATTTTGAATAAAATATCAAACATTAAGACCCAATCATTGATACGATTTAGATCAAAGAGACTTATAATGTTTCCAATCAATGGATAACCTTGCACCTTTTCCAGGCAAAATAAATGCGTATGCTTTTACCTTGAAAACATCGTGGTCAATTTCAACGTTAATATGTACTGGTGAGCTACGTGAAAGGACCTTTTCACTTTCACATTTATTTATCTTGAAGCAATTTTTCATCGTGTGCAATAGATACATTACATTCAAGTGTCACCATTAATTTCACATTTATCTTCAAATCTACGGTCATTTTACCTTTCAATTGGACCATCACATCGTACAAAATATCTCGACGAAAAAAACACACCTTAAATGAATTGCGTTGAAATTGATCAAGAAATACGGTAGACATTGAGTTTGTTAGGACACAATGGTCATCTATCTGAGCGAATGAACCATTAGATCACACACGCACGGAGTATTTATTCGAAGGTCCAGCAGAGTAAAGAAAGAGATTGGAGGACAATATACAAGTACAGTTCGGAAGAACTATATCTGTGGAAGGATAACAAAGATTCAATGCAGGAGACAACGGGAAACGAGTAATAAGAAGAAAAACGAAATTCGATCAATGGGAAACCAACGAACGATACAAGATTTATGTTGAGACCAGAATGAAACTACACAGAAAGATTGCCTGACAATTGAGTTATCTAAAGCAACAAAGACATTTTGGCGACCAATGTGGGTGGCGTTGGTCGTGGTAGATGTATTCATAAAGCAAATCCATTCATTGATGGACCACTTCATTCAATTTCAGTGTATTGATAGTGAAGAATTTTAGTTTTTGTTGTCTGCACAACGTCTACTTAATGGACTCAATGCATTACAAGAAAGATTGTTCCGATTTCTCAGGGTAAATAAAAACTTGTTATTTTTGTTTTTAAGGTTTCATCTGAATAAAAGCATGCACAAACTGTGTTTTAAATGAAAAAATACGTTTGGTTGTTCCCATTCTTCGACCATTTACTTTCACACGCTAGTCATTTACACTTTATGACAGCTAGCTAGCTCAACAAATAAATATCTGGATAATAAATAAACTTTGTGTTTATTTTATATGTTTGCAAACATTATATTTGTGAGAATAACAATTGTTTAAAACAAACTAATGGTGGCCAACGAGACTACCGAACATCGCCACGAGTCTTCAAAAAAATCTAAAAGGAGAATTAAAGCCGGTCAAGTGCCAGTAAGTTGCCCGGGACCTGAAACCATTTCATTATTCAGAGTTAGTGCTGCAGTTGATCAAGGGCAGCTTGATGGTCTACTACTGAGCGTGTCCTCATGTGGGGGATAAGGGCAGCCCACAGTAGTGAAACGACTATAGAAAACAATTAATATAAGTGAGGAGTGCAGCGTAGCTCTGAGGTCAATGTGATATAAGATCTGACTATAGACGTTGACTACGACTAAATGTCTGAATGGTTGCTAATGCGGATAAGCAACCGTGGACCAAAAGGCACAAAGCCCCAAAATACTACCCCTCTCTGAAAACGAAAAAAAAACCGAACACACTATGCCCATAGGCGTGCCGTGACCTAAAATCTGGCAGGGGCCAGGGACCAAAAGGTTCAAGACGTACTGTTCATACAACTTACATAATTTATTAATACATTACATATTTGTTAATTTATTCTTTGTTATTTGCTTATGCATAATGCATTATCAAATAAACTTCATGTCTGTGAATATGTATGAGCTACAACGACATGCATATAATGTGAACGGTAGGTACGAACTACACACGAATTATCTATGATCGCTAAGAAATGAACGCTTGTACTAATTATATGGGAATAGAATGGAAATATTTAGAAATATAAGACTATTTTTTCGTTGAGGAGGTAAATATATTTCAACTTATACTTGAAGAAGAGGATATCTAAGTTACCAAATATATTTGAAAAAATTGGAATATATTAAGCTTAGAAGGAAAAAATTGACCTCTTGCTTCAAACTTTTGTTACCTATAAAACCTAGAGAAAGCATAAATAATTTGGCAAGATGGAAGAGTGCTGTAACTTACTCTGTTCGAGCCATTTGGTTTGCAGGGATATCTTCGTAGCCCTAACTGCGTGTCCAAGGCTAGATGAAACAGCAAAACCTTTGAAACTAGTGCGTTTTGCTGTTTTCCGTTTTCGCGATCCTCTGGGAAATGTGAGATCGAGACAGTTCTTCTCTGCGAATAATTTAATTTTTTCCCAAACTACATACAAGTCTTCTCGCTCACTTAGTAGTGTTTTAACTGTTCCATTAACAAGATCTATCCCATCCCTAAGAATTGCATTTTTAGTTTGGAAATATGTGCTTAACAAGTTCGTTATAAAAAGAACATAGTGAAAGATGAAAAGATTTACTACAAACTTAGGATTACTGATTGAATGAAAGATCCCCAATGAATAAACTGAGTCGTTGTATTTTCCCTCATTCATTTCTTTTTCTTAAGCCTCTTTCATAGTCCCATAGCTATCGACCATATATTTGCAATTGTGAAATCTCATTGACTAACGATTCGAGCTTAAACTTCTCATTCTGCGCCTTGAATTTAGACGAACTGCCTCTTCAAGCTGCTTAAACAATTTGTGTTGTGATGGCTTCGAAAAGTGTAGTTAAAGGGATTTGATGGCATTGAAAAAGGATGTACACGTTTCGATTGTGAAAAATGTGTCCATCACAACAAGGACAATTTTATGAGCTAGACAGTGTACAAATGTGGCTGCAAGGTGTTTCATTTTAATTTAGATTTGTACACCACTTTTTTGTCCTGACATGACACTAGCACCATCATAAGACTGTCCAACAACAGGCAATTCACTAAGTCCGTAGCTGGCTAACAGGCTGAAAATTATATCTGCTAAATACGAGGCATTTCTAGCTCCTGAACAGTTTACAAAGCTTAAGATCCTTTCTTCAACTGCTAGTTCTTTAGTAAATCTGACAACCACGGAGAGTTGTTCCTTTTTGTGGACCCTTGCTTCATCTGCCATAATGGATATCAGTCCGCACTCTTTTATTTCAGCTGTATTACCCTCGCGAACGATTTCAGCAAATATTTTTATTAATTCATTTATTGTTTAGCCACAACAGCAGTTCGCAACCTTGTTTTTAAAATTATTTGCAAAAGTTGAATCATGCTTCGCGAGTAATGTAAAAAATTCAAAAAAAAATTCACGGTTATCACCTGCACCACTGTCATCATGTCCTCTGAAAGCACATCTTTGGCGACTGCGACACGTCGTAAGGTCCATAACCTTTTCCAAATAATTTTGGTTCATCTTGACAATATTCCAAGACTGTTCAAGCACCATATCACTTACTGTCCTCAAAGTATCTACTATTCGAGTTTTCACATTGTGCATAAATTTTACCATCCGGATAATTTATCCGGATCGCGAAGTTTGGTCGAACTGAAATTTTGGTGTATTTTTGACAACAATGGAAATTCTATGGAAAATTTCGCATTGTGATAGCTTCACACCGAGTCATCAGACCATCCCAAAATTTACAAGACTCATCAATGGGCATAAAAAATAAGTTTCTGTTGTTTTTAAATAATGTATGGGCAACCTTGTAGCTACCATAAGTACGTAAACACAAATCTTTCACGCGATTTTTAGAATAAAATGCAAACGATTGATGAATTTGATACTATATTTATACATTCAAATCTAAACTTGTAAAATTCCCAATCGGTATATACTGGTCTTGAGTAGATACAGGTATGAAAAAAGTTTAATGAATATGATGAGAGCCATGTGGTGGTTGTTTCACTATGGAAAAACACTCGGTGAAATTGAAGTGCTATGCCTTTTAACTTCTGATGCAGTTATCAGATTATAATAAAATTCACACACATTTAACCTGAGTGTAAACCAAGTAGGTCATAGATAGTGTGGGAACACATAACACAACCCACAATCATATATCCACACAGCACTATACAATACACCAAAATTCATTTATATGGTAGGCTAAGAAAAATGTAAATAAAAATATTGAAAAATAAGAACCAATAATATATTTTGTAAAAAGCTGTCAAGACGTGCTTCTCTTGATAACATTAAAATTAAATTTTCAGTTACTTCCAAATTAGAATTGACTTCTAAAATAGCATAAAAGTGGCAGCGATACCATTTTGATTCTCCAAATGACTTCGAAAATCGTATTCTACGTTAATACCATTTTAATACTCAGACTATGTTTTGTGAAAAACATAATTGCATAAAGCGCCACTTTATAAAAGTGTTCTTATCTAAATACCTGTATATTGCCTACTAGGAATGAACAGATAATCTTAATGAAAAAAGGATGATTGGCGAAGCGCTTTTCGTCTTTTTCTTAACGTATAACTTGTCGAAATTAAATATTCTTGTCCATATCTCAAAATAAGTCCCATAACATCGTAGTAAATACCACAAATAACACAGTCTTGAAGTTATAAGTAGTGAAAGTTGGTATAGGATTACACTACTGCACTACACAGCTCTTGCTGTAACCACAAAAATCTAACAGGCAAAAACCTAAGTGTCTGCTGTTAGAAATATTTATTTTTCTGGGAGGGGCCAACCTAGGGTCTGGGGGGGTCCCGGCCCCCTCTGCCCCTATGACTATGCCTCTCCTTAAAAAAAACGTCATTATCTCTATCCTAAGACTTTCTTTCCCGGGTTACATACGAGTACAATATCTTAAGTCCCATATGCATGCTATTCAAAACTGACTCACCCTGACAGGAGTAAAGCAGCAGGCAATGATTGCCAGTGCAACATTCTATGACCATGCTTATAAGGGTTTGCAATGCTAAGGTACAAGTTTCTAGTATTTATTATGATTTTCGCGCATTCTGGCTTTATTTATAATAGACGTGTTTTTTTGCTCCGATACAGAACAGAATAGAACTATGGCGCAAAAAAACGATCTATCACTAAGCAGCAGTGCTTTCGCTAAGACTATAATAGGCTGCTATATTCGCTGTGGTACCACCATACAGCTGAAAATAAAGGGAGAAAATAACGAATTTACACTATCACAATCGATAGAAATTAGAAAAATGAACTAACAGAAAATTACTCCATTTAACTTTCTACACATTATGAGAGCTTTTTCTTATTTCGTAACTAACAAAACATTCAACATAACCATGAAGACCCTAAAGCCACCTGACAGCAAAATAGACAACTTCTCATGAGTTTTTCTTTTTTCTATCAGCACATTCTACAGTTCAGCACGTGAACTGCAAATGAAGAATAGAATTTCTGTACTAGTGAATTCACTGGTACAGGAGTGTTGTTGTTTCCAATGCATATACTCTACTCTCTGCTGGATAAAGGAGCAAAAAACACGCCTTCACATGAAAAACTCGTTCAGAATTGGTTACATAAACTTTATTTTTGCGAAAGTTATTTTTTGACAGAAAGATAGGTATATTTAAAATATCACTAAAATGGCCACCGGTACCAAAGGGTTAAATATTTTTAACTTTTTCTGAGACGTAGCACTATTCTGCATATACACCAATGTATCCTGGAAATTTCAGTTCAATCGAATGGCGCGTTCCTGAAATTTTTTGATGATATATATGTATATATATATATATATATATATATATATATATATATATATATATATATATATATATATATATATATATATATATATATATATATATATATATATATTTATATATATATTTATATATATATATTTATATATATATTTATATATATATATATATATATATATATATATATATATATATATATATATATATATATATATATATATATATATATATATATGTATATATATAGAAACATGAATTTTTGGCCAAAGTGATTTTAATACTAATGTTCTTCTTCAAACATTAGTAACAAAACAAGTGTTTCATATGAAAAATATATATATACATATATATATATATATATATATATATATATATATATATATATATATATATATATATATGTGTAAAACAAATGCATATGTGAAATTATATATGTACTCACACTTACGAGGGCGGTCCGATAAGTATTTAGCCTCATCGACCGATGGCGCCACCATCGCAAGAAAAATTTCTTGTCGTGTAGTACATTCTCATAGAGGGCTACTGCTGTCAAAATTTCAGCCGAATTGGACTCGTAGTTTGGTTTTGACCGCGTGTGGGAGCGGGCTTGTCTGCGAATGAGAGAAAAATTGAAAAAGAGCAATATCGGTCGGTGATTCGATTATTGTTTTTGGAAGGGAAATCGCGCAGTGAAATCAAAGAGCGCTTAGGTGCTGTGTACGATGGCTCTTCTCCTTTGATGGCGGCTGTCAAAAATTGGTTTACCGAGTTTCAATGTGGTCGCACGTCGGTTTTTGATGAGCCACGACCAGGTACCCCAAAAACGGCTACCACGGAGGATAACGTGACAAAAATCCACGATCTCATATTGGCAGACCGCCAATTGAAGATGCGCGAGATGGCTGAGACAGTAGGCATTTGAAAAGACTGCATTTGTCATATCCTGCATGAAATTTCGGGCATGAGAAAGCTGCCGGCGCGATGTGTGCCGCGTTTGCTGACTCCGGACAACAAGCACAACCGTGAGACCACTTCAGAGCAGTATTTTACGCTGCTTAAGCGCAACCCGAAGGAGTTCCTGTGCCGTTTCGTGACCGTCGACGAAACATGAATCCACTGGTACACACCAGAGACCAAAGAACAGTCGAAACAGTGGACTTGACCCGGCGAACGTGCTCCGGAGAAGGCGAAGACTGTCCTATCGGCCATAAAGGTGATGGTCACCGTTTTTTGGGATTCAGAAAGTGTGATCTACATCGACTACCTATAGAAGGGCAAAACGGTCACAGGGCTCTACAATACCGAATTATTAGGCCGATTTGACGCCGGGTTGCAGAAAAAACGGCCCCATTTGGCGAAGAAAAAGTGTGCTTCTACCATGGCAACACACCGGCTCACACCTTTGCCGTCGCCACGGCCAAATTGGTTGATGTGGGCTACGAACTGCTGCCCAACCACCGTATTCTCCAAAATTGGCCCCGTGTGGCTTCTTTTTGTTTCCAAACTTGAAGAAGTCACTCGCCGGGCAGAAATTTGAGTATAATGGAGAGGTCATCGCCGCCACGGAGGCCTATTTTGCAGACCTCGAGAAAACGTCTTTTTCAGGCGGGTTAAAGAAGTTGGAGCATCACTGGGTCAAGTGTATCGAGCTAAAGGGAGACTATGTTCAAAAGTAAATCACTACTTTTCCAAAATTTCCATTTTTTTTTGTAGGCTAAGTACTTATCGGACCACCCTCGTATTTCTGCTAGCAACTCCCTTTGCATAATGAAAACTGATCTTTGACTGCCAGTGCAGCGTGGCTTTTCACTTGTCAGCGCTGTCGGGCACTTGTCCAGCATAGCTGCAAACTACTTACACTTGTGCAGCGAACGTTAAGGTCATGTTACGGCTATGGTATCATCTCTTCTAGCGACAATCGAAAATTCATGAAGGCTGGCATGCTTTTGGTCGGTATAAAATAGTACCACATCTCACACATATTGTGGCAGCTGAGAGCAGTTGAACATATAGTGTTCTGATACGAAACTCATTTGAAGGTGTGCGTAAGGTAAAGGCTTTGGGACTCTATGCCTTTGAACACTCATATATAGGTATTTTTTGTACTTATTTTATTGTATTAGCTTGCGAAATCGGAAAAATTGATATGGAAACATACGTAGCTGCCAGATGCTAGTAAATAATTTCAATTCAACTTTCAATTTTGATTCGTAAAATTAATATAAAATATTAATAGTGTATCAAAGAATAAATAGCAAGAAAAATATAAGCAGCACAGCAGGCTAGGTAGTGATTTTGTGCGTATATGAAGTGCACGCCCCTGATGGTAGATTCGCTGGCAAGAACAGCGTGGGTCGGGTAAGCTCAGTGAAAAATCAATCAGAAACCAAGCGAACGTGCGCCACTTCGATGCCACACCGGAGACAACATCGTGAGAAGCAACATTATTACTGGTGAACCGAAGAGACAGCAGAACTGAAACAAACAGCTCTAGTGAGCAGGCATGGGGCTCAGCGATCTATTGGTTGAGCAAAAGCATTCCAAACTCCCGAAGAACACAAAATGTTAAAAGAGTGGCTTGAAGGGCGATCGAAGTGAAGAAAACACAAATGTGACAATAGCTTTGAGATGAAGTGGACCGGAATCACTAGGAGCGGGGCAACAAATAATCATCTGAATCGCTTGGACAACTGAGTCCTGGTCCACTGATGATGGCAGATACGCTGAACCACATCTTTGACTTTCTATTTCCAACGCATCACACGAGAGCAGGAAACGCTCAAATGATCCTTCAGGAAGATATTCTTTTGCTCACTCTGGAAGAACTCCAAAGTGCAGGAATTAAATGAAGAACTAAAAGGCCCCTAGTCGCGGCAACATTTCAGAGAAAGTGCTGAAAGCCGTGGTAAAGAGTCAACCATCAACACTGCTACAAGTATATAATGTGTGTATACCATCCCGTAAAAGTGGCCTGACTTGCTTTGATTTCAAAAGATAAGGGTGGCCTTAACACAACATCTAAGTACAAACCTCTTTGTTTGCTTGGTACGGGGGGAAATTTCTAGAAAGCTTATCATAGGAATCAATACGAAAGGCCGATAGCTTTTCGAAGAATCAAAGTGGGTTCCGTAGTGGCCACTCAACAATTTTTGCCATTCACGAAGTAGTCGATACCTTAGAGCGTGCCAAGCCCACGACGCCAATCGACTTTCAAGTGACACTGGATGTTCAGAACGCTTTAAGTTTAGCGAGATGGACAGAATTTTAAAGACCCATGTGCGGAATTTTCACGAAAAAGACTATCTGCTAGAGCCCTATCTGAGATTATTTCAAAAACCGTTACCTTATATGTGGAAATGTTTCCAAAAGTATTACTGATTGAAAGTATTACCAAAGCAGCACAACGGTTCATTTTCGGGCCAAATTTGTGGAATGCTGCATACTACGGTTTCCGGTGCCTGGAAATACTAAAAGATGTTCCACTTTGTTAAGCTCAAATTAAATCAAGTAATAAGAAAGGCTGAAGGCTGGATGGGAAACCATGATCATCAGCTGGCGATAATAAAAACAGAGATTGTCATGTTACTGAAAAAAAGATATCAAGTGTCTTACCTGTGACGGTCAGCAACAAATTAGTTGGGACTGAAAAATGTCCGAAGTATGTCGGAGTGACTCTAGTGTGAGTTAACGCAAACTATTTATGGTAACTTCATTAAATGATGCTGTATGGTGTGGAGATATGAGTCACCGCCTTGAAATTTGAAAAATATAGTTCTAGGATGACGAGCGTTCAACGAAGAGAAGCGCTATAAATCGTAAACAGCTCCTTTAAGGTATCAGATAAGGCCGTGGCAGTCATAGCAGAGGTATTCCCAGGCTACTGATTGGCAAACGAGCAAAAAGAGGTCTTCCTGAATAGCTCAGAAACGGGAAGATAGGCAGCAGCCGCTCAAGCACGAGTGCGGACACGATATTTTAAACTTTGGGAGAAACGCCGCGTCAAAAAACCTTAGCTTAATTTATTTCACAATTTATACCTAAGTTAGTTTCTATCAGTTTGTGACTTCTTTAGAAAATACGCTCATAGAATGGGAAAAGTCAGAATGAAACAATGCAAGCACTGCATGCAAGAAATTCATCCAGAAGAGAACACGAAGCTCTCTTGTCCACAATCAACCTTTCGACACCAAAAACGATTGTGGAGACGATGCTTCTTTGAGAAGTCGCTTGGGTACATGTTTCAGTATATGTAGAGAGAGATGGTATTGCGGCTGAAAAGAAAAAAAGGATTGCCTTACAGACTCCTTCTGACATAGTGCAAGTTATAGTGGGAGCATCTGACAGATGCAGTTAATACGGCAGCAATACGAAAGCGATTTCAACTCGACCCTCTGTGATTAGCGGGTGATGTCTTTTAGTCACTAAATAGAGTACAAAATGCAGGCTTAAGCAGAAAACAATGCACCTTTACAGTAGGTACCAAACATAGTAAAATAAATGTCCCATTTTCATGGGGCATACAAAATATCGACGCTTAGACCAAAAATTTAAGGTTTCTCAACAATACCAGCAAATGAAGTCTCTTTCGAAGGAAGTTTTATGAAGTTTGCTTCGACATACGTTCCAAAAAAGTTGTTCGAAACAAAAACATACGAATATTTGAAAGTTATTGCATTCATCTGACTGCGTTATAAGCTCAAGGCGGAAAAAAATCAGGAAATAAAAAACGAGTATACATATACGAAATTCAGTGAAGCAATTTCGCCACGAAAATATATATCTAAACTAGAACAAATCGAGATCATAGCTACTTCAGATTTTGTCTTTGGGTTGCCATTGCAAAAGTTCTTCGAGTTTTGAGGCCTCCGAGCACAATAGCTTGCCAAAATTGTGTACACATGGGGAAATTTGCCCACAATCTCTTCAGAGTTTCCACTACTTTTAACACTCGGAATCAAGCAAATCGCTTCAATTTTCACTGTTGTTTTCATATCCTTATATTTCTCTCCTGAGATAATAGGCTAATATTTTGACAACTGATTTCTTTGAATTTATCTGTGATACTACTTTCTTAAGTTAATTGAAGACTCATTTCGCATCCAACTAAACTTTGTCCATCTGTCGTCAGTGGAGCATAATATAATCAAGGAACCATCCTGCAAATTTATTTAGCGTTGCTAGTAACATTCTTGTCTGAATACCCGAATATTACAACACTAAAATACAATACAAAAGTCAAACGGAGTCATGAACCAGCGTAGAAATCATTATTTGAAAAATGAAGTGTACAGTCCTCTATTCAAAATTTTCAAAACAAAATATTTCCTTTTTTAATAATGTAAAAATTATAGATTGAAGGAAAATTGGCAAAACAGAGTATGAGTATGTCACTACAAAATACTCCAGAATAAATTAGCTGTTTACTAATTAATCTTTTCCCTAATACACACACTAATTACTCTTTTCCCCATTCATTCTGAGTTCTATTACTATACATAAAATGACAGCTCAAATCAGCCTGATCCATGATGCCGTCCTTAGCATAAACGCTCTATTTAAATTTTAGTAACTTCGGAGATATTCAATGATTTGCGTTTTTCTGCAGCATGCAGGGCATTTTTCACTATTAATTTTAACATACTTCCACAAAAGATCGGTTTTTCATATTTTTAGGTTGATGTAATAGAGTATGTAGTTTTAAAACCCGATTTTAGCGCAAAATTAAAAAAGTGTCAGATAGGGTGTTATGATAACTACAGAAGCATGGTGATGTACAGTTGAGTTGGACGTCAACGTTTTCCATATGCTTAGGTTTGTGTATGCATCTAATTTTCGAAAGTGCTAGAACCACGTAATCATCTCAACGCTGTCCGATACTAAGCTGTACTCCTCCTCCAGTATGTACTCCTATTCCTCTCGTAGTACTCCTATTCTTTTCTGCGCGAGACCTAGTCCAGATCCTACGTAGTAAGCCCTTCTTATCGGAACTGCTTTCTTAAAAATTGTGGAAAATAATATTGCAATTATAATGCCTGCTTTTTATTCTGCTGTTCTTTTTCTTTTTGATAAAAATTTCAATTATTATCTCTTCAATTGCATTTTTCATTTAATATATTTAACTTCCTCATCGATGGGCACTGTAGATAGCTGGTGAATCATAAAGTCATAGATCGCTATCTCGTGCAAATGCCAATCATCAGACATGGATGATGTTAATCTTCGGGACTGCATGGGTTTCCGGCAGATATTGAACCCAAGAAGACCATCTTTTGTGATGACCATAAAATCTAAGAAGGGTATTATTTCGTTGGTTTCGACTTCGATTGGAAACTTGATATATTCATATGCTTTGATCAGCTTCGATAAAGTTTCGCCTAAAACATATTTTCTTACGATAGCCAAGATGACGTCTAAATACCTCATTCATAAACGGGGAAACAAACCTGCTTCCTGAAGTTTCTTTTCAAGTCAGTTCATAAATATCGCACTCATAAGTGGCAATAAACGAGTTATCACGGTGACAAATTTATATACCGCTTTGAAGCGCTCTCCTCCGAAAATAAAGTAGCTTTCACTCATACAAATTGAGGCAAGCCTTTTACCTCCTTCCTCTATTTTGGTGAGTTATTCTTCTCTCTTCTTAGTGGCACTCTTGAAAACAAAACCTTGACATCAACTGTTACAACTAGATAATCTTCCACTGATTTGCCTCTTTCAAATCGCTCTATCACCTTTTCTGGATTTTTTAACTAGCCTAACATTTCCTATGGCTCCACTTTCGCCCACAGTCAATTTTGCAAATTTCCTGGTGGTTTGTGTGTTCGCAATTTTTATACGCTTTCTGTGAATTTCATTCATTTCTATCTGCATTCATTTCATTTGTAGTTAGTCCCAAATTATATTTTTTCTTTGTTCCCACTCAGCTTTAATTACTAAGCCGTTCACTTTTCACGTTATCTAAACTATTTTTGAAGCTTTCTAGCACACAAAAATGTTCTTTATCACTTTCAACTACAACAAATTTTTGAGCAATAACTTCCTTTTTACGTTATTAAAATCGCAATATTCTTATTCAACCTCACATCGCTTAATATGAAAACCGATTGAACATTATTCCTTTTTCGCTTTGCGCCGAATTTTTAGATTATCGAATTTTAAATCATAAGTAGCGCGCGATCCACATAGAAGCAGATATAGCCTTGGAGGGCTGGTCATCCACCCTGTATAAACGAAGAAGAGCCTGCTTGGAACACATTCCATTGTAGGTAATAACGGGGGATATCCTGCTTGCGTTAGGGAAATTGCCTTGACTAGGTTGCTCAGAGTTTGGGGATGCCTAACCCGGTAACATCAACTCATGATCATTTTCAAAGGAGAGACTTGTTATTAGAGGTAAGGATTAGACTCCACTTGCACAGCCGATGATGAGCCCTTTTTCTTAAACAATCTGTTCATCAACTTTGAGAATACCCGATAAAATTGAATTGACTGAAAGCTGCTACTTGTTTTATTTTGTTTGTATTTAATGAATTTTCAAAATGGTTTTCAGCGATAAACTTAACCTGGCGAACTAAACTGCTGCCATCGGGCAAATAAAACATTGGTTTTCCAATCACTCGGTCATTAATGATAGAACACCATGTGAATATGAATAAAATGAGCGCAACATTAATAGCTTTACACTCAGAGAAAAATGATATCCAGCCAGCTTTAAAGACCTTTAGATATTCGATACACTTTCTTTCCAATTTTTTTAAGAAATCAAGTCAAGCTCTAAAAACAATTCATTTCGTTCTCTTTAGCTTCTTTTCCTTACTGTCTAACAAAAGCTTTCAAGGTTCACCCTACGAGAAACAAATTAAAATTTCACCAACTCTAGTTGACTGAACAAAATTACATAAAATTCATTCAATCTAATCATCTTCGAAAAACAACTCACCTGAGCGAATCGAAAAGGGAATTCGAACTAGCTACCAAATACTTTTAATACTCCAGACAAGCCAACACGATTGGACGAAAAACGTTGCGGAACGGACTGTTCACTATAGCTCGCATATAATCGCATTAATTAAATCAGCAGCTCATTTCCATAATTAATTAATAAAGGCGAGGAAAAGAAGACGTCGCCATCGACATTATAGTCTCTTTGCATCAACTTCGGCGTGCTCAACATAATCGACGGCTGCACACACGTATTCATTGTGGATTTAACCCTACTGAGTGCCGAGCTGAACCAGCAAACAAAAAATACCATAGAAAATTATCGTCTTCTTGCGCCTCGACCATAATGCAACCGATACATTGTCACATGTCGTAGATAAAAATCTTTTCGTCGTCGTCTTCATCTTCTTAAAGTCCGAAACAGGTTACTTTTCATTTTCCACGCGAAAGAGTTTTAAAGCTCCGCGTCGATGGCCCCGACAACGACCCAGCGGATTATGCGAGCAAAATGTTTAAAAGTCAACCTTAAGACTGGCAATGCACCTGCTCGTTATTATTGCACTGCCTGCCCTAACACCACCGAGCTGGTCATAGCTGACCGTTGCTAACCTGAACTAACCTGTGCACGGGCAGTTAAAAAAAAGGTAACGATAAAACCACTGCTGCTTAATTATCTGCGTCGAAAGCTTACCGTCCGGGTTAGATACGAAAGGGATTAAGAAAGAAAAAGTTAGACGGCAAAGTATCAGCCTGGCCTTCGGTCTCGGTGGACTTCTCACGAACTACGATGTTAAGGCAGATGCATGTAGAGCTCAGGCTCTATCAGCATGGCTTTAATGCCGTTGGCGTTCAAAATGGAAAAAGAATGGAATTATTACATGACGCGATTAATATGCAAACGGGCATTAAGAAAATGTTAATCACAACGGAAGAAAGAGAAATTACCGCGCGATATCGTTGCAAAGCGGTTGACAAGATGACGTGAGAATAAACCATTTTCAGAACGAAGTAGAGATTGGCGTGGTTTTGTAATGTAACAATACCTTCTGGTTAGTTTTTTGCTTAAGGGCTTCAGTTGTGCTGATGATTTGATAATTTGTGGTGTGTTGCTGTGACTATTTGCAGATTTGCAAAACATGTCATTCCGGCTTAGAACCGAACCATTTTATTGCAGCGAACTGTAAAATAATGTTAGTACAAAAAAAAACAACTGATGTTGAAGCTGTTCCATGAAGCGCTAGTTGCTCTATTTCAACAAATGTAAAGCAAAAAATGGTACTAAGCTGATCTTCAGAAAATGCGATGACTTAGTTGTAGCCAAATCATTCTGGGAAAGACTGCATTATATTATTAAAGGTTGTTAAAACAAAAAAAATCGAAAGTAACAATGGACGAAAAAAGAAAACATATTCCAAATTACGGGATCCAAAATCCAATCTTAAACAAGTAAAAAAACAGTTTTTGAAGTATCCTATATTTATTTACAAAATCCACTCTTAAGATTTCTGGGTCTTTTCTTCTAAAACGCTAGCATACATACTACTTTCACGCTCTCAGATAATGTCACTACTTCTTGTTCTCATTTTGTCGTCAGCAGGGTTCGCATTTTCCGTCCTTATTGAATGACCTTTACGATCGGAGCAGCATGAGCAGCAGCGGCGTAAACAACGGGTTGTGAGTAAGCCTTTAGCACTTGAATGGTATTGGTTCTGACAGCTGGAGTCAAGACTGGTGTTATAACATCAGCCTGGCTATGAACGACAGTCGAGCTTTGATCAGATACAGCGGTTGGCACGGATTGTACAAGATCTCCAACTTTAGCAATAGTGCGTTCCTGAACTTGAACAGTTTCTGGTTGAATCACGGTTTGTAATCCAGTAGTGAGAATTGGTGCAGTGGCAATTGTAGCTATACCGCCGTGAAGAAGCGTTGGCATGGCAGTAGCAGCAACAATGAGAGCAGCGAAAACTACAGCCTGAAAATTGAAAAATTAAAGGAATTAGGCACCTTATTCTTGAGTATCCTTCTTGTATATTCTTTAGAAGCTCCTACTTTGAACATTTTGCGGAGTTGGTTACTTTGGAGCTTCAAAAGTTCTTTCAACCGATTCAACAACAAGTTAACTGATATTGATATGCAGAAGTCGGGTAGTTTTTATACTGATTTTCTCGTACGCTCACCAGTGAGTTTTTGCTTTGCACAATTCCAGTGTGAAATCTGGAAGTGATACTCCACAATGTTCATGCCATTTTGCAATTTCGTAAAGCATACAAGCTTCAAAAATTTGCGTCCAGAACTTATCTAGCAACGAACCGTTGCAAATCCATGATATTTGATATTAATTTGTGGCTTGCAGTTGAAGAAGTAGTTGGGCTGACGAGTGAATGCCGGTTGCAGCTCTACTTGTAATTGATACAAAAATTATCATGTGCTCGCGTTAGAGTCAAATATGTTGTCATTTTATTAGGTACAGTGCTACTTAAATGACATTTTCCTTTCATTTGAAACCCATTGTTTCAGAGAATCATTTGAAGTTGTCATTGATTTAATATTAACCGAGGATCAAACACATGATTTGGTTTCATGCACGAGTTTTCACGTGCAACATTTGCTTCTAAAAGTAAAGTTTTATACATGTCCTTAATTATTAAATATAGATATTTCATTACTATTTGCGTAGGAACTATTTTACTGCACATATTTACTGTATCGTCTGGTTTTTGGTCGCGTGTTATGTCTTATAACAAGATACCCACAAATTAAAGTACTTTTAGGAGTTAGAAAATTTGATAAGGAGTACTAAAGACAAACAAGGACATAAGGAACGATACGGAAAATGGTCAGATGATGATGATAAAATCACGTCAATGAAGTGTTTACCTTGGAAGTCCTCAACAACAGCCCCGTCTTTAATGATTTTTTATTACTTTGTTTTTTTTTTTATTATTTAAAATCAGAAACATTTAGAAGTGAGGACATAATAGTTAATGTTATAAAATAAATAAGTATGCTATTTAAGTTAAAAAAATCAGCTTTGCATATTGTTTTTTGAAAAAATTCTTCCAATATTAATTATAGTTTGAAGAATAAATCTTAAAATAAAGTTTTCAGCCAAAATTTAATATTAACATCATAAAAATTGCGTTACGTACACTTAAGCCCGGTCCAGACGCTAGGTATTGCACAACGTTTTATCTGCGCAGTCAAAACGTTGCAAAAATAAAGAGCGTCCAGATGATGCAAATCTGTATTTATTTTAGCGCAGTTTTAGTGGCGTCACCATGGAGGAAGTACTACTCTGGTCAATTTTTGCATGTTGTCTCGTGAAGAAAAAGAAACAAATGGAACATCTCCAAAGAACCCGGCGTTCACAGTGGTCGAGGTTCTAAAAAGACAGCACTTTTCTCACACTAAATTACTGCGTGAATTAAGTGATGAGCCTAATGATTGGCGGAACTACTTGAGAATGGACATAGACACATACATTCATTTATTGGAATTAGTGAAACCATATATCATAAAAGAAAATACTTGTACACATGCTCAAAAAAGTCTGCGTACACTTGTTGGTGAAAAAAATATTTTAAAATAAAGAACGTTTCCAATTGCTTATGACTAAACATTTTAGTTTATTGCTTTCAGTTAACACTATAGTAACTAAGGATACAACTCATTACTCGTTCGTTGATGTTATTATTTAAAAAAAAAAGTTTATGCACAAGCCCATCAAAATACATCCAAAAGAGTCTGCGTACGCCTGAAATAATTTAATCATCTAATTTGAATTCACCTTGATTAGCTTATCCGATTAATCACCTTAATAGCTTGTTGCAAATTACGCTTTCCTATATATGACCTCTTTTAGCCTATTTTGCATGGAGTGAACTAGCTTTGTAGTTTCTTCGGCCGTTATACTGTTCCACTCCTTCAATATGACATTTTTAAGTGATTCTTTGCATGTAATTTGATGATGGCGAATTTTTCTCTCAAGTCAATTCCACAAATGTTCAATGGGATTTAAATCCGGTGATTTAGGGGGTGGGTGCAATAATTTTGGGACATTATAGACCAACCAAAGCTTATTTATGTGAGCAGTATGTTTGGGGTCATTATCGTTCTGGAAGTAAAAAGCATTCCCTAGCCTTAATTTCTCAACACTGTAAATCCTGTAAATCCCCAAACAGTGTGATGTGTACGCAGACTTTTTTGGGGCGGATCAGAGACTTCTGAAGATTAAAATCACCATATCTTCTTTAATTCTAAGAATGTTTTTATCAAAGCTGCATTTATGCATGTCTAGCAGTGTAACCTTTCTTATCAAAGTATTTTAATCAAGGGCACTTTATTGATTCGTGGGCTTTTGTCATGATTTAGATATTACTAGTAAGGTGTACGCAGACTTTTTTGAAGATGTGTGTGTGTAAAATACTTTCGTACAAGGCAATAAACTCAGTCAGAAACTCCCGTGAACATTGTCGAAGGTTTGCCATTTGCTAAAAAAAAACGTAGCTAATCGTCCACACGTAACGACTTGTCGGCACAATTCACGGATAACTATGCCTAACCACCTCAGTTATCGCTGCAACTGTACCGTCTCCGTGCAGTTCTCAAAATTGCACAGTTTTCCTATCCATACGCAACATTTTATCTGCAACGTTTAAGACTGTGCAGATAAAACGTTGTACAAAACGTAGCGTCTGGACCGGGCGGTTTTTTCTAGTGTAAGTAAAGTGGAGTAGTAAGTAGAGTAGTGGAGTAAACGTACGTTTTGTAAAGGTTTTAGTATCAATTTTTTTATTTTAGTGTATCATTTTTTATTTTAGTGTATATTTTAGTGTAATTATTCATATACACATTTATTTGTTATCAAAGTAAATAGTGCACTTTGACATAATAATTCCAAAGCATCATATAATTACCGAATTTTTTCAAATTCACACCCCCTTTCTTTATGTACAGGAAGTCATATCAATTTCTACAGGAGTTGTAGGTAACGAAGCTATTAAATGCTATAAAGTATTTGTTATTAGCATTAATTAAAGAAACAAAATTAAAGGTTTCAACTTTAAAAGTATAAAAATAACGACAAAAGTTACAGTAAAATCTTTATTGAGCATGAGCAGTAAAAATAATGTTAATAATATTCAAGTTGCTGTGGATCCAAATCTAATTTTTCAACATCAATGCTTTTTGAGAACGTCTAATTGTTTTTGATGGACCGGACAATGATGGAACTAAAGCGTCTATGAGAAAGCGGGGATATATAAGTAATACTTCAATTGATTATTGAAGACATGCCTCTGAACACAACAGAAGAGAAACTCGTGGGAAACAGCAATAATTTAAATGGGTTTATTAATCTTCCTTGCAAAAAAGTGGTCGAAAATAATAATCAGTGGAGTCAAGCAGAAGGTGATGCGGATTGGTTAATTGTATAATCAGCTTTAGATTACTCCTTTCATGATGTAGTTGTTGTTACCGAGGACATTGATGTAAATGGTGCTTTATAACGAGTTTATTCGCAAAAACTTTGTTAAAGATTTATTCAAATATTAAAAGATCATCTCTTCTTCATTCATGCAATCACTGGATGTTGCACTTTAACCGCTTTTTATAATAGAAGGATACACAATTTTATTAAAGCTTTTAATGACGATCAGAAGTTAAGTGCAGAAGCTGGAATTTTTTTGGCTGCAGAAGATACTTTTTAATGAAGTTATTAATTGTCTACTCACAAGGTATGGTGCAAAAACTGACAAAACATTGAATGAGCTTCGATACGACCGTTTCTTAGCATTGGCTTCAAAGGACAAAAGCATACAGCTCCGTTCCTTACCTACGACACTGCATACAGCAAACTAAGTTGACAAATAGAAAAATTATGCTTTAACACATGCTGAAGATTGGGGTTTGCTATTTTACTACTTAAAACCAATAAAAAATACACAAGCAGCAGCACCTACCAACGTTTTGAAAATCATATTTTGCTCTTGCAAAACAGGATGCGCATCAGCGTGTGGCTGACTTTTATTGTGACTGACTTCTGTTGTTTTTAAAGCACATGGAGATTTTCTTTCAGCGTTTCCACATTTGGTGAGGGAAACTTGTTGTCCGAGTTCTCACGTCTGTGAGCTCTGACAGCACTGGCACAGCATGGCTGTCGGTCGCAGTTTTTACAACCCGCGATTTTCCTTATGACCGCCATGTTGTCCCAGTCTGGAACATTGAGAGTAAGTTCTGCCTCAGGTGTTGCGGCGAATTATGTGTGGCAGAAAGGAATATCGCTTCAAATTCACCGGACAATGAAAATTTCTCACGAACAAAGAAAACAAGGGAAAAAGGGGAATTCAGTTATGGAGCGTTGCTGAATACAGAGTCATTTTTCCACATCTAGGGTATATATTAAAGAATTTTCGGCTTAGAACTGAACCTTGAAACACTACCGCTGAGATGTTATATTTAAATAAGGTGAAACAGGCTCCCACTGAGAAGGTTCTTTTTGCAAAAAAAAAAATGAACTTATTTTTTTCAGTAAGCAGGAAAATTAAATTATATGAGGTTAAATAAGGCCAAAATGCCGAACAGAGTCAAAATCTTTTTATGTTTAAGATGATTTAGCCAGTGGGCTGTTTGCTTTAGTGGCTGTTTGCTGTTCGATTAGACTGATAACTCTAGATAGCTGATATTTAGTAGAAAAGACGGATCTGTATCCAAACTTAAAGGATGGGATGATTTTGCACAGCGAGAATATTTTTTTTCAAAAATCATATCGATCGTTTTGAGGAGGATTCGGACTTTTGCTAGATTTCAAGAAAATGATGGCAATAGGATGATCAATATGTTTGAAATTTTGATGTTTCTTCAATCAGCAGGTTTGAAATCAGAGGGTTTATTTCTTAGCTCTTTGTTTCTATCACCAACTTGAGTACTGGTATATGCATCTCCTCTGTTTCTAGTTAGTAGATAAAAATAATGGTAGTTTTGGGCAAATACTTTAGCCTTTTTTCCAAATTTATTGTGCAGCCATCGGATGTCAAGGGAAAAAATGAAGCGAAATTTACCCTTGATCGTCTTACGTAATATGAGTTAATAGTTTATTTATAGCCCAGTCAAATTAGCAACCAACCTCGGAATAAGAAATAATAGGCTGAATTTTCGTATATACCTTCTTTTTGGCGTTCTCAAAGTTGCCTCAATAGTCTCAGAAAATCTCGTGTCTGCACCGTAAGTTATTCAAGGTCAAAGGTGAGAAAAAACAGTTTTTTGCTATTAACTTGGTTATTAACATAAAATTAACATTTAATTTGTGACAAATTTTATTTGAAACATTTTTTTATGCGCTCAACCGGTTTTGCAATAGAGGGCGGTGAATTTTAGCATGAAAAAGGGGTCAACCTCGTTCCGAGGCTGACCCCTTTTTCATGCTATCTCATTTAAATGTTGCACGCGACTACGCCGTAAATGGTTCATCCTGAGGGTTTAATTTTGGGCGACGTGTTTCAGCATAGCGACCGGTATCTCGCGAATGACACGAGTGATGTTTGCTTCCAGAGCGCCGATTGAAGCTGACTTATCCCTGACGACCAGAAACTTCGTGTAACTCCGAAGAAAATAATCTAAAGGTGTGATATCACACGATCTAGGTGGCCAATTTACTGGTCCAAAACGTGAAATCAGGTTATCGCCGCATTGATTTCTCAATAAGTCCATTCTCTCATTCTCCGCGATAAAACAGCAGATTTTCATTGAGCTGATTCAGAGCTCATTCACCAAAAACACGACGGTGTAAATCTTTCCCTGATAATTGGTCAAACAATACTGAATAAAAACTACATTACAGTTTGACAGGAGTCACGCGTGATCTGCCAAAAAAAGCATATTGAAAATCAAACCTCATAATAAATCACCCCGTATATATATATATATATATATATATATATATATATATATATATATATATATATATGTATATATGTGTTATGCATATAGGAAGAAAACTAGGACGGAAGCCGGAAAATTCATAGTTTTCTATAAAATCTAGATCTAGAAAGAAAAAACTTTAGAAAATTTGTGTTCGAGCCCTGTTAATCCAAAACGATGTGAAAATGCTTGTGAAAGAGCATAGATTCGAAAGAGAGGACTTGTCTCTAAAAAAAATTGGATAAACAACAAAGATGGTAATAATTTTTATTACCACAACCAGTGATTTTATCAAGCCAGTTAACTAATCTTTCAGCTTCTGGCAATTTGATACGAAATGAAGATGAAATGTAAGAGAAATATCAGGATATATTATGTTGTTGCATTGTGTAATTTTTTAGACTACCCTAAAAAGATATACCCATGCAAACCATCACCAAACTATTTGAATTACACGCCACAAACCTCACGCCATGCAATAAAACAACAAAATCATGAAAACTATTAACTCAACTTAACCGTGCCCTCCTTCACATTTGCATCCAAAAAAATGAGCACCAAATAGTATTCTTAATGGCAAAGTAATAAATTGATTCTTGACATCTCCAGACTATATAAGAGGTAATAAAAATGCACCTTTACTCGTCAATGAATTGTATGCATGTTTTTTCTCTCCGTTCGAAAAGCAGTTTAATGATAATAACTTATTTATTTCAAGCCCGAAATGATACTGGCTCACCATAGGCAACATGTCTCATGGTCAATGGGTCAGAACATTACTTCATTTCGTTGCTTTTTTCTTTTGGGCTGAACGAACAAGGGCAAACGGGCAAGAAGCTGAATGACCTTAGTTTGAATAATTTCTATTGGTAGAGTGAATTGAAATGGACACAGCAGTTTTTTATTATATTTAGGGTGATTTGCGTAGTAAAATGTCGGCGAGAGGTTATAATCAATGAACTAAGAGCCCTTGAGGAAGTGGAAACGTAGAACATTTATTATGCTGTGCAGGCGGCAGTAGTTTATGAAGTTAAAGGTTCGCAGTTGCTTTTGAGTCAGGAAGTGTTTTAATCATAAGCCCTAGAAACATAACCAAGTGTCAAAACCCTGCGGTTGAGCAAGAGAGACATTTTTCACGTCCGCAAATACAAAGAAACTTAACTGCCCAAAAAATTGGTTCTGTAAACATAACGCATGTCATAAGTGGATGTGTCACATATAAACTGAAACTACCAAAAGAGCTTTGGTAACGAACCTTTGATGATATTATTGTCTTTGTTTGATCAATGTCTCAACGCAAAAATATATTTTGAAAAGAAATCGTGTTTGAAAAATCGACTTTAAAACTTGAATACTTCTTATCGGCACGTGTGTCCGCTCATTTAACTACCAAAAGAGCAAATAGTTCCTCAGACTTCATGCCAGTTTTTAATTCATTGCAAATGCGATGTTCAGGTGCAGGCTATGTTAAGCGTGATTTGCCTCGCCGCGTAACCAGACTCATGACTGGTTGGGGTTATATACCAGGATATCAAAGACGAAATAGCAGTGACACCATTAACGTGAACTAGCTATTAAACCTACGGGAGCTCAAAAATTAATTGGATCTTGACTCCTTTTTCAGGAAGACAAAAATATTAGCATATATAATTTGTATTCTAAATACTTCATCCGCCCAAATGCCAATCCTCAGCTATTTCAATAATTTCGCTGTTAAAATACCACCACTAATTCAATAAACATTTCAATAGTCGTCATAAATCCAATCTACCACCTGCCTTGTGATTATGACCGTCATAAAATTTTATGAAAATATCAAACTGTTTTTAATGTTTTTCGTCTAAGCCAAAAACATGATTTCATCATTATCAGTATCTTTCGTTCACTCGTCAACGCTCATATCTGCCTCGCGCCATATCGTCGTTCCAATCAAATCAAGCATCAAATTTTCATTAGCTCATCGTTCAAACAGCATTGAGATACTTTTCGCTTCTAAAATAATTTCCATCATGTGCGTGTAACAAACTATAAAAAACTATACGAATTCTATTCCGTAGACTATTCGAACTAATATTACAAATTTTCTCATAAAAATCATCAGAAATTACTCCCATACATATATATAAAGGTACCCCGATTATATCTTCTCGGTATCTTTATCTGTACGAATGTAGGAAATAAAATTTCGACGAGGAAAAGATAAAGCTCAAGAACTTCGTTAATTGTTTTAGTACCACATCCAAATCGTAGTGTCTTTATGGAAACGGACTGAAATCGAGAATGCTTACCGATATAAGCGGAAATTAATTTGAAAACAAATAACTAGAAACAAACATAAAATTAATTTTTATTTAACCGTTAAGTACACAAATAACGATCGCTCAGATTATTATTTGATGAAAAATTATCGCTTGGTTTTTTATTTTTGGTTGGAAGGTTGGGTCTTTAATAGTTTATGACTGATTTTTGACGGTTTGATGCTAGGTACTTCATAATAAAACGCCCCAAACGTTGATTAAATGATCATTATGTATTTAGGTTTAGATTTTGGTGAAATTCTAATGTTAGAACAAGAGTAGTGTGAAGATTATAATTAGTGTAGTTTCTGAAACAAGAAAGGTATTTTGTATTTTTCGTAGCAATTAGGTAAAATTTTTAGTAAAAACTATCCTAGATTTTTAGAATAACAGGGAATAAAGGCGATTTGACAAATAGCAACAAAAGTTGCTAGAAAATTTGTCTCGTTTCTGTGGTTTTTGACTTTTGAGTTGCCGAAATTAAAATCGTAAGCTTTTGTATTGTTTTGTTTTGAACTATAGTCTTTAACTTCCTGTTTTTGATTAACTTAATATCCTCGAATATGTTGTTAGTTATTTTCGCATAGATATTTGATTTTTATTTCTCCAGCAAAACATGTTTATAATGTGATCGGGAAGGAATAAGCGTGCACGATGCTGCACATAATTGACAGCACACGTAAGGTCTAATTGCATTTGAGTTTTCTTCAGATACCTCGAAATTATACTTAATCACAGAATAATTATGGCCTACACACAAAAAGATCTGGAGAATGCAATAAAAGCAATGAAATTAGAGCCACAAAATGAATTTTTAAGAAATAGATCTGTTGTGCGTTCAAAATATGTATATCTTTTCTTGCAAAGACGATATCTCTCTTTTCTTTCAAAAAATTAAATGAACAAATAAAAAATATGTAAAATAATCTTGAGTGGGCGAATATGATTCATTTTTTATATAAAGATGTCACCAACTAATGCTTGCTGAATCTGGCACCATTTGTATTTGACAGAAGCTTGCATTTAAATTGTTAGGGTTGATCCAAAAGTAATAATAATCAATATAAACCAAGATAATTAAACTTGAAAAAATATTTATGTTTAAACAAAGTCTCCTTACCAACTAATACATTAAGTCCATCTTTTTCCAAACCCAAGATATCCTTAAAAAAAAATATTTGTCTCTACTCACGCAAAACGCCTCAACAGCGGTCGTCACTTCGCTATCATCTTCGATTTTCTTGCCTCGAAGATAATCCTTGAGCCGATTAAAAAGGTAGAAGCCACTGGGAACTAGATCTGGCGAATAGAGCAGATGCTCAAGCAGTTCGAATCCTTTTTCTTGGATTGCAGCCATTGGAACTGCAGCCTTGTGAGCCGGTGCGTTGTCTAGATACAACAGCACTCTGGATCGCAGTCTGTCGTGTCTATTTTCCTTTATAGGCTCCCGCAATCTTCTTATTTGGTCTGCGTAGTAAGTTTTTGATTTAGTGGCTCCCTTTTCCAAATATTCCACCATAATAATTCCTTCAGCTTCCCAAAAACTGGTGCCATAATCTTCCCCACCGAGCCCGACCCTTTGAATTTGTTCGGCGTCGGTGAAGAGGGTCGCTTCCACGTCTTTGATTGCTGTTTAGTTTCCGGATCGAAATGATGGATTCAGGTCTCGTCCATGATCACGGAACGTGACAAAAAATTCTTCTGATCTGGCTGGAGCTTTTCCAGATCCACCCTCAAAATGTCGACTCGTTTCTTCTTTTGCTCGTTGGTTAACATTCTCGGCCCCCAACGCGCAGAGACCTTTTTCATATGTAATTCGTTGGAAACGATTCTCTCTTATTTCGCCAGTGTACTATATTAATTTGCTTATTGAAACAAATCGCCTGAAATATGACTTATAAACACTGCCATACGGGATCATTTTTACCTTAGCTACATGCATGATGGTCACTCTTTGATCTGCCGACTCGATATCTTCGACTTTTTTCACGTTGTCTTCAGTGAGGCACGTGGATGGATGTCCTTCGTGGTGTTCATCTTTATGTTCATCTTCAGTATTCTTCCCAGATTAGACTCCCTGGCCTAGCGTGCAACGGTGAAATATGGAGGAGCAGAGCCCCCTTATGTTTGCACCAAGTCGTTGTGTATGTCTTTGATAGACATTTTTTCAAACACAGGTACTTAATGACAGCTCTAATTTCGTTTTTCTCCATATTGATGTTTTCTCTTCGACGGTTCGTAATCAAATGAATGTACTTTCCTGTAATCGTGGTTTTTTATAAATTTTTTTATGCTGACTTAGTGGGTATATGAGGATGTAAAATTTTTTTTTAAATTCTATGCGAAATGGAAATAGCCAGTTATCACCACTTTTGGGTCAACGCTCGCACATATGATTGGTTTTAAGTATTGGTTAGGCTAGGTTCCTTGACTGCCTCCATCAGACAAACTCAGGACATAGGAATGGCGCATTGTGATACCGCTTTGCGGAGTGCACACCAATCATCAAGTGCAGATCCAACCTGAGTCTTGAACTGGGTGATCCCCTTCTAGAGCACCGAAGCTGCTTCATTTCGACAAGCGAAGAAGTAAGAGCAAAGGGACTTCTTCAATCTTCCGTTAAGGGATTGTTTAGAAAGTTCCTTGGTGTGACCAACCTCCACATGTTCTACACAACCATTTAACGATCGCACAGAAAGATTCTTCCTCCCAGAACTTCACAGTGTCCTTTTAGTATTTTTTTTATCTCATGGGTAGTTTAACTGAAGCCATCGGAAAGCCAATCGGAAAACCAATCGGAAAATTGTAGAGCACTTCTTGCAAAAGCGTAATTATCTTTGCAGATTATACGATTCAAATATTCCTTTAAGGTCCCTCTATCATGACACCCATGACAACTGCATCATCAATGTCTCGACATTCCGTTAAGAGACGTACACTACAGAATGTAAGACTTCATTTTCGATACGTATGTGTTACGCAAAAATTTTCAATTTCATTAAAGCAAACTTATCTCTGAAAACCATTAAAACCGCAGCAGTGAACATAAAAAAATCTAAAATCTGACCAGGCACTTATGCAAATTAGTCAAACAGTGCAAAAACTAATAAACAAATTAGATTCTACTCTCACTACATTTCAACTTTGTCTCCAATCTAGTTTATCTGATCCCCACGCGTGGTCGTAGTTACCGCACTACCTCATGCCATCGTGGCTACAATTTTTTAGTTGCAGCAAAAGTATGGAAAACTGGTCAGAGTGACTGTAATCTGCCGCCTCTTCACATTGAATGATTTATTACGTTTCACGATGGTCAGCACAGCAGCCAATCTCATGAGTTCAAGTTCTTCGAGCTCCATTTTTTATTTTGCAAGCTTGGTCGGTTGGTAGCTTGAAACAACGCTGAACTAAGTAAATATAAAGACAAATCCGAATTATGATGTTCTAGCTATGTGGGTAAGTTCTAAGAATGAGACGAGAGGAAAAATGAAAACTTAATCGTATCAAGACGACGTTGGTAATTTTGGAGACCATGCGAAGATTTTTAGGCATATTAACAACTAAGACTGTAATTCTGGTGAATTAATATTTTTTCAACAACATAGGATATACATAGCTTGACTTTAATCGAAACTATCTATTACAAAGGCTACTTTCAATATCACGTAAACATAAAAATTTAAAAATTATGCATAAAATGGAATTAGTAATATCACGAACCTTTAACTGCAGCGTAGCCAAGTGAATTTCTTATTTGATACGTGTTTGAAAAAATTTAAGATATCAATCGAAATTTCATTGAATTTGAGGGGATTAAAAACAGTGAATTGAATAGCCAAGAAGATAAACGTCGTGTCACAATAATCGCTCAGGCTCGATGCAATACCGTTTTTTTATTCGAACATTCTGAAACAGAAATAAACTCACGTCTCGGATGCCGAAGATGAACAGGATGATAAATTAATGTTTTTAGCAATAAAAGACATTTTTATTCAATTCAGCATGATCTCTCTATTAAAAATTCAAAAGCGATTTATTTTATGGAGATTGATCCATTTGTCTTAGTCGAAAGTTGAATTTGGTCATCGATGATTCAGGTGATAGACAGTACGGTGCGCTATGGTTTTTGTAATTTTTCAGGAAATATATCTCTGAATTTTTCAAGTTGTGGTCGTGTAGCAACACGAATTAGATTTTTTAACGTGAATTGAAAAACTACTTGTTAACTGTGTCGCATTATCTGAGAAGAAACGCCAGGATTAAACTTCATCGTTTCAATTATTTTTTCTCATTTTGGACGAGGAATTTTATAAGCTTTCTCCTCGCAATCAAACCATATCCGTAATTGAGAACATACTCTTTATATACTATCAACTGTTGGATAAGCAGATCCATTTCGATTTAAATTAAAAACCTTCGCGGAAAAAATACAAAACGCTCTCTATAACAGCTCGGCGCACTGCCAAGATGAGACCATCTCATATCCTTGCAAAAAACTCATTAATCACACTGAACAAAACCTATCCAAGTTGTCAAGAAATCCTTACGAAAAATCCTCAATGATATGATAATTCGCAATGAAAGCATAGTTCAGCACATCTTCCGCGTTTCCCCCCATTCGAATCATTCTCCTTCTACAGTTCTTCACTCACTCACACACAGACTTTTTGCCGAACCCCTCCACATTTTGCCAGTTTCGCTAATTATACACCAGTAGCACCCACGTGAGGCTCATATATTTCAAACAATTCCATAAAGTTTTTCGTCGTCGACATTTCGTTCTCGTTCATTGCCGTCACCATCCACCCATCTTCACGTGCTGTGTTGTGACGTCCTTCTGCAAATTATCCTAATTGGAAAACGTTGTTTCGTTTTTCTCCTAAAAAAGAAACTCCGTTCGTCGTCGCGTTCTATGTCTCATTCGAAATACATTTCATTTGTTTCTATGATTCTTTTAGCTGAGTTTGGAACGTTCATTGTCGTTGATGGTGTATTCACCTTTTAGGGATTTCAAGTCTTGTCAAGATCTGGCGATGAAAAAGTAGGACACGAATAAGGTGACAGATACAGGTTGCACTTTCGTTCTTCATATCGCACTTTTTCCGGAAATTGAGTTGAAAATCTTTTAGATGAAAGAAATAAAATACTTGAATAAATGTTTAGACAGTTTAAAATAAAAGTTCTGGTGAATTTTTGTGTATACTAGAAGAATGAGTCGGTAAAATTATTTTATTATGTTTGTTTTGAACATTAGGTTGAACACCAAAATATCAAGATTATCAGTAACTATTGTTTGGAGTATTATTTATAGACTTTGACGACCATTGACTTTCATGCGTCATATATTTTTGTCAATATCTTGTCATACTGTTTCAGCAAATTTTTAAAATTTGCGTTTACAGTCCCAAACTTCACAAAATTTTACAAGGGGATAACTTAACAGTAAAAAAGTACTCATTCACCATTTCAAATTTTTCCAGGAGGCTGCCAAACAAGTAATGGTGTCGGTGGAAAGTAAATCAACGGCTGAGCTTTCAATGGCTGATGCTTGACTATCGTTCATTGGGCGAATTTAGAGCACTTCTCAAATCAGGATTTGGAATATACCGGAATTCGTGAGCTTTCGGCCGATTTCCATGTACATATGTGTGCGCAGACTGTGTACGTGCACGGAAGCTCCTCATGAGCTTGATTTGCGAATACCGGTTTTATACGAAGCGTTAATGTGTGTGTGTGCCGCATAAAATTGTAAGGCTACACGAAAATCGGATTAAAACCGGTTTAAAATCCCGATTTCATGTAACCATACAATTTTATCCGAAACACACACATTTAACGCTTCGTACAAAACCGGTGTTCGCAAATCAAGCTCATGAGGAGCTTCCCTGCACGTACACCGTCTGCGCACACATACATGGAAATCGGCCGAAAGCTCACGAATTCCAGTGTATTCGAAATCCTGATTTGGGAAGTGCTGTAAATTCGCTCATTGTTGTAACTTCACTGCGGTAGCAATTGTTGTTGTATTCAATGTACTTACCTAAAGCTCTGTCATAAAGAGCTTAAATTACCTTAACTTCCCCTGCTCAAGATTGCAATAAAAAAAATTTTATTTTATTTTATTTTATTTTATTTTATTTATTCACCAAACAAGGTACAAAATTAGATATAAAATAACAAATCAAAAATAAAATGGAAAAGTAAAGTCAAGTAAAAAGTAAAAACAAACAAGTTAAATAAGTAACAAACAAATGAAAAAAATAACAAATACATTAATAAATAACAATCAATAAATGAAAACATTGACATATAAACTATGGCTTAAGGTTTAGGGGTATGGATGGCATGCAAAAGAGGGGATTCGAAGGATGATTTGGTAATCATAGGGGAATATAAATAACTTATGCTGTTGAATATTCTGCAGCATCTATTTATTGGCTCATTTGCTGCATATGTCGTCGAATGTGAATATTCTTTTAGGAAACGATTGGACCTGGTGTTCCTCACAGGGATATTTATCGAAATTTTACTATTCAGGAATACTACATTAATAGTGCCTCTAATGACGTCGAATGTGAAGCAAGCCTATATCTTCTGGAGGCTAGTGTCGATAGGTTTAAGTGACCCAGTCGAAACTCATAAGGGGGTAGGCTATTAAAATCATAAGGGTTGTACAGTTCTCTCAAGGCGAAAACTAAAAATTGTTTTTGTATTGACTTCAATCTGTCACTGTGGGTTTCAAAAGCGGGATTCCAGCTAATGCAAGCGTATTCGAGAATAGGATGTACAAGTGAAGTGTATATGGATCTTGTGACCCACAGACTACGGAATTCTTTGGCACGTCTTTTGATGAAACCTAGCTGTTGTTCATCTAAGATAACACCGAGGTCAGCAATGTTATCAACTCGGGTTAGCATATTATTGCCGAGGAAGGCGTATTGTGTGTGACCTTGCATTTCCTGGAAAAACTAATAACTTCACTCAGAGAAAAACGAGCGTTCATGACAAACATGTGCCGCAATCAAAAAGAGCAGTTGTTAAAATCTTTTTAATTTGAATTATTTTCGTTCAGTTAGATTAAATTATTGTTCGATTCAAGCAATTTCAAGAAAACGTGTAAACATTGACGCGTTTGAAAATAACGTTCAATTTAACCAATTACTTTAAACTTTGAAATCAGTTGATTCGAATACTTTATTGTTCATTTTATTGCCTCGTCTTACAAACCTTCTAATAAAAAAAAAAACTTACAGCAGATCAATTCAAACACTTTTATTGTTCTAATGAACGGTAATTGTTGTCGGAAAAACTTCAGTTGCCCGAAAATGTACAAGTTTTAAATTTTCCTTTATTTGATATTCAATATGATGGATTTGGCGTTCAATCAACTCGAACATTTCAAATCATTTGTTGGATTGCTTTGCATTAGTAGTTCATAGTTAAAAGTGAATAGAAGTGCGTGTAAGTGCTATGGATAATTTTGAAAATATAGAAGTGGTTTTGGTGGAAACATTTGTGACAAACGAGGAGGATCGCAAGTTGCATGATTTATTAAAATCCGGGGACATGGACTTCGTATTTCCGCAGTTGAAAGGTAAAGTATTTATTTCATTCTTATAATAATCAAAAACAGTTGGGATAAATTTGCATGAAGCAGAAGCAGGAAGTTGGCATTGCAATGGCAATGAAGCCCATATTGCCGAATTATTTCCTCATTTCTCGTAAATTGGAGTGAAGGCGAAGTTCCAAGCTAAATGGTGCTGAGCTGCTCTTATAAATTTAAGTTTACTGTACTTTGAATTTAGATAGATATTAAGAATGTGTTAATAAAAAAGCTATTTATGAAATAAATTGCATTGAAGTAAAAATAATAATTTTTTTTTTCATTTTTATATTTATGACAAAAATCAAATTATAAATGTATTTGCAAAGCAATGGTAAGTTCCTTTTTTAGCTAGTATCTAATACAATGCGTGAGGGCAAACACATCATTAGTATAAACTAATATAGCACGCCTCTTTGAGTTTATTCCAATTCCACCCGTTCGAATTAAAAAATAAACAATAGTTCAATTAAATTTCCTACATTTTCAATTCAAACATTTGAGCTATGTTCAATTCAACAGCTCCTCCCGATCATAATAAACAACTGTGATTTCAGGATGAGCAGAGTCGTCTATTCAACATGAGCGCTTAATTTTTTATACTGAACGTTAAGAATAGTTAAGCTGAACGCTTAATTAATTTAAAGTAAAAATTAAAAATATTCATTCTGAATGCTAATAAAATTGAATCGAAGCGAAAAAAGTGTTCAAACACCAACGTCTTACACAATCAAAACAACTAACAAGTTGTTCATGGTAAATACTTTCGCGTTTAGCTATTACGCGTTCAGTCCAAAAACATCGTTGCTGTTGAAACAAACATATTCGCCATTGGCGCCGTTTTGAACGTGAATTTCTTTGATTCAATGCATTTTTTCGTTCATTGCTACTAGTTCATTTTTCTCAGTGTTGGCATTTATTGATATTGAGAGAGAGCTTATTTATTTTGCACCACTGATCAAGTGAATCAAGCTTGGATTGGAGAAAGGGAGCATCCGATTTCGATTCAATAGTCTGATAAAGTTTGAGATCGTCTGCATAGATTAAATGAAGTATGCCTGCTAGGACGTTAGATAAGTCGGAAATAAATATATTAAAAAGAAGTGGGCCAAGATGGTTACTTTGGGGTACACCAGAGGTAGGACTAACGTTTTTCGATAAAAATCCTTGAAATTTTACACATTGTGATCGATTGCGAAGGTAGCAGGTCAGCCAGCTGAGTAAAGACCCGGCAATACCAAATTTCTGAAGCTTTAGAATCAAGGTAGAATGGTCAACTCTGTCAAACGCCTTACTGAAGTCAGTGTAGACTGCGCCAATTCGGTATCCTTTTTCCATTCTGCATAGAACGTCAGAGATTAGGATTGTCAAATTCGTGGCAGTTGAGCGACCTTTTCTAAAGCCATGTTGTTGCTCGTTCAAACGGGAATCAACAAGCGGAGAAAGTTTATCGTATACCACCTTTTCGAAAAGTTTCGGAATCGAAGACAAAATGGCAATGCCCCTATAGTTTCGGATACAGCGTCGATCAACATTTTTGAATATGGGTGTGACATACGAAAGCTTCCAACAGAATGGGAAAATTCCCGGCGAAAATGATCTATTAAAGAAAATATGCAAGGGATCTATAAGCTGCTCTACACACTTGCGCAAGAAGGCCGGAGGAAGAAGATCAGGCCCAGGACCTTTGTTGCAGTCGAGATCCAAAATAGCTTCACATATTTCATCACGGGAAATTTCTAAATGGTTCAGAAAAGCTGTTGAAGCTGAATCAGCGGAAGAAACGTGTGAGTTTGATGGGTCTGGTGCATTAAAAATTTCTTGAAAACTATCAGCGAATAGGTCACATGTCTCTTTAGGAGAGGAAGACGTTACATTATTAAGAAACATGGACGATGGATAGAAAGTAGTTTTTCGCTTCACATTAACAAAATCGAAGAATTTTTTCGGGTTGCGGACTATATTTTTACCGGTTGTTCTAATGTAAGTGTCATAAGCCTCATGAGACTTTGCTAAAAATTGCTTAGCAACTTCATTATATTCTTCCTGAATAGCAGGACTAACATCGGTATTTTCTTTAATAAGGTTATAAAGTTTGTTCCTACGATTTCGCATATGCCTAAGGTCCCTATCAAGCCATGGCTAAGACAATTTATTCTTTTTTTTTATCTTTGGAACATATCTTTCAACGGCGTCAAATATTTTATTGTAAAAAGACGAAATGGCTGTCTCAAGATCCTGTGTTGAAAGAGTAGTCGACCAATCAGTAGTATCAAGAACATGTTTAATGCTTTCATAATCAGCATTACGGAAGTCAAATACAATTGAGTTATTGTAAGTTTTTAAGCAGGTGGAATCTGGAGTGGAAAGTTCGACTGACAGTGCTGTATGGTGTAAACTGTTGCAAAAAAGATGCTCTGCGTCACTAGTTGGGTTAACCACTACTTCGTCATAAGCATTTGTGAAAACAAGATCTAACCAATTACCATTTTGGTTAGGAACGCATCTAATATGGAGCCAACATTTTGAAGGTGAACATTAACAAGTTAAAGTTAACATTCTAATATAGCGGCGGGGAGATTGAGAGAAAGACGGAAATATATTCAGATATCCATAATAAGATGTAAAATTTAATTGCTACTGGTTTCTAAGAAAGCAATTTTGACAACAGCTTTGAAAAAGAAGCAGTTTGAATGAGCAAGGCTTATCAGCAGTGAACTTTTAAAATTTGGAACAAGGGAGCATTGTATTTTTTTAATTGATGTTAATGCTGGCCGGTTGTTTATATCTTAGTTTCCTGATGAGCCCTCGTACAAAATATTGATGACGTATGCAGAATTAGTGAAGGCGAAAATCAGAAGAAAGATTTGTTCGAAATTACATCAATAAGGCAAGGAAACATACAACACATCCAATGACGCCTAATCGAAACAAAAAGTTCATAGCTGACGAAGATTTTTTTTGCATTACTCTGTTCCATGGCAATAACTAAAACCTTTTTGTAGTTTTCAGCAACTAAAGGCTGGTACTAAGTTAATCGTGAAGCTAAATTTTGACATGTCTCCATTATCTGGTCATTCTTTCGAACGAAAATTTTGGCAACGGAGAAAAGCAGAGACACTGCTCATTTCTGACGGATAAAATATCAAGAACTTCACCTTTCGATCGATTTTCTTATTAGAAAGACATTTACACTGCTCTATTTTCAAATTGAAACACCAAATGTGACTTTTTAGCTCGAAAGAATGAACTGCACAAACTAAATTGGCGTGAAATGATTAGAGACATGTTTCAGAGCCATCTACGTTTTCAAACCGAAAGCAGCTTTAAAGCAACTTTCCATGCTAAGAACAGAGTACAACTCTTGCTTATTTTCAAGCTAAATTTTCGCCGAAACCAATTTCACGTGAAATTTTGTATGAAAATTTCACGTGAAATCGAACTCAGTACTATGGATCAAGGAGTTCAAGTTTCACCCTGGGCTGGTTTCCACATTAATAGAGAAAATTTGGACAATCGTGAAAAAATATTTATTTTATTTAAAAGTTATACTCGTATGCAAGATAAGCAGCTTAGGTGAGATGAAGCGCATGAAACAGTTTTCCCACTTTTCGGTAGGAAGTGAATAGTCAAAGCAGTGCTGAGGAGACCAGGCGGTACTCCAAATGATAATGGTATGTCGGAGATGTTAGTGCGTTGACCAGAACCAGTTTTTTTACAACAGGTAGCGCAAAATCTTCATAAGGTTCCTTGTGAGCAATGCAGGATTATGTGAGATCCTAAATGTGTCCAATGCATGCATAATCAGCTTCTATAGTGCATTATTTTCAGCACTGTTCCCATTTTATGAGGGCATTACCTCAAATACCTGTGACTAGAATTCACTCAGGTAGAAATTTAATTCATTGGTCACTATTCGTAAATACTCCCACTGTTCTAGTAACCCACCGTTACCTCCACAGTTCGAGCGTTCGCGGTTATGGTTAAGCAGTTGCTACCACTTTTCCCACTTCTGACCTATTCAGGAAGAGCTCCCTTTTCTCGTTTGCCAGTAATTCAACTGGAATTTCTTCTGCGTTTCTGCAGTATTTCCTGATACCAGATGGTAGCTTCTTGAGGTGCGTAGTCCTTCTCTGCGTTGAACGGTCGCCATCCTAGCCCGATACTTTAGAAATTTTAAGGCGACAAGTAGTTTGTATTTTCTCCCACGAGAACCCCATATATTCTATATAAGGCTCTTTAGCGTGGCAGTCACTAAATTCCTATAACAAAGTTTTTGGACATGTCCCCTGTAAGTAAGCTGAGCGTCAAGAGTTACTTTGAAGTAATTAGCTAATTTTCTAGTCTCGACTACTTCGGGGCTGTCATTGATGCAACAGTTGGTATCGTTTTTTCATTTAGCATGACAATCTCGGTTTCGCGATCGACAGCTGGAGAAAATGGTTTTCCACCCATTACTTTTACACTCTTACATCCCTCTCATTACTTGATTTAATTTAAACTGAGCGAAATGGGTCTGCTAGGTCATCTGTGAAGTCTACAAAGAGCAAACTTTCGCCGCAGTACAATTTCACAGATCTAGCTTGAAAATGGACCTTCATGCTGCTCTGAATTAAAAGCGTCCCGAACTTTGCGCTGCGCTCGAAACCGAACAAATACTTCAAGTAAAAGGTCGGGAATCTTGTTTTTGTTCCTGTTATCCTTTTCTAACCTTTTTTCAAATCTTCAGTGCGCTTTGAGTGGATTATTCTTTGAGTCTTACTCACATCATTCCTCTATTAACGGTTGTGCGACCACCGCCACAAATATTTGTGTCGCGGTTTGCATACTGCACAACTGCTGAGGACTCTAAACCTTATGTGTCGTCTAGGCTATGCCGGTTTCCTTCGATCCTTACGCATACAAAATTGACGAAAGACAACCTGGATAACCAAGCCATGGCCTCGTTTTGAGTTACACTGCTTCGTGGTTCGGACAAGGCTCTCCAAATCATTTCTGGCGTCCTGGCGCCTTGGTTAAGGTGTTCATTCTGAGACGTCAGAAAACTTTTGCTCGAATGCATCGCAGAGCTTTCGGAATTAGACTCATCAGCAAACTTAACGTGTGTTACCATAACGTTCGTGGTATAGCGACCAAGCTGAACACGTTCAATCTCTCTTTTTCTTTGTCTTCTGATCAAATTATTTGCCTTACCAAAACGTGGTTAACTAGGGATATTTATAATAACAAGATCTTCCCTCTCAATCGTACTGCGTCAATGAAAAAAGACGGTGCAGGTGCTTTAGTTGCTATCCTCAATTCTCTTCAAGGAATACTCTGTCACGACTTCCATCCTTCTCTTCTTGTTGTCACCATTGCTCCATCTGAAATTCTGATTGTCTCCTAGGTTTATGTTCCAAATAATTCTTCTGTTAGTGTTTACGACTGAATTTTGTCGAACTCTCCAGTTTCTTCAACAACCGTTTCCCCTTTGCTTCATTTTTATTATGTGGCGACTTTAACTTGCCGAACCAAGTGTGAAATGCTAACTTTACTTCTATACTTTCTTCTACTTACACTTGCTGGATTACCACTTACTTCCTCTAAACATGTTCACTGTCTCACACTCAGAAAAATATGTTTTCAAAAATCAAAGAAAAAATTTACTTGTTTACGAGATGTGAAATCTTCCACAAATCAAATAAACTTTTATTTGATATCAGTAATTTGTTTACATATCATGTAAAACTTTCTTACATTCAACGGAATACAATTTTTACTTTACCTTATTTCAAGTAAGTAATTTTCCTCAAATCTTGTAAATTATGTCTATGAATTTAGTAAATCATATCTACAACGCAGACATTTTTTCCTATGTTACAACAATAACCACGCTCCGATATTCAACGAAAAAATTGATAGTTTTTCAGACTTCCATCAACATTTCCTCTACAAAAATAAAGGGTCGATAGCTGAGCTCGCGCTAACAAAGCAGCGATCCCATCGCTCATGGGTTCGAATTCCGCTGGGTTAATGGTTGACTTTGTTCGTTTTTAGTTGTCCTAACTCCATTGATTAAGTGTCACATTATAGCTTAAAGTGGCGACTAGGCATAAATAATACTAGCGCTTTAAAAAATAAGAAAAAAATGTGGCACTTAAAAAAAGGAAAAATGGAAAAAATGTTTTTTTCCTTTTTTCCATTCAACGTAAGCCACTCTTGTGATATGTAGAGGGGAGGGAGAATTTTTGCGTGCGAACAGCATGCGATGCTTTCAAAACGGTCCCCCATCTAAGTAGTAACCGCGCCCAGCACAGCTTAACTTCAGTGATCGTACGTGAACCGATTTATGCCAGATGCCAGATGCTCTTGAAACTATATCAAATTTAACTGAGGGCAAGTGCCATATCAGTGCTTTGAAATGAATAAATTCCTTTCGACCGATTGAGTAAATATTTCTTTGAAACTATACCAAATTTTACTCAAGGCAAGTTCAATTTCTTTGAAATGAAGAAATTTATTTCTTTGGCGCAGAATCATTACCAATTTTCTTTGGTAATGTGTTCATTTTTCTTCAAAAAATAGAAGTGTTTTTCTGAGTTCAATTGAACACTGTTACTTATATTACAAATAAAGTTCTTGATCTTGTTCTTTCAAATATTCCATCATAAAACATTACTGTACAAGCTGATGACATACCCTACGTCCCAACTAACTTACACCAACTACCACTTTTCATAGAATTTTCTGCCGCATTTGTGTCTAATCAAACTTTTTCACGACCCTCGCGTTTTTATAACCATAAAGCGGACTTTGTTAAGATGGCAAATGAAATCATATCTACTAACTGGTTCTCCTTTTGCTGTGGACTATCTGTTAATGAGCTCACGCGACGATTTCAAAATTTCATCTCTAGCCTCATCTTCCGTTTCACTCTGTCCAGTTGTTCCCGCAAATCAAATGATGCTCCTTGATTTTGACATGATGTGCCGTCTGCCCTGAAGGCAAAAGATGCCACTCGTACTAAGTTTCGTGCTTGGGGGTGTCAAATTTACTACTTCGAATTCTCAAAACTTCGATCAGCTGCCAAAACTGCCTCCAAACAGGATATGTGTGATTATTTCAGCAACATCGAATTCTCTATTCGTTCTTACCATCAAAAGTCCTTAAGGTCTTACGTCCACTCCTTGAAAAATTCTTATCGTTTTCCTGATTCTATGTTCTTTTAACGTGGCATTGCTGCTAGTCCTCAGGAGATTTGAGATCTCTATGCATTTTACTTTTCCTGCTTCTTTCCCGCAAATAATTCGATCACCTCTTATGAACTCCCTTATTTTCCTCCATCACCTGGCTCCTGTATCCAAACCAACCCTCTCGAAAGTGAGTCCCTTCTTCAATGTCTTGATGGTAATGTCGGTTGTGGTCCTGATGGCATTCCGAACATGTTCGCCAAATCTGTTTCGTGGTCCGTATCTGGTCTTTTGTCTATTATCTTCAATCTTAGCTTCACTTCGGGCTCCTTTCTCTTTTACCGAAGTGCTATATCCAAATATCGTCCTATTTCAATCCTTTCTTGGTTTAGAAAAAAATTCGAAAGAGTTGTTTACAATAGGCTACTTCCTATATTTCATCCTGTAAAAGGTAAATCTTAAAACTCTAACCTCTTAGCCTTCACTAACTTGGTCGTTTCCACCTTAGACCAGCAGAAACACGTTCATGATTTTGCTTTTTTTTGCTGAAGCTTTCGACTCTGTTAACCCCAAGCTCCTTCTTTCAAAACTCCAAGGTTATGGGGTATCTTATCTTCTCTTTTCCTGGTTCTCATCCTATGTCCGACACGACCAAACTTTAGGTCAGTTCGATGTTAACACCTTAAGATTAAATTCACTTAGTCCGTGCTATAGGTCCGGTCAAATTTGGTCCAACCACTAAAACCTACCATATTCTTTTGATATCAGTAACAGCCACCGTATTTCACAGAGAATGAGGAACTGGCAGAGGACAAAGTAGCTACCTACTTTATTCGTTAAGCACTTAATTTGAAGAAATGAGTGATCTCTCCCAAGATTCGAGCAAGCACCACTACTGCAGACAAACTTCAATCAAATCTGGTTTCGATAATCTTGTTGAGCATTTACACTACTGTGTCAAATTAATGAAATTTAGAAGCTCAAAGCTCATTGAAGGTCTGGACAACCATACTCAATTGTAGCTGTCTCCAGTATAAAGCCTACCAAATGCGATCCATTCTCAATCGCGAAGCTCTCACTCTCGTTCATATTCATTGGAGCTGCAACTGGCATCCATAAGCTTCGTGCTTATTGTCAAAGCCTTTCGTTCAGCATAAAGAAGGTCTACTCCGATGTAATCTGCCGTAATTTCTACCACAAGGGGGTTTGCGACCAGACTTTCCTTCGCTCACAAGAACCTTGGTAGATTGTTACAGGCTTTGTTGTTTTTGACTTGCCGCGCGCATATTTCTTCCTTGGGTGCTTCAATTAATCCAAAGTAGTTAAAATCATGCTACCCTGAAGGTTTGACCAACTGTAGATGTTCTTGCTTCAGATGCTGCCACCATGTACTTCGTTTTTTCTTTATTTATGTGCAGCTCCATCTTTTATGCTATCCGCTTGATCTGGATGAACGATTCTCGTACAGCAATGATATCAATATTATTTGCATAAGCCAGTATCTAGCTGGACTTAGTGACAACAGTCCCTCTGGTTGATGTGCCAGAGTCGTAGATTGTTTTCTCCGACGCCAGTTTGAAGAAGAGCCTGGGAAGACTATTCCCTTGTTGGAGCCCATTGAAGATGTTGACTGGTATGGACAGAAACCTGGCTATTTTTCCTTGGCTAGTTACTATGGCTCTTGGCAACCTGCATATATAATATAATGATTTTAAAAAGTACAATGGAATGTTAAATTGTAGACATTTTTCCATCGCCTACTTACGAGTAAAGATTTGGTCAATTGTTGCCTGTTATGAAGCCACATTGATATTGTCGGATGGTGCCTTTTGTGTATGCGGCTATCTAGTCTTGCATAATAGAGTAGAGTTTTATATAAGAAATACTCAGCAAATGTATACCCCTATAAATACAGCATATTGTTCATCTCCTGTCTTATATGTGAGGCATGTTTGGCATCGCTTCATGCTTCCGTGCAAGCAAAAGAACTTCATGAATTTCTTTGTTGGACGTGGACCTTCTCTCGCTTTTCTTGACTAGATTATTTCTGGATCTGGTTTTTTATACGTTTATCCCAGCACTTTTTATGATAAATGGCCATTTAAGTTGCTGACATATTAAATTCCCTTATATTTTCATTTTTGGTTGATATCCAAAATGTCTGATTCACTGCAGACAATTGATCGTATATTAGGAGAAGTCAGCTAAGTAACTAGTAGCAAAATAATGTATCCTTGTTTCGTATGGGTATGACATCCGTTGGCGGAAAGAAGCTTGGTCCATTGAAATTCAAATTCGACAGCTTAAGGTTCCAGCTCTACAAATTCCTAGATAGCTAAGCGATGAGTTAGTCTCGTATTAACAACGACACAACGAGTTTCCTATTTTTTTTTGTAAGTGGTTTGGCATCTTTGGCACATGAAAGAATTGCGTAACTTACAAAGCGAAGTTTCCTGTTATTTTTTACTAATGTTCGAAGAACATTAGTATTAAAATCGATTCGGCCAAAAATTCATATTTCCATATATATATATATATATATATATATATATATATATATATATATATATATATATATATATATATATATATATATATATATATATATATATATATATATATATATATATATATATAATCAAAAAATTTCAGTGAGATAATCTCGGGAACGCGCCATCCGATTGAGCTGAAACTTTCAGGATACATTGGTGTATATGCAGAATAGGTCCAGGTCTCTTTAAATGTCAGTTATTGTTAACCTTTTGGCGCCGGCGGCCATTTAAGTGATATTTTTAATATACCTATTATTTCGTGCACAAATGATTTTCGCAAAAATAAAGTTAACGAAATAAATTTCTAACGTGTTTTACATATGAATCGGATAATGCTTTGGAATTTTTTAACCCCATGTGTGCGCTGGGTGCCTAAAAAGAGGACGGGAAAATTTGAAAATTTTTAAATTTCGATAACTTTTGACAGAGCTATTCAATCATTACGAAATTTTCAGGACATATTGGTATTATTTAGTTGTAGATTTGTGTAGCTTTTAATGAGCGTGCTAGCAACCCTGTAGTAAGAGCAGGCACTGAAAGTGAAAACCTCCAAATCATCGTCTCTCTTGAAAAAATGCCGTTTCTTCAAAAAAAAGCCACTCATATGTAAATCTTGTGCTTTGTTTACATAACCAAAAAAAAAAAGATATGGTATAACGGGCACGCCTGGTAACCCTTGCCCAATTTACCTATATTTTTAGCATCAAAAACTTCTGTTCACGGAAACTCACGATCCGATGAGCAGAATTATTTGAGATTCACAGAATGTATTGGCCTTAAATAGGACCAGGTCTGATAGAAGCGATTTTGAAATGCGGGCGATTCTGTGCCAGTGGTGCCATCTTGAAAAACCACTAAAAAAGATAACTGTTTTTAGACCTATAAATTCTGATTGAATCGTTCGATTTTGACGAAACTCACACAATTGCTGGATCTTCCTTTAAGCCACGTTTGGTAGAAATATAGTCGAAAAATTCGGTTGGAGCTGCCAGCTATGATAATTTTGGTTTCTTCATTTTGAAAAAAAAAAATTTGGAAGTGAAAACATTCAAACCATCGAATATTCAAAAAAATGTCCGTTTCTTACAATAAAACCAATCTGTATATAAATCTTATGTTTAATCTACACGTTCAAAATAAAACTTTGGAAATTTCATGTCGGACAAGAACGGTAACCCTCTCCCAGTTAACCTATATTTTTAGCATCAAAAACTTCTGTTCACGGAAACTCACGAACCAATAATCAGATACAGCTAAAATTTACAGAATGCATTGGACTTAAGTAAGACCAGATTTGATAGAAGCGATTTTGCATTGTGGGCAAGTCTGTGCCAGTGGTGCCATCTTGAAAAATTACAAAGAAAAAAAACTGCTTTTTGCCCTATGAAATGTCAACAAGTTACCAGATTTTCATGAAATTGACACAGTAGCTGAACCTTACTCTAAACTCTGTTTGATGAAAATTTGGTTTAAAAATTCGATTGGTGCTGCCAGCTATGGTAATTTTTGTGTATTTGGTTTTGAAAATTCGCTCAGGAAAATAAAACTTTTTGCCCTATAACTTCCAGTGCAGTCATGAAATCAATACGAATTTAATTCAATTAATGAAACGTGTCATAAACATTATTCAGGCCAAATTTGGTTGAAAAGCCACGATAGGGTTGCCAGCTATTGTTCGTTTTGTGTTTAATTGCAATATATTAATTAAGCGGTTTTATCGTAGAATTTTCAAATGGTAATGATAAACAGCAAATATTATGCTTTCGATCATTTGAAAAAACTCGCTGCAGGTAACCCTAAATTTCTTTATACTCCTATAACTTCGAATGCAATTAAACAACGTGAAGCAGATTTGATATATTCTTGGCTTTGATACTGGCGAAAGGTTGCCAGCACGAGTCGGTTGTGCTACTTTTGTATCAGTAAATGCTTACAGTTAGTATACATACCGGAAACATTTACAATGAAAATAAATAACCGATGTTACAATTCGCAAAGTTCTGCAAATTTTTCAGATCGCAGCCCCAAACACCAACTTCAGTTACAGTGCTGCAGGCACTGAGCATTTTCTTCATTGATGTTATATGAGATGCTGCTTTCAAAATTATGTGAAATAAGCAACTGATAACGAATATAATTAACCCGTGTTTTGCTCTCATAAACGTTGAAATTCATGCCAGTGGTAATATCTGAAACCTTCCACCATATGAGTTATAATGCATTCTTAAGACGAAAGTAAAACGTGGCATTTGAAACAGTTTGGCCGTAATAAGCAGCACATGTGGTGGAATATGCACTTAAAACCTGCACGATTCTTCTTCTCTTCTTCGAACATTAGTGTTTCTAGCGGTTCAGGTGCGCTAGAGTTTTTTTGAGAATAATTTCTAAGCACGGGGGTTTACCTTTTTAAAGTGAGTAATTGGCCAAGGAAGTAAGGAGACACATGTGGAATAAGGTGGTACGACTGTTCTTTTCAACCGAATTACCACCATTTTCAGTCATCACCAAAGTCATAGTGTGACGCCTAAATTTATGGAGCACTGGTAATTGTCCCAGTCACCGGCTCTTTAGACAATAAAAGACGGGAAAAAATACAGCCATGAGGTTACAGCAGGATTCGAACCCGCGGGCAGTAGATCACTACTTCGGACGGTCGGAGTTTATCGATTACTAATTGGATGACATCGGCTCGAGATCGGAATTGGTGAGAAAAATTGTTAAAGAACGCCAGGACTCGACCCCAGTGGTAGTTATTATGATGATGCTGTCTTGGTGTCCGCCATACGCAAGACACATGCCTCTGAACCTGATCCAAAAAAAAGTAAACCTGAACTCGATTGCAAAAATTACTGCATAATTAAAAACTTGGACTTGACTGCAAAAGCTAATGTGCTGCAAGAGACAGAGATCTTGCAGAAAGGCTAGTCGATTTATTTGATTTTTCTTACTGAAGAATGATTCCTTAAGGGCTACTCAACCATTGAGGCAAACTTCACCAAGGATTCAGTGAACGTTTTCAGAGCTACAATATTTGTAATTTAAAGGCCAATTTTTCCTTTAGAACCTAGATATATTTGTATTATATATTTTTATTATATATTTTTAATATATATTTTTATTATACATATTTACATATTTTTAAATTACATATAGCATTTTTTTGAAAGCTTCGAAAATTTGATTCACATTGAACAACTACATTATTCCCTCAATTGATGTTGAACTTGAATATCAAGTTTCCGAATTGATAACTTCGGGTTGCCTGTGATTTTTCTAACAATGTTTCACTCGTCAGACATTTTAGAAATTTTGTTTGGTGCCATTTACTCTCATCTCTTAACTAATTTGCATGTAAGACGCACTCGATGATTTGTTGTGCTGTATTGGAAATCAATTCAACGATTTAAGCAAATCTTCGAACAGATTTTAGTATAAAGTATAGTTTCTGTATAATTGTGTACCTCTAGCTCACGCTCTTCAATTGCTGTGCTGGAACTCATTTTATGAAACATTAGAAATATACGCTTGACATACACCATCAAAATAAAGATTGTAAACATAATTTAAAGGAAAAACACTGATATACCATGAGATAATCCACGCATAAAATTAACCGTATCAAATAAGTAGTGGCCAATGTAGTTTATATGATTGCAAAGTCAACTCGATTAATAACGGTAACAGCAAGGGATATCAAATTGCTTTTTTCTCGAACCTTCGTATTTAACCTTCAAACTAAATTCCTCGTCTTATGAGTCATGCAGACTATCATGACTAGCTTTCGAAAAATCCAATGCCACAACATAATCATCTTTATTTATTTAACAACAAATTTCCTTCTCAAAATAATAACAATTACAACTGTCACCGTAACTTCCAATAAAGCTGACCTCAAAAACTCATAGCCATCTCAAGTATATTACGATTAAAGAAAAACATCTCCCTGGCTGCAAAGAAACTCGAATAAAAAATAAACATAAATTACATTAATTTGGCTAATCAAGTCAGCCGATACTTCAATATAGCCGATCCACCAAATATCGAATTCCAAGAATAATGATTTCTGAAATGGAGTCAAAACTGCACAAACACCGCGAACTGGAAATTCTTAAGTGTAAATTTTGATCCGTCTCGACGGACTCGACACTAATCTGTGAATTTGTGGTTTTGACGATTCTCAAAAGTTATATCAATTTCGAGGCAAATAAGAATATACTATATGCTCTTTGTTTTTGTTTGGAATGAGTCTCACGAAGATAGTTTTTATCGTCGTTTTTATGTATTTGTGTAAGATTTCTATTCTTTTATATTTTTTCAATTTGTCATAAACGAGCACAGGCAAACCAAAAAGTCAATATCTCATTTTCAATCAAGCAGGGTTTGTTATCGAGCGAATTTGAGTTGCGTGACGTAGTCAAGTCTCGCTAAATCACTTGTGCGATGCTAGCGATATCACAAATTTCGAATGTCCTTGATGAGCCGTATTCGCTATTGGCTCATGTTTAAATGCGCGCTAAATAAAGACGTGTTTTCATAAGGGAAACAAATTTATTTTGAGGAAATAGTAAATAGGTCCTTAAAATTGCAATAATGAACGCAATATCCAGACGAATCTTATCATTTGCACTTCCATCTCAATTAGTTACCCGATCAATTTAAAGAAAACCACCAGCTGAGCTCTGCAACGCTCAGATATGTATATCTTGCAGATAATATCTTTGAATATACTAAAGTATTCAGATGAGCTCTAGAACGTTCAGATATGTATATCTTGCATATAATATCTATGACTATACTAAAGTGGATAAACAGAAGAGCACCAAAAGAGTCAATACAAAGGCTAGATGTTACACTTAGGACTATTAATAAAATCAAGGCCTATTGTTAAAATGTAAGGACTATTATTAAAACCAACAGATTTAAACTTTTATTACTTTGCATATTATAAAATAATTAAAAGACTTTTGTAATTAATATCATGCTGAAAACTTTATGACGTATGTTTCAAAACTTCACTGGTTCGCTTCATTAAAACCAAAAATTTAAACCCCGTGACTATTAATGCGAAATCGCCGCAATTGCAAGATTCTCCGTTCACGAAATCGGTGCATTGTGAACGCCTACATACAAATTCCCTCGATAATAATAGGTATGTTCGCATACTGCAGCAGCAACATATTTTTGCAGCTGGCTTGTTTTAGTGGCAAAATTGGGCTTGTAGCAAGAGGAAAAAAACGACTTGCTGCGAATCTATTATATTTTAATATATTATAAAAGATTCAGGTGAGCGAATATGTTTACCATGTGAATATGTTTATTCACATATTTGAAGAAAAATTATGAATAAAGTGCTTAATGCCGCCAATTGCAAAGCTTTTTCAAAAATCACTACTAAGTACAACAGTCAACCATAAACCGTATTATTTATTGAATGACTCAGCATACAAGATATCTACTTTACAAGTTATTTCATATTTTGTTATCAATATGTGTTTGTCCATTAAGATTTTGTCATAATTTGTCTGTGCAGATAGATTTGTACACGGGACTTCATAAGTTTGAATTGATTTTTTTCCATGACTCATTTGCGCACAGGTTTGTTACGGTTTGAGTCATTGCGATGAAACAAGGTACAGAAAAAACCAAAGATACATGTTATTACTTTTAGATACGGATGACGTGAGATAGTTTTGAAGTTGGCTGATTGGGAAAGAAAGCTTTCACTGTGGATTTGAATGGCCGGCAGTATGTTTCACATGAAAATTAAATGTTTACCACACGTTCCGAGGAAATTTAACATGGTGCTTCGGAAAAATTAGGGAAAAGCTGAATTTTGGTGTGAACTTTGGTACTGGCGTGTTGAACAAAATGTCAAAGGTCCCCATTGATCCGAGTGCTGCGTTACTTTTTATACGGGGTCAAAGGTCACCAAAAGTGGCATTTACTAAATATCTCAGTAACGGTCACGTCTTTAGAAAAACAATGTATGACGAATTTGTAGCTTGAAAAATTTCCAGCAAAAAAGCAATAAAACTTTTCCTTGTAACCATAACCGTTTTTGAGACATATTGATCTAATAAACATTTGCTACCAACAGCATCCTCTTTGTCAACGGCAAATTACCCGACTTTGATTACGACTTGAATTGTTTGTAAGCTTGTTTTTCTATGTTCAAGAGGCGCATGAAAAAAAAACATAAATAATAACAACATAACAAACTTATCTACCACACTCCAGGGTAGATCGAAAAGTGTGCTCCGAAAAGTTATCCCCCCCTTTGCCATAAAATGGTATCCTGGAGCTTCCATCCCAAATCTTCAGAAATAAGCTCGTTTCCTACTCTTTGCCCACTGTTAAACAAGATACGATCACTTTTTATATTATTCTTGATATCGCAGGACCAGCCCTTCACCCACACCCTACCGACTCCTGCAAACGGACCACCCCGAAATACCCGATTTTTTAGTTTTTTTTCCATACCATCTTATCCCATGAACGATTAAGGCAAGGTCACGTAATTTTAGGTGCAAATTGGTTTCGAGACGTGCCATGTCCCTTTGGCGCTATGCAGTCATCACATGATTGGTAAAAAAAACTGATTATTCGGGTATAGTCTGCAGCGGGTTGAGCTCCTATAATGTCAAGAATGAGCGTTTACAGAATTATGCCATGATATTATCTTGCTTTTTCATGCTCCTAGGGCCATGATATGTTACAAAACCTATTTTCGCCTGCAATGTTATTGTTTGTCCTGCTCCTTCGTGGAATATCCCATACATGATGCAACACTACAGTTTATTTCCGAGACGAGAGTAGCGAGCAGATGTCCCTACAAGTTTTATGGCAAGGGGGGCGGGGGGTGGTGGGAACTTTTCGGAGCACACTTTACCACCTACCCTGGAGTCTGGTAGATAAGTTTGTTTACATGTTTTTTTTCATGCGCCTCTTAAATATAGAAAAACAAACTCACAAACATTCCTAGTCGTAATCAAAATTGGATAATATCAACATGCCGTTGAGAAAAAGGATGCTGTTGTTAGCAAACGTTTAGATCAATATATCTCAAAAACGGTTATGGTTACAAGAAAAAGTTGGAAATTTTTTTTGTTACAAATTTTCTAACCTACAAATTTGTCATACATTATTTTTCTGAAGACGTGGCCGTTACTGAGATATTTAGGAAAGGTCACTTTTGGTGACCTTTGACCCCGTATAAAAGTAACGCAGCACTCGGATCGATGGGGACCTTTGACATTTTGTTCAACACGCCAGTAACAAGGGTCACACCAAAATTCAGCTTTCTCCTAATTTTTCCGAAGTTTCGCCTTTTTTATGTCGGATTTCACTGGGCTACACAGGAATGTTTATGGATGGATATCTAATGACATTGGTTTAATGGCATGACAAAAGTCTCATTTGTTTTAAACAAAAAAACTATGTTATCAGATGTTTAACAGTCAATGCAACATTCTATGCATTAGCAAGCAACATAAACAGGCTAGTCTTAGCTCATTTTGCATGAGTTTTTCTTCTTCTTCCACCAGGTTCAGTTTTCGGTTTTACGACGCTAACTCAGCCCGCCATGTTTTCAAACAATCATTCGTTATCCTTGAACCGAAAATATTCTAACTGACCTTTTTTCTCTTCAGCAACAAAGCAGCTCCATTTCGAATTTAATGAGAAACCATCACTCTGCATTTCCCTTGATAATTTCAAGGACTGCTTTTACGTAGTCCTATGACTCGGTAATAATTTTTTATCTCTAAGGACTTGTTTTTTTTCTTCTTTATTATTTTATTACAGGTAACAACATTCATATTGTTATAATCATATATAATTACTATCCTTGGCACGTTCATGCTCTTAGATTAGTTTTAAAGGAAAACCATCATATTCTAGTCACACCTTTCGTCGAGTCGAACGCCAAAAACAGTTCTGCACACGGTCCACCATTCTCGAGACTACAATACAAATGGGATTACGTTTACACCGTACCAGGCAGAATTTGCAGGATTCAATGGGTAATACTGAACAAAATGTGACAGTTTTCACTTCAATGTTAAAATATTTTACAACATAATTGCAAACACGCTTCGAAACAAACGAAGAAGGACATTTCAAATATATTTTTTTATTGCAAGTCGCACATCCACACGACTAACTGGTTCATGTTCGACAAACATAAAAATAACGTCCCTCGAGCAACTCGACTCTCGACATTGGCATTATGATCTCGGTCGCGTACAACCTTGACAGCGTTGCTGTAGTCCTTCAAAAGTGCCTTTCAGAAATTTACACCTTTTGAAAAAACAAACATAAAATATAATTTTTTGTTAAATTTTAAAATTGTCCTTTTTCCTATGAAATCCTGGAGGATTTCAAGCTGTGCGTGCACTCTCTGGTTCATTATTGTTTGTATGCAGGTAGACAGGCTGCCAAACAGTCAAGCAAAAAGGACTGTCTATGAGTTTTAGTAATGGGCTTTGGCATCGTCCTGGTCAAGTTACAATATTTCACCGCGTCAGGATATTTGTCTTATAATTCTTGCTTGTTGCATTGTGTATGAAATAATCCTCAATGTGTAGTCAAAATGCAATTATGACCAGCATTATGGTTTTCAGTTGTTTGGTATTGTTGTCACCCTGTTGGTAATTTATGCTCGTCCCTTTTGAAAAAAAAAAATATTTTTTTTGCTAGAATGGTAAGTTCGTTGGATGGTAGATTTATTATCAAGTTGACAGCCGTTAAGAAGATGTGCTGCGGATATTATTTTGATGATGACGACGATGAAGATTGGTCCAGGTGGCGATGAGAGTAGAATTAAATTAAAAAAAAAAGAATTTTCGAACTCTGCGGCCCCAATTTTGTCTTTAATGGGAGTTTTGGCATCAATTTGCTTAATCATAGACATACTTAGAGGCAGATAAAATACATTTCCATTCTACACACTAAAATAATATAAAATAATACTTAAAATAATTATAGAATTTAAAATAATAATAGTCTTTTAAGAACGATCCATAACAAATTGGTTCGCTAACTGCTGACACTTTATTAAAGGAGGCAACACCCTCCAATTTTTTATATGCTAACTTTGAAGTCTCCTGTGATATCAAGGATTTTACTATCTCCGCTATATTCAGAAAACCATCTGGTTTCTTTAACTAACCACACGGTTTGCGTTAAATCAATAAAAGTTAAGCCTTATCCTTTACAGGAACACCAAAAATGACCGGGCAGCCACCAATTAGTCTTTTAGATAACAAGGATTTCTAATATCAAAGTTACTCGATCCCTAAGTGACTCCAGTTCTGTCTCCTAGTAGAGGAGAGCGTTCCTCGACCACTTTTAAGTGAGCGGGTTATAAAACCTGCCAGTACAGAAGTGCAGAATTTTCTGTTCAAACATCTCCGCTTCTGCCATAGCAGATTTGGTACAGGTAATGCAGAATGGGGATGCATATGTAAAGATTGGCCGAATGAGTGTCTTATAGCAAATAGACTTAGTTTTAGTCGCTATGCCAATATTTTTGGAGAAAAGATGTCGGATGCGTTGATATGTGGGCTTGGCTACTTAAATTCTACGTCGGACATAGGGATCAAAATTCAAGAATTCATGCCTGTCTACTCCAAAGTAGCCCCATGAAGGACAAGGAGTAATTCTAGAAGTTCCAAACAAGACAACAGCTTTTTGAGACTTGTTGCGGATAGTTCTATTTAATAGTGCTATTTAATTTGATGCCTCATTCAAATAACGTTTAAGATTCTTCGCTGCTTTTAGCGGATCTTGGCTCGACACGAATAAGAGAGTGTCATCAGCATATTGTAGAACTTTAACTTGAAGGTAGACTACTAGAAGAGGGAGGACACCGGTGAAAATAGTATATAAAACATGTCCAGTGACAGAGCCTTGTTGCACTCTTGATGTCATAGGTCCCCGAAGTGAGTTTACAACATTGACGCTTACCGCCCAGAACGCTGAGACTGGCAAACTTCGACCTCTTTTTCCTGCAGCTTACTATGATTATCTTTAAACCAGTACCCAACAATCGCTCAAATGAAAATCAGCAGAACTCCATCTTCTGGTCCAATTTACTGAATACATTCACATAAAATAAAAGTTAGCCAATTTTGTCAAATGGGGCATTAACTTAACTGTCAGAACAGCAGCCCCGAAATAATGGACAATGTTTTCATGATCTCTTACGCTGAAAGAAAAAAAAGAAAAAAAAATTTGTGCAATTGGTACATATGCTTCGCATAGCCATAGGATCTTGTCGTTGGAACCATAATATCATTTTAAATCATGTAAATAATATGATTGAAACAACCATGTTGAGTTTCAGTTTCGAAATAGGTATGTTTGTCTCAATGAGAACTATACACTATGATCAGGGGTATCATTAACATGGTCGTGGGAAACATGAAACAATTTTATGGTAGGGGGAACTATAATGTGGTCCGAACAACCATGGAATAACCATAATTTTTCTTTCAGTGTAGTATTTATTTTGCAAGGAATGAGCTCTGAAATGAAGTTCTCACTAATCTCCAAGATCTACGAGGCCCGTCCTCTTAACGAGCTGATTGTCTTTCCTGCACAATTTCACTACTAGCTAACAATTTACGAAAAGAAAAAGTAAAATATTGAACAAATAATCAATGTATCTACTATACTATCTGATACGAATCATCTTAAATGAAATGAATCTTATTAGCAGTGGATTTCAAATTTATTCTTCCCACCAATTATCGCATTAAACTAAACCCTTCAAGCTAACAACATGCATATACCAACAACTAGTTGCTCGACTAAGCAGGTATATCATATTTCTTCTTGTCGCAGCCTTCTTATCCTCTATCGCTATCATCATCAACATTATAGTAATCACGTCAATGTATGTACATAAAACATTAAAAGTAAGAGGAAACCATACACGAACGGCTTTTATGTACTTATATTTTTCATACACGCATTCATCGTATTTTTATCGTACGTTTTTCATGCTCGGTGTTTTTTATCTTTGCATTTTGCTATTTTTTACTTTATTTCCATTATTTTCAAATTAAATACGCTGAACTAGCAGTTCAGTATGGACCACGAAGCACAATATTCTTAACCGGACATGCACTGCACTGTGTGGTACGGTAGACGGCGGACGCGTTAAGCCATTCAGGAATTTTGATATGCATATTGTAATAAGTGAATATATTTTATGTGTTCGTATAAATATATGTAAACCTATAGATAGAAGTGTGTAAGATTCGTACTTGTTTCTTTAATACCGGTGCACAACACTGGTGCAACATGCAATTGGGCTTGTGTGCAGACAAGATTTGAATGCAAAAACGAAAAACGAATAATACTGGAAGAGAGAAAATGCTGTATGTTGTGTTTACTGAGCAAGAATCTGTAGTCAGTTCAGCCTGAACTGACTACAGATTCTTGCTCATACCCTGAACTGTTCAGGGTATGATAAAAACTTAAAGGTAGGCTTATGCAAGCGACAGGGCGAGTGCGAAAGGTTTGGCGTCTAAATTTCTTGTTCACATTTAGAAAGATATACTGCTAACACAACAAAGAATAATTTTGCTTACTCAAATTAATACTTTTAAGCAAGGGCACGTGTCACAATTTAAATAGAAGCCAAGCTAGGAACTTGTTACTACTTATATTTTGACACGCGAGTCTTTATATATAGAGCTTGGTTTGATGTATTACAAACAGTGGCGGCTCGTGTCTTTACGACTCGGGGAAGCAGATATATTTTTGCATATTTTTCCAGGATAAACAACTAGAAATTTCAGTGCAGTAAATACATCAAAAATTGCATTCAATTTCCAATTGTTTGACTCAGTGACTTTTCTGCTCATCTCATTAATATTTAAATGGTGCAATATTACAGATTAGATTGGAAGATATTTCAAATTAGAACTATTTTTTTTTAAATAAAAAGTGAAATTAGTGGTCCTGGTCACCACGAACCTATAAAGTACCTTTTTCTATTCAAATAGTCTAAGAGAAAAATATACCGCTGTAAAATATACCCTGATTACAGAGTACCAAGATATTGCAAAACAACTTAAGTCATGAAGTTCACCATTACTTTTAAATAAGCTATTTCTATAATTCCCCTGGTCCGATCCAACTATCGACCGTTATTATGCCCAGAAGTTTTTTTTGACATAAGTGTCTTGTATCTTCTGCAAGTTCTTCGTTGTGTTTGGTTCTCCAAATATGCTCATCTACTTGATGTACACGCAACTTTTACAAATAAAATCCATTTAATTTTTTTTTTTAATTTTATTGTACTTTACGCCTGCTTCTTTGGTTGCAGGTTGTAGGTACATCAGAGCCACCTTTATGTGCGTCGTCAAAGAAATCAAAATATGTATTAGATTCGAAAGGGCTTAAAATCAAAGTACACTTCGACATGACTGAAAAATAAATTCGTCAGAAGTTCGAAAGAGTCTCAAGTCGAAGTATGTGATGTGAATTCAATAAAGTTTTACCAAAATAATATTCGAAACGCACTTTTTACATTTGTAGGTGTAGAACGATCTTTTTCATTTATAAATCAGTTTTGACTGAAAAACAGCAATCTATCACGTTCGAGCATTTTCCTTAACTTTATGTGTACAATTGAAAACATAAAAAAATATGACAGTCATATGTATTTAAATCTTTTTTTTTCAAAGATTTTCGCATATTTTGCTCACTTTAATTGCATATCAGCATATCTAAGTGATTTTTCGCGCATATTTGCATGTATGTTTCGGCCTTTTTTCGTGGACAACTCTTCGAGCTCTGGCCATAGCAGCTCAGCTGACTATGATTTCAATTACTCGAGCTCAACTTTCGGCTGCTATTATGCATATGATCAGAGGCAACAATCATTTTCTTGCAATCGTTCAAACACATTACGGAGTGTCCATGAAACTTCATTCCTTATATTTGTCAACAGATTGACTTGCTGCGAACTTCATGTAAACATACCGTCAACGTATTTGAAGACAAGATCCCAACGTGCACTTGACTCAAGAATCAAGAAAAATAGAAAATAAAACTTGCGACACCGTAGCAAAAGATTCACTTAAAGTTGCACCTGCTGATTTATTGCCGCAAGGTAATATGTAATGTGTACGATATATTCATGATCTTGCAAAACATCTACTACAGGTTTCAAGGCTATCGTCTGCAGTTGGCTCATCTTACTGTAGCAATCATGCTGGACCACTAAAGCGAAATGCTTGACCATTTGCGATTCATTTGAATGAATTGCAACAATCAGAGATCTTGGCCCTACACACTCGATCGTGCATGCACGTAACATTCAAATTGATTAAAATTTCACGATCTTGCCAGTTTCGGTGAACACAGAAAGCCTAGCAGGTGACATTTTTGCCAGCAAATAGACGTCCGACAATGGCCTGGAAATGCCTGTTCGAAAAGAAGATCAGTTTCTTAGTTCTAAGACCTAAAGATCTTGTTTCTCACTAACGATTTATCTGTCTGCATAGCCTCAGACACGATTCGACATAATGCAAATGATCTTGAAGTGAATTCTTCTGAAACGAAAAAGAACCCTTATACTTTGCCACTAACAGGCTACGCCATCTTGACTCTGAATATTACACCTGGCCACTGACCTTGTCATTAAACCATTCCGTTCTGAGAGCAGTATATGTAGATCATCCGGTGAATGTACGTTCACTTCATCTTAGTGAAGTATGCACGAGTACTTACAAAAACTTTTCAAATATTCTCATTTAAAACGATTCCGTGATCATGTTCAAGCACTGAACCAAGTACTGCTAGAAACGTAATATTGGTTCCTTAGATATTTCATGGATCGATGAATAGATCGATCTATATCTGCCAATGTTGTTTGTGCATTGCGTCGACCGGTGGTAGCGATGATGGTGATCGGACCGAATGCCAAGCCAAGTTGTTCCATTAATGAGTTCAGCCTCTTGAAAATGATCATGATGATGATGATGATGATCGTCATAATCGTGATGATGTTGATTACGATGAGCGTCATGCTGATGAAGACGTTGAAAATCGATCGTATATGTACGCTTTTATGGGCATTGTTGTTACGAGCATGAAGCTCTTTTTCTTGCCTCCACTTCACTTGCCGGACTGTGGCAGTTGTTTTCTGCTCCGTTTTCAACACTAAGCTTGTTTTGATTCTAAACTGCCTCTGGTCAATTTTTTCCGAACTAGGAAATCAGGCAGAGCTAGTGATCGTTTCAGCACTATTGCATTCAATTTTTATCATCTTCCGATCTGTTCTAAGCTATCAGCGTATATTCGACATTTTTTTCTCTGTTGAATTTGATAGATAGACCGTCGATCATTCATCAGCGTTTTCGACTTTACACTGATTGACCGTTTTGAATTAATTCAAACGTATTTTTTGCGGCTCTTACATGATCGTAATAATCACTGATTGTTCAAAGACCTATGCACAGACAAAATAGGGGGCCAATATTCTAAATAGGACTATCTATGTTGGCTGCGTCGAGAACTTGGACCACACTGGCTGTGATCAATTTTTTTTCATTCTAGAACGTTTTTAATTGAGTTTCATGGTTGATCGAAAATGTGATGTGCTTTTGACAGGCGGTGTAATGTTTTTCTGGAACGGGTACCATACGTTGATCAAAATGAGACTCACTGCGAAGAAAAACTTTTGGAGATGGCTGAATTTTGATCAGGGATTTAAAGGAAGCAAGTTTTTGTTTGAGTTGTTTGAGTTTATTGCGGCATTAGTAGCATTTATACTCAACAAGATGACAACGTCAATGCAAGCTTTACAAGGACATCTCTATCAAGATATTCTATCACACCCAATTTAAATCTAGATGAGTTCTTTTTATGGATTTCGAATAATATTGGTCACGTTTGGCGTGGTTGATTTCTTGAGAAAACATCTGGAATTTTCAATATTTTTGGTGGACTATAGCTGAAATTTGTTCATTGTTTTGGCATAATTTTACACAAAATGCTGCTAAATACTGCTTCTTACACATTGTTCTAATAATATATGGCATTTTATTAATTCTAAGAGAAAAGAAGAAGCTTTCTAAGATATATGATCCAGCTTAAACCACTGTATGCTGATGAATACGTAATTTTAATCCCTAACTTTACATCATTGGAAGAACTGGCTTGTTTAAATCGTGAGTGAAAATACATTAACTTTCAGCTACCAGTGAATTGAAACCAAATGCCAAAAATTATGAGCAGTACAGAAAGTTTTCCCTACTGGCAGATAGTTAGGAATACCACACGTTCGTTACATTTCTTGAGCCTCAAACATCGAAGTATAGTCTAGAATTAGAATTTCTTGAGCCTCAAACATCGAAGTATAGTCTAGAATTTCAGCCAGATCTGGCAATGCAATGCAACACAACTGCGTAAGCTCATAATTTTGTTGGCTATGAAGTTTTTAGCATTTAAGAGCCTACCTATACCGAAGATTGACCTCTCGGAGACACTTCTTGCATTTGCTTCGGGGTAAAGATTTAGTTTTCCTGTAGGAAAAAAACTAGAACTCTTTCGCAATTCACGTCGACTAAGTCTATTTATAGTTTTTGAGGCCTAGGTTTTGGCAATATTTCTCAGTTTAATCTCTCAGAATTTGTTAGGAGATTTAATCATCATGCATCCTTAAGATATGACGAGCCCATTGTAGCTTACAGAATTTGATTACAATCGATTGTAGTCTGAACAGCTTTTTTTGTTGAAAGCATCAAAAGGTTTTTTTTCAGATTGCTCAAGTATATCAACTTTGTGTCGATACAGCCAAACATACCAATTGATTTCTTGCGGACGCGAAGTTTATTGCTTCAGAGAACTTTTCTTGCTAAGCTATATACTAATGAGGTTCATATTAGTCATCTAATTGGAAATTTTGAATCTTCGGTGAATTTTACTTACAATCTATCTGTTTTAGACAGTTTGGTAAAATCGGGATAACACACTTAGTTTATGCTTTATTGACTCTGAGTCGTATTTGAACTACTTCATGATGCTTCTTAATCTTGCAATTACTTCTCCACGCAGAGTACTAATTTGGCCATAATATCCCCCAAACACGGAAATCACTATTCGCGCGATTTTCACGAGTATCCTACCTCCATGTAGCTTTTCTGACACGTTGAAGAACATGAACAAAAACTCACTTTTAGTTTTAGTAATCACTTTATCTTGGTCATCTTTAAGCTTTTCTACATTGTTTTAGATGCATTATTTGTTTTTTTTTTTTAAATTTCAACATGCAGTGGAGTTTGTTTAGTGAATGCTTCAATGCCTTAGTAGATGGAATTTGACTATTTCAAAATTAATGAGCTTTTGACCAAAATTCATTTTGAACATGAGATGTTCCATGTCACTAATCTTTACCTGTCATACGTGCTGAAACTTTGAACAATTTTTATATTTCTTTGAAGACTTTCTGTTTAGACACCAAGTGCATCAAAAAGGAATACTTGTTTAGCAACAAATCAAACATCAATCCTTCTTTAATGAATCAGAAATTCTAAAATCACAATACTATGGACTTTCGATTTCACACTATATTGTTCTTTCTTGATTTTTTACACTGAGAGAAAAATCTTTGTAAAATTAACCATTTTCCTTAGTTGTTTTTGCGTCAACTACGGGCTATAGTTGAAACAGCCATAGGAAAATTGTTGATTACTTTTATGTACCATGACGCGTGGTTGATAAACAACGCCCGTGGTGCAAAAAAGTAAGCAACCACAAACTATGGTATTCCAACAATGTACATAGTACGAAATAGTAAATGACTAAAGTCCGTGGTGTGGAATTATGTTTGTTGAATTTAACAACTGTAGAGTAGTTCGCTTACTATTAAAATTAATGATAATTCAAAATTTTGGAGTGTTTTTTATTTTATTTTTTATATTTTTTGTATCAGCAAAGTCAACTACTTTTGTATGGTTAAGTAAACTATTTTAGCATAGTAGAAAGAACCATTTTCCGTAGTTAATTCAACAATTTTGAATGAATTGTTGCAGTACTATCAATAATAGTTAAATCAAGCACGAATTTTTCTTTCAGTGTACAAATTGCCTTTAAGTGGTACCATTCATGGTAGTCTAGATATTATCAACAGTACTTTACACTTGAGTTTCAATAATCAAACTATCTGCTAAGCAATAATCTATTAGGGCCCACAACTAATTAACCTGGCAACTTGGTTGCGGTCCTTTTCTTCGATGTCTCAGACGTATTTCCTGGTCGTTCGTAACCGCCTTGTCTACCGCTAGTCGATTATTCACCCGTTTTTAGGTTGTCTGCTTCGTAATTGCTCCTTCAAATCTCCTTTTCAAGTCGATTATTTCCAAATCGATTTAGTTTTCCTTTGCAATGCCTTCTTCGTATCGATTCCCAACTTAATTCTTCCAGTAACGTCCAGAGTGGGAGAAAAGATAGAAAAAAGAGTATCCAGTCAGAAGAATAGTACGATGAACACCTCCCTTCACTCAGCCAGTCAGCTGAAAAAGAAGCTCCCGCTCGCTGAGGCACCTCACTCGAGGCTTCAGCATCCTCATGCAGCGGGATTTTGCAGTGCGACCCGTCGTATGCACCTGTCTGTGCAGGACCCCTTCGGTTGCACTTTTAAACCAGGGCATTGAACTTTCTTTGCACGAGCGCAACTGGCCGGCCCGTTTCCGGACATTCCCCTGTCATCTGGATCTACTTGACAGCTGGCCTGTTAAAAGTGTAAACTGTGATCTATTTTGGGAAAATATATTTTTCCGATCAAACTAACAGTTTCGGTAAATTCAATTTCATCACAAGTTTCCATAACTATCTTCTTAGCCAGATTAGTTTCAAACTCCCGTCGATTCGAACGTGTTTTGCACATGACTTCAGTAGTAGGCGTGTCATGAATTTAGGAAGCTTAGATTTGATCCATCCAAAATATCACATTTGTATAATTGATTCAAAATCCATCTTTGCATCGGAATAAACTATACAACGTTTCTAGCTGGTGCAAATCACTTAATGGAGTAATCATTTATAATTTCTAAACTATGAATAAGTTAGTGGATGCAAGTAATTACACTGCTTACGAAACAGATGGGTACTCGAGAACCAGCCCCAACCCGCCAGCTGTAGTGTCTTGCGATTATGTGGATTATCTATTCGAAACTAATTTTCTGTGACATCGATCGCGGTAATCAAATTTTAAGTACAAAATTTGCGACGCCGATTCCAAAATGTTATGAAATTTCTGAAATTTATGCTAAGCAGCTATGAAACCATTGGAACTCGGTTGGTAGAAATATAATAATTAACAAGAAGCTACAGAAATAACAAAAGTATGATTGTTAAATTCTTCTGCTATTAATTTAATCTCTATTCTATTACTGGATAGAAATGTTCATAACATATTGAGGTTGTTGGTGTTGTTGCCGCGTAGGCCGATCCTGATTATCAGCGGAAAGTTTACTCCTGGGTCACGAAGGTTGTGAGTCGTGATGTTTACATCGATCACACTTGTCGTGGCTTGGCAGCGCGCCACAAAGTCCTCGGCAGGATCGTCGTCCCTACTGTCCTATTTTATATTTACATATGTTTTTTCTTTATTTCTTACTACATCTTTCCGAACCGTAACAACTCCTCATTTAATAGGGATTTACGTAGCTACTCATCAGTGGCTGGTTGTAGTCAGTAACAATTGGCTTATAATAAAAATATTGAGAACTATAGATATATCCTTCGAGATTCCATCCTGTAAACTTAATAACACGTTGTATTCCAAACATTAACTCCATTCCTAATCACATTTTCAACAATCCGGAGAGAAAATTTCATCTCACCCGGACAGGTGAAACACATCCTCCTCATTAATTTTTCATCTTATTATCCTTTTGAAAAAAAATAAGCATCATCCTTCGCATTCTTGCTATAATAAAGTCTACAAAAAAATCGTTTTTCTTTCACCTTCTCCAACACACCATTCATTTCCTATATTGTCTTTTCCCTCATTCGTTTCTTATCAACATCTTAATCCCGCGAGAGGCAGGTGAAAATTTGAATTCTACACCTTTCGAGTTTTGAGTAGCATACATATAAAGCAGGATCAAGGAATTGTCGGAAAATAAGATCTTGACTTAAGTGCGTCAAGGGGGAGAAAATGATAGGAAATCCCCTATATATGAATGATCGCCACTATTTTCTAATCTTGTCGATTTTTCTTGGGTTTGAAATAAAATTGGAAATTAATGACTGGTCTATGACAAGGGTCAAGAAAATTGTCCTAACACTTTAAATTGCTCTCAAATCGATGTTACGGGTAGCAATAAACTAGCGGCTTGTTGTCGAAGGTAATCGGACTGTAGACAAATAATCAATGACCAGAGGTTTGGAGCATGCGATCGAAAGGCAGTTGTCATTGCTTTTAAAATTTAATTTTGAAAGCTGAAATTTCGGATATCTGTTTAACAACGAAGTTTGTTCCTAACGAACGGGATTATTGATGAATGCACGAGCGATCACCTATTTTATTTAAAATGTTATTTCGTAACCTTATTTCACCTTCAATTTTTATCCGGTGTCTTTAAAACCCGCTAATATACTCATATTTTAAGGTCGGCCGCTAAAAAGATAGCTAACCACTTGTTTTTTGCTTATAATCACCCGCTGGGACCACATCGAAACCAAGGCTCATTTTTTTCCTGTGCGCCCATTAATCTAATACAGTAATATAAATGACCGTAGCGTCAGTAATTCATGTAATTCGTCCCGAGAGCATGGTCAGCCGCTCGAAAGGTAATAAAGCGAAACGATCAGGGTCTGGGACTCGCTCGGCCAATGCTAGCGATCTTATCAAACAATCCGTTGTGCAGCCTCCATGACGAAATCATCTAAGCCCGCAGAATCCTCAGCTCAGAATCTTGCGGGTCGTTTTTTTCTTTTTCTCTCCTGCAAACAAGGATACTATTTTTTATGTTTCTGAAACTAATTTCTCTTGTTTTCAATATTTCTTCGAGCTAAACGATCCTGACGGCGATATTGCCAGCGATCGCCAGCACCACTGCCATTATTTTCTTGTTACCCGGGCACCGTTTAAGTGAAGCAAGAAAAAACTGAATTGAAGCTATCTGGATGGACGATTCCAGTCCAGTTGATCTGTCCGCATTGCAGATTGTGCTGATGCAAACGGAAAGATAGAGAAGAAAAAAGAACAAAAAAACATGGAAATGTGCAATCGAGATGATCTGCATCTTCTCGAGTTCTTTGCGGAGACATTAAAATGTTACTGGCTGTGCAACTACATAGAACTGAACGTTGGAATGCGTGAGAAACACACCTGCCAGACCTCAAGCGATTTTTTATGTTGATCGTTGGCAGTTAAGTGTACATGGTGTTAGACAACTTTGCCGCGGAATTCCTGAAGAAGCGACATGAGACAAGGTTTCAGGCGGTAAAATAATCGAGGTAAAACTAAAGCTAGTCATTATTCTATTCAATGTCTAGTAGTGCAGAGGATGCAGGTGAACCGATTGCCATAAGTTTCTCTTGTCATACGGGACATAGGAAAAAATGAGACCCACGTCCACTATAAACTACCACGTATTCTCGGTGCACCGTGTTGGAATTGGAGGTAGGAAGTCTGTGATGCGAGGTGGAAATGGGGGTATTTGATTTTGTAGTTAGTTGGAAGTACAAATTATTGATTTGTGGAAAATTGAGAGTTGTGATCATGATTTAAGATTCCAAATTTACAATTCGTTATAGTTGCAGTGCATAGAATGGGAGCCTGTATTGGGGTAATTGACTAACCAACTTAGGTCAAATAACTAGCGCCTTAATTTAGGTATGAGGCCTTAATTTCGAAGATGTTAAGAAATCAGAATGTGAAATGATCTTTATCTGGTGTTAAACATATGGGCACGCGATCTATTCTGCGAACTAGCACTTCTAAGTGACTCGTCGTTAATTTGCTGCCTATAAAGAATAGTAAGGACTTTTGATTCGTTCTTGTTTCATTTTTTGAAAACTTTTTTCAGCTCTACCTTTCATTAGGAAATCGGATGTATATAATGTCGCGATTGACCTACGTCTCAGAGATTAAAGAATTTCAAAGTTTTAATTAACATATTAGATTTCTAAAAATATATTTTATTTATTCTGCCTTGAAGTTTTAAACGAAAATAATCTTGAAGAAAAAGAAATAATAGTCATAACGGCAAAGACACGGTTGGGTTATCTTACTGTCTTGAGGATACATTAATTTCAACTGTGTTTTTCTATTGTGTTGCAAGTCCTACCAATTCAAGTTTGTCCAGTATTAGAAGAGAAGTTAAAAAATATTTTGCTATAGCTTCAGTTCTATTTCATTTCCAATATTTTCATTCTTTGGAAGTTTCTATAAATTCAAGTGAGCGGAGATGTTATATGTGAGTTACTTTTTATCTGGGGTTCTTTCGGAATGGCATGCATCTCCTAATCTTTGATGTAGTCCCAGTTTCAGGGATTTCAGGGATATAATATATGGGGCTTAAATGAAGGAAGATACAGTCGAGAGAACAATCGAGTCAAGAACTGATCAACAATCGATATACTCTATTAATCGACTCGATTGTTCAGATCGATTGCTGTACTCAATTGTTTAAATTAGATTTATGGTAGCAACACAACCACAGCTACACATTGTGTTGCTAACCACAGCTACACAATGTGTAGCTGTGGCGGTAGCTCTAGCTGAAGGCAGGAACAGAGCTGCCAGATTGGGGGTTTGAGGATTTAAAGTTAGCTTGAGCGATTTATGGGGGAACAAATATCGAGAACATTTTCTTAGGGAAAGAACCCCAAATAAACTAAATAACAGAATCTACGATGACTATTGAATTAAGCAATAAGCATTATGGAAATTTTTCACATTGTTTATATTTCTCTAAACCAGATGCCACTTACTTAATTGGGATATACATAGGTTAAAACACAATATATATATTCAATAATTTCGACTGGGATATAGCCCCGGCTTCATTTTCTACTACTTTGAACTGCTTATGGCCATACACACTTGTAGATAGAACAATACAACTTCAACTTCAGTAATTTTTCGGCTAGCTGTTAAGTAGAATACGAACTTTAGCTGCTAGCACTACAGTTAGCGCTGCAGGATACGTAGCGCGTTCTTTATTTTGCATATGGTTTTTGTTCATTTAAAATATTTACTATATATGTTTTCATTTTTAATTGTGTTCTATTAAATATACTTTCCGAGAACAAGGATGTCGCACAAAATGTTTGACTCATAAACTTAACACTATAAATAGTACAGGTTCTATTGAAGAAACTTATGTAATTGACGATATGTGGGAGGCTTTCTCAATACAATAATGTTTACATTAAATATATACTTGTTTGATTTGCCTTGTTATTCATCAATACTTCTTTTGGGGTTTTTCGGTTGAATTGATATTATCTTGGGGTTTTTGAGTCTAGCGTGGGAGTTTTTTAAAATGCAGATCTAGCAAATAACACCAGTGTTTCAGGAAAAAAAAAATATGAGGCACTTAAAAAAAGTTGGAGTAAGTGATAATGGCTTTTCACATATGTGTCTCCCTATCGCCATAGCTAAAAGAAATCCACTGATCTTTGACATTATCAAAGAAAAGGAAAATCAAAAATAAAACAATATATATATGCATCAAAATCGCAGCCTTCGATTTTATTTTGATGAATGGGCCATTAAGCTAGATAGTAGCAAAATACAGCTGACTTTATTCAAGAACTCTCCAAGTATCGGGGATTTCAAAACATCCGCAATAAAGCCAAAAAAAAGTCGGAGAATTATGCGCTCCTGTAATGGCAGGTTTTACAGCCCGGTAACTAAGAAGAGGCCGAAGAACACTCTCCTATATCAGGAAACAGGGCCTGAGCTACTTAGGGACCAGGTTGAAAAACTGACGATCAGATTTTACTTATAGGGAGACGGACAAGAAAACGACCTGATCCGGGAAATGGGACGCACGAGCTGCTCTTATGAGACATTTATGCGCCCGGTACATATAGCAGGACAACGGACATGCTGTTCAATTATGTTGGCCTTCCGATTAATCTTAGAGGATAGCTAAGACCTAGGCTAAGTTTAGGTTTAATTAGGCTGAGTTAATTGTTATTAAACAAAAGCTAGATTTGGTTTAGTAAACTAAGTATTATACAGCTAAGCCAAACTCAGATAATGTACAACATGGGTAGTATTTTATAAATGTAGTCTGGAAAATAAGTATACGATAGAAAAAATAATTGCAATCCAAAAAGAGCCAGCAGGCCAAAACAGAATAGCCGCTAAATATAAGATTTTTCAGGTTAACTATCCCTTAAGTTAAGTAATCTATGTACAGTTTAATGACCAAAAAATATTATTATTATGATTATTGTGCATCAATATAGCACCAATGCTAGTCATGATTCCTCAGTAGTTGTAACATTTATTGTCAGTTGTGTCGCCCAGTGAACGCGATCAAGAGAAATACTTGGCATGAAACATTATTTACGAGGTTTTGCTTTAAAGCAGAATAGAGAGCATATTGTTCAACTGAATAGATTTTGGTATTTGCTTCACAAAAATCTAACTTTTCTTGCGAAAAAAAAATCCTAAAATTGAATTGAAATGATATTCCAAGCTCGTTTTACTAGCCAAACAGCTATTTCGAAAGAAAATTACTTACATGTGGCAGAAATTATCTTATTGCGATTGCAACAGCTGAGTAAATTCAATTAGTATGCTAAATTGAGATACTAATAGATAAAGTTCATGACTTTGCTCCCACTTAGTATTATGAAGTTCCCACAAAATATTCAGTTACTACAGTGATTTTAGGCAAAGACTAGATGCGAAATGCTTCAAACTGACCATCAACTAAAACAAGTACTTTATTCATTTCCTTGGGCTACATTATCATGTCCCATCATAAAAACCTTCCAGATAAATTTAAAACATTATCAATATTATGAAATGTAAACAGATTTTCTTCTGATTATTTAGTGTCATATTTTTCACTCTTATGTTTGTTGAAATTTAAGTCAGTACGGCCGAATATCGTACGTCATGATAACTAAACTCATTCACTTCTAGTCCAGACATTGATTATATAACAACATATGGTTTCTTGGTTCTCATCATCATTCTCAACAGACTTTCATCGCATACTGGAAGAAAAACAGAAATTGTTTTGGAATTTATTCTTTTTACCCGCAATCGACTGTGTTCTATTTATTCTTTTCTCCTCTTTTGCCATCATGAGGGCTACTGTCCCTGGCTAGGCGCAGTAACGGCATGTTGATTGCAAAATACATGTTAATATCGTACAGAAGCTGCTTTTGGCGCTTCATTTGTTTTTTCAAAGAATACAACTTAATATACAGGCAATGTGGCCAACCGTTAGTTGGGCATCGCTACCCAGCGTGCCAAATTCGGAATTCGGAATTGGTTACGACTATTCCGAAAGTGAGCGAAAGAGATAGAAATATAAAAAGCTCTTGAAATGAATACAACTTTTGACTGGGGTATTACTGTTCATTATTTTATGAGAAACATTTGAACATTTTTTAAGAATCTCTTCTGAAGTTTGGAAGAAACAAATTTAAAATCAATCGGAATTCGTTGCGAAAATTTCACTGAGTTAGAACAAATTCCTAACAAAGTGCGAACGAATCTTTGATAGGGAAATTGTTAAGAATTTGTTACGAAATACATTGGAATTCGCAACAAATTCCGAACCTAATGCCGTTAATGTTTCACCTAGTAAAGTAAGTATTAAAACAGTACTTTAGTCGTACAACTGTTTTTCATGCATAAGTGCAAGTGCCTACAAAGTTTTTTGAAGTTGTGTTGTTTGAGCTGTTAACAGTATCTATTTTAAAGGTTCGTAATGCTATTCAAATTTGTTATTCTCTTGTAACTTCTCCTTTTTGTATGCAGAAGCTGCTGTGCGAAAATTTCCTTCAAGAAGACGGGACGAGATCGAAGGTTTTTTTTAAAAAAAGGTTTTTTTTTATAGCAGCAAAGACAAGCTTAGCAAACGGGTGAAAAAAATTGTTATTTCAAATTTATAATTTGAAATAAAACAACAAATAAAAAAAAATTTCTATTGGAATTAAAAATTATAAGTCTTTTATTCAATAAATGTTATTAATATGTATCCAAAAAGTATTGGAAGCATTTTCAAAGAACTATTTGAAACTTGCACAAAAATCTTCGAAAAAATTCACAAAAAATTCGGAAAGAATTCGAAATGAATTCGTAAGGAATTCGTAAAGAATTCGCAAAGAGTTCACAAAAAATTCACAAGGAATTCCGAAAGAATTCGCAATGAATCTTGAAAAAAAGTGAACCATTGTACGAAAGCTTTTCAGGAGCTAAAGAGGGGAAAGTTTGAGCACTTTCGGCGTTTTTGTAACGTTTTCCATATACCGGTCTTAAAGAATTCGTAACGAAAAAGTTTGAGAATCCGAAACTTTTTTCTGAATTCGCTTCAATTTTCTGAAAGAATTCTCAACGAAATGCCGAATTTGGCACACTGGGTAAGGACGACTAGGCAGAACTGTGTGGTGTTCAAATGGAATACTGCTGCAGACATAATGGTATACTTGATGCTAGAAGGAAAATGAGAGGCAAAATCAAGAAAATTTATTAAGCTAAGTAGCCAAAATTGATGAGAATTTTGCTTCAAAACCTAGTGTATCATAATGATTTGTCAGAAAATTTCAAAAATCATATCTGGATTACACTTTCATTAGACAATACTAAATAAAATAAAAAAATTCAAATATTTTATGCTACATTTATTACTTAGAATACATTTTTAATTTATGCCGGAAGTGCACACAGGATAACCTCTTTTTGTTCAAATTATTAGCTAAGATTTTCAAACATTAATTAAAAAACTTTAAAAATATTTTCAATACAGCCTTCTTGCCACTACTCATAAGACAAATTTATGGATGATGCAACATTTTGACTTTTCGTCAAATAGCAAATTTTCATAAACACATATTCGTTGGAAAATTTTTATGTTTACTTATTTTATTTTTACATTAATTTTTATATTTTCAAAAAAAATGAATTTGACATTCATCAAAGTTTAAAGTCTTCTAAGTATTTCCCTCTGGGTTCTATATCATCAAGTAATAAAAATAACAAACATATAGCATCGTGAATTTCTGATTGATTTCGCTGTTGTTTTTTGATTGGATATGTTGTGCATACATGCAATAACAAGTGAATGAACGTGCAAACATGCGGGCTATGAGACGGATGGTAGCCAAACCGAAGAATACACATTTCCCTGACAGAATATGATAACAAAGTCGGAAGAACTGAACGATTGATCGATAGTGTCTAGATCAGCCATACTCAACCTTTTATATATCAGGGCCACTAAGAAATGTGTACTAGGCTACGTGGCCCGTAGTCGAGTGATAGCTGCAAAAACATAGGCAAATAAACAAGAGATATTATGGTGAATATTGCATTTTGTAAAAAATTTTACGACCTCTGATGGTATGACAAAGTTTTCACAATTTTAGATAAATCAGGCTGAAAATCGCTGCTGCAATTCTTAATATATCGTCTTCGTGAAAATCAGAAAGCCAATTTTTATAAATATTTTTCGCATTTTTCATTTTCGAATTTGATAATTGTCACAGATAAGTCGAAGTCAAATGCAATTGGACACAGCTTCTCACTGTCTTATAATTCGCTGGTATCAGTTGGTACAATTCCGCACACTCTACCTATCTTTTTTCATTAAATATAACCTCTACATTTGAGTAATTTTTAATTTCAATGGTTTCATCAAATAATTGTGAAAAAATGAATCAGCTCTGCTTACTGACTAATAACTGCTGATTTTAGATGGCCGGAGATTTCAATAAACAAAAAACGTTTCTTGAAATTTCTCAACTCTATAAAATCTTCGTTTAAATTCAGCGGATGGTGAATTTAAGTAATGTAAATATACATTGCAGCCAGGGCTCCCACTTTTGACACATTTGTATCATTTTAATACATTTTTATTTGAAACTTATATATTAGATACAATGATACAGCAACTCATTGGATTAAAGCAATATGATACATTTTATCATGCAGTACATAAATTCACTTTTTTTAAATTTTGTTACCATGTGCCAACCAAATATCCTCTCTCCAGCAGTAATAACTGCCAACTTCAATCTACTTTACACTTTAAACTGCGAAAAATATCTAATATGGGATGACTCTGAAGATTTGAAATTTCCAAGCTAATTAATAATGAGTAAATGTATGTTGAAGCGTTTTTGCATGAACCGAGTGTGATTGAAAGCAATTTAGGTGAATCAATGCCATCTGCTACCTTTCATGTTTACTTTAATAGTTGTACCTTATAGTTTACCTGAGAACGCGGCTTTCCTGTATTAAACTTGGATGGCAATGTAAAAAAACTGATTAGAGTTGAAAAGAGATTAGAGAAATTTTGGAGAGCAAGAAACTAAACAATGTTTGGGTGCCACTGTATGACATACTTGCCCAAAACATATGCTTTTATTCATCATATTCATCAAATCATCAGTATTCCGATAACTATAGCCCGAGAGTTATTATTTTAAGCCGAAGAATTTTATTTTTTGAAAATTTAAAACAGCGACTTTCCCTAAAAGTAATCTGCGCTCCGTATTAATTTCGTGAAAATCGCCTAGAATCCACATTTTGTAATAATTCTATTTTGTGTGGCTTCAATATTAATGGCAATATACAGATGAAAGCAAAGAGCGGAAGCAATTTGCGATATTTTAATTTTTTTAGGCTCTATATTATTCAATAAATATAGTAGCTTCAAACGAAGTTTTTTTTATATTATTGTTTATAGTTTCAGTACCTCAACCCAAATACACTTTTGATACATTTTTACTAATATTGATACACATTCTGAAGAAATTTGATACGGCGGAAAATTTGAGAGTGGTAGCTCTCTGTAGATATATTGCCATTTTAATTAGCCATTGAAAGTGTGGGGGAAATGATCGAGCTTTTGGTTTTTTATGCCTTCGCAATAGATCTGCCCTGATCCGCATAAATGTTCTATCTACATTTTTGTCATTTTTGAGCTCTTTTTTTGTCATTTTTGAGCTCTTTTTTTTGTCATTTTTGAGCTCTTTGAGCTTTTTGAGCTCATTTTTGACCCCTCCCAGACTGCAGGCTGGCTCCTCCCTAAAAAATTGTTATGGCTACTGGAAAAATAGCTCTTTCCTACTGCCCCATGTTTTTGACCATTTCGGCCCCTTGGCCCTGCCAGATTTTAGGCTAGGGAACGCCTATTTGCATTTTCTATTACATCATTCTGCAAAATTTGAGAAACCTATTTTTTGTGAAAGTATGTTAAAATCAATGTTGAAAAACAAATCAAAACGCACATCACTGAATATCTCAAAAGTACTATAATGTAAATAGAACGTTTGTGTGAATCAGGGCAGAAATGCTCAGCTTGTCCTCATATGCAAATACTTTTAGGGTCATCTGCGTAATAATTTTGCTTTCACCTTCTAAAAATTGATTCAATTCACTTGAATTCCCCGTTGTATCACAAAGAAATGCTACAAGACTCCACCATCGATCATCATCAAGTTCACTGTAAACTTTGTTGTTCTGTTAAAAGAACAACATCATTTCCATTCGTTATGCGAAAAATCGGTTGAGAGTTCTTTCTCTGCTTAGTCGCTGCACTGTTGTATGTCAAATGACATCATTGTAATTACTGCTAAGTTCCAAAAGGATCTTGAATTTTATATATGGATTCAGGTCTCGGGCTCGAATGTAGCTCACTACATCGGTGACACTTTTCATTACAGCATCTTATGCAGAAGATGAAACACGTGCTGCCAAATTTTCTTGGTGTATCACACAATAAAATGATGGTAGACTTGTAAATGTGTATTTAGGTGTTAATAGAGAATCAAATCCGTTTTCTGATCCGGTCATTCAAGTCAATTTTATTTTTCTCAAATAGCATGTCAATAATATCGAGAAAATCTTTTTCCTTTTTTTGGTTTTTTCTTGGGAATGAATGCCTGAAAATCATCATTAATTACACTCTGCAGTATAAAATAAAAACGTAACATTGCGGGGTTGATGAAATGTCCGTGCTAAAGTCAATAGTTGAACTAAAATATATGCAGCGCTTCAAGTCATATCTATGATGTGATCGAATATCTATATGTTTAGCTGTATCTTCTATTCCTCGAGTAAAGGTAGAATTTGAAAGCTGCATTTATTTATTTGTGATTCTACCTGGGCTTAATTTTTGAATTTTTCAAACAATATATTCGAAGCTTTAATGAAGCATCTTTCCCGGTTTCCGCATTCGTAAATGGTTTCATGAGTTTACCGAGAATATAACTAACTTCATTTGACGTTCTTGTAGCCACAGCATCATGAGACAATAAACAATTTGATGCTTCTGTAAAGATTTCTTAAAATAGAACCATATATTCAATCTAATTATATTAATGGTAGATTACATTGATAGTAAAAAAAAAAATTTCCAAACTTTTATTTTAGCTATGTGCATACATTAAAAAAAAATTGATTTGAAAACAATAAGGCTCGTTTCACACATATAAGGTTCCATTCGGTTCGGTTCGTTTTCGGTCGCTGCCGACAAGTGTGAAACGATAATTCGGTTTCTAGTCGGTGCCTAATAGAAACCGTATAGAACCGAATACTCCCTGAGCACGAATATGTTTCATCAGGTTTCTATTAGGTGTGAATTTGTGTCCAGGGAACAGAAAGCAATCAAGTTTCGGTTTTAACTGATTGGATCATTTGAATTTTCTTTTAAATTTATAAATTATCAGTTTGGATCTCTTAATGTGAAATATTTAGACGTTTTATCTAGTTAGTTTAGTCAGTTTTAATTAGTTTTATTATTACCTCCAATTTTTTTGAAATAATCAGTCGCAATTTTTCTGATAAAATGAGCGACTTATAAGATGTTGATGTGAATCGGCTGATTTGTGCTGTGCAATCTAAAGTAGCGCTGTGGGACAAGATTTTTGCAAAATATGAAGATAAATTTAAGACGCAAGAGGCATGGAAAAAAGATTGTGTGGAAATTTCCCGCAAAGTTGAGGAAGAAAACACAAAACCTAATATGAACCGTGTGAGAACCGTGTATGTGTGAAGGGGTTTCGTTCGGTTCGGTTTGTTTTCGGTTACAACCGAAAACGAACCGAACCGAATGGAACCTCGTACGTGTTAAACAAGCCTAAGTCAGTCATATTAAAATACTCAAATACGTGGCAAATCGTTTCAGAAGCTGAATACTTTTATCATTAAAGTGAATGTAAATTTTCATGAGTAAGAGTAAGAAATTATTCGAGATCCAGTGGTCCCAAACACTGTGGCTCTGTGTGTAAGCTCTCATTGAATTCTATGCCCCGACAAGGGTTGGAGGTTCAGTGGCCGTACATCGAGTTTCTCTTGGTAGCATTAGTCTCTCAGATTTCTCGTTTGTTTGGATATGAAACTATGTTTGGATATGTACTTTTATACACAAGCATATTTATGAACAAGACACATTTAACTGGAAATCAATAACTTTCACTTTCGGGCAACACTTGGAAGCTTCGGGGGCCGCAAGCGGCCCACGTTCCGCGGGTTGAGTACAGCTGGTCTAGATATAAGCTTGATGTATACAAATTGTTCATCAACGACCCTGATATAGGATACTGAACTGGGTCTAGTGTTGTGAGAAACGGGGTGGTAAAGCAATGTTTACTTAAATGCTAAGAGAAAAATAGAAAAAACTTTCAGTAGACTTAGTTCGCTGCAAGTCAGATGGTAGATCGATAAATAGATGAAAATATAAACAATTGCATTTACAGTGATTTGTTTTTCATTTAACAGAACTTAGTTGGTGGTATTTCGTCCGGAGTTAAAGTATACCAGTTTATTCGAGCAGGTTTGGAAATGGAATTGCGGTTTGCTTTGGGATCATAACAATGAAGTATTTTGAGTTTTCGAATATTTTATATGTACATACATTTGTATGTATATAGTTTGTAGACTGATTAGGGGAAATTTTGTGGAATTTCTAGTAAATGCAAAATATTCTTAACAAAAATAAATTTACAAAATAAAATATGTAGAAATTTGCAGTCATAATTTATTAGCTGCTAATATAAATTTGAAATTTCGAATATGTTAATATTATTGCAAAAGAAATATGTTGTATATATTTTATATTTATTTTATACCTTCATTTGAAATATTTCAGTTTGTGTTGTATTGACGAGAAACCATGGCTTTTTCTCGCGGCCGTGCTTTGTAGAAGTTCCGTCTATCGAAATTTCATCACTCATATCTGATTTTGTATTCTATACTTCTACATGGATGCGTTTGAAGTACGACGTTGCAACACTAAAATCCTTGTTGAGTTTAACGTTAGAAATTGGTTGATGGTTGGTGATCCATGACAACTCTATATGAGTGTGGCGGCAAAATAAGTAACAAACTCAAGTAGATTTTACTGAAAATGAGTTAATAATTTGATTTTACTGAGCTGAACAAAGAAACCAAGTAAAGGAAATGTAAAAAGTGCGTTTCAAAGTAGCGTAACTTATAACGTTTTGATGATACTCCGATTAAAGCAAACGCATCAATGGCTTTGGCTGATAAATGTCAATCAAAACATCGAAACCCTTCGCGATCAGAAGACTCTTCGGCGGACATCCAAAAATTAATGCAATAAAATGATGAGTCAATTGAGAGCAACAATTATCTTCCTCAGAAACAACAAGATACGACAAACCAGCTGTTAGATATGACAGCTAACATAAAATCACTTCAGGAAACAACTTTCGAGCTCGAACTGGCTTTTTCAACTGGAGCAACAAGCTAATAAAAATAAATTTGAACTTTCTGGCCTTCAAATCAACTAAAGAGTTCTTACCTGTAAAATAGGTAATGTCTTAGAATATTGAAAACTGTTTATAAGTTTAATTGTATTTATTACCAGAGGGTGAAACTTGTTAAAAGTATTGTAAATATGTTTAAAATTATACTGTTTATATTAACATTGTATGTATTAATAAATAATACTTTCTATATCAATATTAAAATATTCCTTCTTATCATAATCAGAAGAAAGTTAAGCTGAGAACCTATTACAGAAAAGTAGCTTTTACACAACTGAAAGTGAACTTCCTTCAAAATAATGGTCAAAGTTTTCAGTTTGAAGTGCGCACTTTGGTTCAAAATACGTTACTTGCAGCAAAGTGGAAATATTTTGATTGCTTATATCATTGTATCTGAATAACGATTCGCATTTGAAATATAACGTACACATTTTGAATTTATTTGATTTCAAATGGTCTATTAATGAATGGGAATTTATTTTGTAGACTAGTGTGCCCGACAAATTTGTATCAAGCTATTTTTATTTGATTAAATAACGTTTTTATCAGTGTGCCGAAGTCTTATTTGCCATCAAATCCAACAACTAAGCCTATGAATTTGGAACTTTAGTCTGTGGTCTGTTCCATATCTACGCAACAATTGAGCCTTTTGGAAGACTTGAAGCTGTCAGAAACTTTTTTTGCTAATACTTTCACCCGTTTGAGTTATTCTAAGCGAAATTCGCATGGCCACTAATTGGAAATTCGTGCTCACCAACCTCGTCCGGCATTTACCTACTAGACCACACAAGCTTCACTATTTCTTCGATGTGACCACTATATTGCCGGGAGAATGCTGCAACAAAATTTTAAAAACTCGAAATTTTTCCTGTCAGGAATATTTAAATATTTACTAAATGGAATCGAAGCAACAAATATCTAAATGACTAAACCAAATATCAGAAGAACTTATGACTAGCCAGAAAATTTCGCAAAAAAATTTTATTTCCATTTTCGGTTCCCATCATAAACGACCATTCTTTTGCGTAAAATTTATTTTATGCCTTGTAATTCCCGTCAACCTCACATGAGAATTAAGCTGTATCATTCAAGACCCATTGAAAGTACGTATGTTTTCATTGAACTCTTTTAAAATTCCCCCGCTTCATTATTTCCTCTATGCATCTCCCCAGAATTGCTAGCGTCATCTCTGTTCGCGTCGTCGTGATCTCAGCCATATCGAACTTTCATAGCAAAATGTTTATTTTGATTTCGAAATGCCACTAAAGTGAATATGGAACATTGTTTACAGTGCCCGAAGATGCTTAGCTCGGTGCATAGCATCATTGTGAATATATGAAGAGTATAGTCTTCATAACTGAACGATGACGGCACTTACTTTCTTCTTCGACTTTTCCATTATAGGTTTACGAACCATCTAGTGTCTTGCAAGATGCTTTGTGTGTATACTGTACACAATAGCAATCGGTAGCATTTTTTAATTTTGTCATTCCGAATCGAAGCCAAGTGCTGCTCTCTTCACTATCACCGCACAAACAAATGAAATCCAAGAAGAAGTATCACAAATACTCTATTGATACAAATCTAACCACACCGAGCTTCCTGCCCTCCTTCGAATGTACGAGTATAAGTACGTATGAGTACTAGTGGTTGCTCAATATCAACAACGCCAAGAATGGTCAACTCAAATGGATTATCCAAGAAAACATATATCATCATGAACTTTTAGTAGATGTTTATTTGTTGTTTGATTTTTGTCAATTCATTTCGCCGAATAACGACGGTTCCCGGATGGAAGCAATCCGTAATACTTGTGCAAAGAGCTGGACATTAAATGGATGTAGACAATGGGTACCACGATCAAACAATACGACCGAAATGTTCACTATAGCATTTCGGGATGATTTGATGATTTAAGTGGCGGATCAAGTTAATGATATTTAGAGCTCTGGTACTTGATTAAAAAGGGTCACGATAATTGTATTTGTTTGTCAATAATTCGTTAAATAGGAAAAAAATGGATTAGCTTAGTTAAACAAAAACGAAATAAAGTGTTTTCAAAAAAGCATTGTTGTGGATTAATTTAATTTAGTAATTCTGTCGTACTGATTGAGATAGTCTTTTGGAATCTCTGATTTTCAAGCTCATCAACGCAATAGCACTTTTGAAAAATTTACTCGCGGAATTTACGCATCTCGAAAAATATAAGACTCACAAGAGCAATCAAAATCAAAAGAATTCACATGGGTCTATTCTCATGCATAAATGCTTCACTTTTATTAGTAGCCCATCCTTTCGTAACCTGTGATAATTATGTTCAAAATGTGAATATGGCTTTCAATAGATTCCGACCCATTTGGGTAACAAGTAGTTAGTTCATTAGTTAGGCTTCATTCCGTTGCAAATCACCTAACAAAGGCTGACCATCAGATCTCACAAGCTGGCTTTCTCTACCTCGTATGCCAAAATTACCCAGAAATCTTTCTGGCCTTGTGGCTTCAGCATGAAACAAAGGCTCAAACAACGCAATATTTAGACTTTCATTTAATAAAATTTAAGAACTCCGAAGACTCTCCAGGCTATCCAAATATATACCTACACTCAGAAAAATATGTTTCCGAAAATCAAAGAAAATATTTACTTGTTTACGAGATGTGAAATCTTCCACAAATCAAATAAACTTTTATTTGATATCAGTAATTTGTATAAATATCATTGAAAAATTTCTTACATTCAAAGTAATACAATTTTTGCTTTACCTTATTTCAAGTAAGTAATTTTCTTCAAATCTTGTAAATTATGTCTGAATTTAGTAAATTATATCTACACCGCGAATATTTTTTTCTATGTTTCAACAACAACCATGCTTCAATATTCGACGAAAAAATTGATAGTTTTTACGACTTCTACCAACATTTCCTCTACACAAATAAAGGCTCGATAGCTTAGCTCGCTAACGTGCCAATCCAAAGCAGCGATCTACCGCTCGTGGGTTCGAATTCCGCCGGGTTGCATGGTTGACTTTGTTCGTCTTCAGTTGTCCTAACTCCATTGATTAAGTGTCACATTATAGCTTGAATTGGCGACTAGGCATAAATAATACTAGCGCTTCAGAATATAAGAAAAAAATGTGGGACTTTAAAAAAAGAAAAAATGGAAAAAAAAATTTTTCAGAGTTTTTGCGTGCCAACAACATGCGATGCTTTCAAAGCGGTCCCCCATCTAAGTAGTAACCGCGCCCAGCACTGCTTAACTTCGGTGATCGTACGTGAACCGATTTATGCCAGATGCCAGAAGTTCTTGAAACTATATCAAATTTTACTCAGGGCAAGTGCAATATCAGTGCTTGAAATTAATAAATTCCTTTCTTTCGATTGAGTAAATATTTCTTTGAAACCATACCAAGTTTTGATCAGGGCAAGTACAATATTTGTTCTTTGAAATGCAGAAATTTCTTTCTTTGGATTGAGTAAATATTTCTTTGGCGCAGAATCATTACCAATTTTCTTTGATAATGTGTTCATTTTTCTTCAAAAAATAGAAGTATTTTTCTCAGTGTAGGTTATCCTTATTCCTAGGATATCATAATTCCTTGAAGATGAGCTATGGGACCAAATCAACAGTTCTTAATGTCGACCATCAGTGACTTCTCCAAAAAACTTCCATCCTGTTGATTGCACTGGAACTACACAACTAGGATATTTTTCGTCAACCTTTTTTTTTCTGAAAGTTTCATTCTAGTTTTTTTTTTACTTTATGTATAAAGCCTTTCTCCAATCTGATTTTGAAAATACGTTTTTTGCAGCGAATCTCACATTTTTTTGAGAACTTTGCTTTTGGAGTCTGATACATAATCCGATTTAATTCATTTATCCTCGAAGACTAATGTATAGCAAACAAGTTAGTTCTAAGCATAAACATATGCTGTAATATGCTGTATGATACATTTCCTACATACCAATTCAATAACCAACATATGTTCTTTTAATAGCCATCTGCTCGTAACCACAACAGAAAGAAATTTGAAACTCATTGAAAAAGTAAAGGCAAGTTATTTTATCTTAGTAACTAATGCAGCGTACGTATTCTCCTCAAAGAACTAAGGTAATTCAACTTATTTTTTAGAAACTTAACCTCAAATTGGCGAAACCAAACTACCCTAACTCAGTTATGATCGCCAAATATTATGTAGTCTGATTTTTCATGTCTAATCAAAAAACAAGATGATTATTGCAGACGATTCGAAGGAAAAATAAAACTAGCGCATCAGAACCGCTAGAAAACTAATTTTCGAAGAAATTGTCCTTGATTGACAAAAAAATGTGGAAAGACGTTATAGACTTTTTTGTAGAATCCTATCAACCATTCCTTATCCAAAGCAACAAAACTCAAAACTCAAAACTGTTCAGTGCTGTCAGCACTTTCCCAACGCAGTAGCAATAAGTTTACCATAACAAACTCATACTTAAATCAACGTATCCTTTGAATTTTGTTCTCATCGCAGGATTTCATGGAATGTTTCAATGATTAAACGTTGTTTGAGGCTGCCATCCGAAAAATTTTCAAAACTCGGAAAATTTAAAACTTGTTCTTTTACTTTTATTGCAAATGTTTTGCATATGAATATGTAATTTCAAGCATTTGTTGGTGCAATATTTACGAAAATGGCTAATGCTGGTTACCCTGTGTTAGCAGCAAAGCAAAATATATACCAAATCTGCTTCACGTTAAGTTAAACACAACCAGTAAATTTCGTTTCGATTGAATCACTGCGCTGGAAGCTATACGGGTGAAAAGAATTTTAGGGTTACCACACGCAAAACTTTTCAAATTTTTAAAGCGTTGATAGTTGCTGTTTATTTTCATTGCAGGATGATTCCTATTTGCAAATCCATTGATATAATCACTTAGTAAAGAAATTCTAAAAAATTACAAAATGGGTCATAGCTGGCAGCCCTTTCATGATTTTTGTATGAAATTCCTATGACATTTGGTTCACACTAAGATCCATTTACTGCATGAACTTCGTTTTGATTTCATGACTGAAACAGAAGTTATAGGGAAAAAAACTTCATTTCGCTGAGCAAGTTTGTAAGATTTAGGAGACAAAAATCACCATAGCTGGCAACTCTATTCTAATTTTTCAGCCAAAGTTTCATCAAATATTATCTAAAGTAAGATCCAAATATTGAGTGAATTTTGTTTAAATGTGATGGCTTGTTCGGAAGTTGTAGGCCAAAAAGCTGTTTTTTTTCTCAGTGATTTTTCAAGATGGTACTACTGCCACAGGGTTACCCGCGTTTCAAAATCATTTCTATCAGACCTGGTCCTAGCTGATACCAACATGTCCTGTACATTTCATTATGCTCGGATTATCCGGCTCGTGAACAGAATTTTCGAGTGCTGAAAATAGAGGTAATTTGGTGATGTGTTGCCGTTCTTGTGCAAATCGTTCTTGTGCAAAAATCAAAAATTTTTCAGGAGGGTCAATGAATTGGCGGATTTTTTTTCAGCAACCTGCTGCAGCTACAGGGTTACCCGCTTTATCTTGAAAATCCATAAGTATTAAATTTTAGTCAACGCCAATAGGCTCTGTAATTTTCACGATGATCCATTGTTTTTCTTATAAGTAATGACAAATAAAAATTTGAATAAAATCCTTGCCTACTTTTAGGCACTCTGCACCCACACACGGATCAAAATTTCCTATTCTTTATCATAGACAAACTTAAAACACAATAAGTTTTCATTCCCAAACATTTATTTTAACAAAAATTTACACTGCTTGGAAATATAGGAGTACTTGAAAATTCACTAAAACACTCGCCGCCGCCAAAAAATTTAGGATGGACGTCATGGACCTACCTACTATATACATCTACGTCCTCCGGAAATTTCACTTCAGTCGAATATGCCACTCCAGAGATTTTCTCTATTAACAATTTTGCTGATATATATATATTATGTGTACAACTTTGCTTCATAGGCGCGCCGTAGGGGGGGCCAGGGGGGGCCGGGACCCCCCCAGACCCTAGGTTGGCCCCTCCCAGAAAAATAAATATTTCCAACAGCAGACACTTAAGTTTTCGCCTCTTAGGTTTTTGTGGTTACAGCAAGAGTTGAGAAGCGCAGTAGTGTAAGCCTATACCAAAGCATACACACTACTTATAACATAGAGACTGTGTTATTTGCAGTATTAATTACAATGTTATGAGACTCATTTTGAGAAATGGACGGCAATATTTAACTTAAAAAAACGCCTCGCCAATCATTCTTTTTTTATTAAGATTACCGTTCATTCTTACTAGGCAATATACAGGTATTTAGATAAGAACACTTTTATAAACTAGCGTTTTATACAATTATGTTTTTCACAAAACATATTCTAAGTATTAAAATGGTAGGCAATAAGGTAATTAACGTAGGATACAATTTTCGAAGTCATTTGGAGAATAGAAATGGCCTTTATGCTATCTATGACCTACTTAGTTTACACTCAGGTTAAATGTGTGTGAATTTTATTATAATTTGAGAACTTCATCGGAAGTTAGAAGACATAGCACTTCAATTTCACCGAGCGTTTTTTCATAGTGACACAGCTGCTACATGGTTCTTATCATATTCATTGAACTTTTGTCAGACCTTTATCTTTTTATCCGGTCGCGAGACACCGTAAACGCTAGTTCCAGGTGCTAAAAATATAAATATTTCGGTGCGATTTTTGTGCGATTGGGAATTTTACAAGTTTATATTTGAGTGTATAAATATAGTATCAAACTCATCAATCATTTGCATTTTGTTCTAACAGCCGTGTGAAAGATTTGTGTTCACCCACTTATGGTAGCTACAAGGTAGCCCAGACATTATTTAAAAACGACAGAGACTTATTTTTTATGCCCATTGATGAGTCTTGTAAATTTTGTGATGATCTGATGACTTGGTGTGAAGTTATCACAATGCGAAATTTTCCATAGAATCTCGATTGTCGCCGAAAATACACCAACATTTCAGCTCGATCAAAGTTTGCGATCCGGATATGAAAATTCTACTAGTGCTTGGAAGACAGTAAATGATATGGTGCTTGAACAGTCTTGGAATATTGCCAAGATGAACCGAAATTATTTGGAAAAGGCTATCGACCTTACGACGTATCTCAGTCGCCAAAGACGTGCTTTCAGAGGACATGATGAAAGTGGTACCAGTGATAGCCGTGATTTTTTTTTTTGGAATGTTGTGAATTATTCGCGATGCATGATTCAACTTTTGAAAAACATTTTAAAAACAAGGTTGCAAACTACTGTAGTGGCAAAACACAAAATGAATTAATGAAAATAATTGCTGAAATCGTTCGTGAGGACAATACAGCTGAAATAAAAGAGTGCGGACTGATATCCATTATGGCAGACGAAGCAAGGGTCCACAAAACGAACAACTCTCCGTGGTTGTCAGATTTGCTAAAGAGCTAGCTGTCGAAGAAATTTTTTCAAGCTTTGTAGACTGTTTAGGAGCTAGAAATGCCTCGTATTTAGCAGATATAATTTTGATCCTGTTAAACAGCTACGGACTAAGCGAATTGCTTGTTGTTGGACAGTCTTATGATGGTGTTAGTGTCATATCAGGACAAAAAAGTGATGTACAAATCTTAATAGCCACATTTGCACACTGTCTAACTCATAAAATTACCCTTGCTGTGATGGACACATTTTTCACAATCGAAACGTGTACATCCTTTTTCAATGCCATCGAATCCTTTTACCTACACTTTTCGAAGCCATCACAACACAAATTGTTCAAGCAGCTTGAAGAGGCAGTTGGTGTAAATACAATCGTGGAATGAGAAGTTTAAGCTCGACTCGTTAGTCAATGAGATTTTGCAATCGCAAATATGTGGTCGATAGCTGTAGGACTATGAAAGAGGCTTTAGAAAAAGAAATGAATGAGGGAAAATACAACGACTCATTGGGGATCTTTTATTCAATCAGTAATCCTAAATTTTTAGTAACTCTTTTCATCTTTCACTATGTTTTTTTTATAACGAACATGTTAAGCACATATTTCTAAACTAAAAATACAACTCTTAGAGATGGGATAGACCTTGTGAATGGAAGAGTTAAAACACTACTAAGTGAGCGATTAGACTTGTACTTAGTTTGGGAAAAAATTAAATCTTTTGCAGAGAATAACTGTTTGGACCTCACATTTCATAGATAATCGCGAAAACGGAAAACAGCAAAAAGCACTAGTAGTTAGGGTGCAGTTAAGGCTACAAACCAAATGGCTCAAAAGAGTAAGTTACAGCACTTTTCATCTTGGCCAATTATTTTTGCTTTTCCTAGGTTTTCTAGCTTATTTTTTTGAAGTAAGAGATCAATTCCTTCCTTCTAAGCTTAATATATTCCAATTTCTTCAAAGATATTTTGAAGCTAAGCTATCCTGTTCTTCAAGTATAAGTTGAAATATATTTAGCTTCTAAACGAAAAAATATTCTTATATATCTAGTTATTTCCATTGTATTCCCATATAATTCATACAAGCTTTCTTTCTTAGCGGTCATAGATAATTCATGTGTAGTTCATACCTACCATTCACATTATATACATGTGGTAGTAGCTTATACGTGTTCACAGACATGAAGTTTATTTGATAATGCATTATGCATTAGCAAATAACAAAAAATAAATCTACAGATATATAATGTATTAGTAAATTATATAAGTTGTATGAACAGTACGTGTATCTTACGGAAGACAAAATCATCGCATGTTTTGAACCTTTCGGTCCCTGGCCCCTGCCAGATTTTAGGCCACGGCCCGCCTATGGTTGTAGCCACCCCTGGAAAATGTCCTGAAAATGGAAAAATATGAAATAAAACGCTAGTCAATGTTTAGACAATGGCATTTTATTTAATTTCGAAGCTCTTAGTTGAAAAAAGAACAAGAAGAAGTTGCAAAAAACCCTGCAGAAAAAGGCCTTAACGCGATTCATGGACGTCTGTTCGGGTGTCCGCATTGATAGTTCCGGATGTCGCACCATAAATCCATAATACTAGTGCCAGCCAGCCTTCTTCTCCTCGTCCCATAATGTCATGTAATCTGCATCTATTTTTTTGGCGAACTCATAAGCCAATTCTTTGAGCTCGTTAATGCTCAAGCCGTAATACAGCCTAACGCACTTGACCAAATACTCCACTAGGACGTTTTCCTGGGCCATACTAAAGACCTTAAAATCAAATAAAAAAATTGATTGAAAAAAGTGCAGGATGTATTCGAAACATGGTTAACAATGAAACTACCTGATTGGATGGCACGCGTCGAGAACATCTCCGAACACATTCCAACAAATCATCGTACCTAACGTTCGAAATATCGCTGAACTGTTCATCTAATTTTTTGAGATAGCGCCGCAAGTTAGTTCGAGGAACGCCGAAAACAGCGGCAATTGATTTGACGGACTCATTGTCGATTTTGCAACGCTTAATGGCTTTGACATACAAAATGAACTCAACGCTCGAAGTTGGCATGGCTACGAATGTTGAAACAAATCCGTAAAAATTACGCAAAATGCAATTTTCGGAAAACAGAGATTTTTTCAATTCATATTCGCCATTTTGGATCCATTATTTTGAATTAAAAATTTTGTAATTGAGATTCGTGATCAGCGACCTCGAAAACCTCATACGAAACCGATTTCAGTTCAATACAGTGATTTTTTCCAATTTATATCCGCCATTTCGGATTATATTAATCTTTAACAACATATTTTTTAAACAATCTTGTAGTCAAATTCTGCAAAATGGTCCCTTCCTCCTCTCCGGTTAATACTTTGCTCTTGTACATGCAGTATCTTCCATTAATGCCTGCAGCGCTATCGAATTCAATCGAGATATCGACATGTGAAAAAAATTCCCCCTTTGTTTTTTTTTTACTTTCGATATATCGATCAACATAACCTCCCCGACATCGTCATGCACGTTTTGTTAACATAAACAATGATATTCAACAGTGTGTTTGCCAAATACGCTCTTTAAGTGATATAAAAGTAGGTGGCTACAACCGGGAAAATTTTGGTGGCCACAACCGGGAAAAGCAGGTCTGTCTAAAAATGCTCAGCAAATTTATGTGGGGCAAACAATTTGATCAAACCGAAACATAATCACAAAATATAATGTTTTCCCTTCCCAAAAATATAATGCACTCACCTTTTCGAAGTCACTCACTATAATTAATCGCATTTTCAACACGACTCGAAGTTACTTCAACGTTTACAGGAACACACAAGACAATTTTACCGACCGTAGTTGTTTCACGTATGGGTCTTTTGACGATAGATATCCACAGAAAACATCGTGTTAGCATCGCGCACCAACGACAATTGTCATATCGAATGTATCTGCCCCCTATCGAAAATCATACAGGGGTGGCCACAACCGGCGCATGGCCACAACCGGGAAACTTACCCTATATATATATATATATATGTATATATATATATATATATATATATATATATATATATATATATATATATAAATATATATATATATATATATATATATATATATATATATATATATATATATTTATATATATATATATATATATATATATATATATATATATATATATATATATATATATATATATATATATATATATATATATATATATAAATATTACTCCGTCGGTTCAGAGATGATTTTCGATAAGTTAGTATTATAGTATCTACACATCTAAAACATCCCGCTTGGTATAACTTTTTAACAAAACACCCTCTGCAAAATTACCTCGTTTCGGGAAACATTGTGGTTTATAAACCCAAAGTACTTTCAAAACCGTCAATCTCAAATATCATTACATTTCTAATCGTTATTAATCCTGCCACTGTTCGACAAATTGAAACCTCTCATCACCAGATAAACTTGCCGACAAAATTCAAAGATTCCTATCGATTGCTGTAGCAGTCAGCGCTATAAAAACGTTTAAATACTAAACATTTCACTTATCTAACAATCCCTCTATACCTTTCATCTAATTTCCAATTCTACTTTCAGGGCACATCCTCCGCCGAAAAGAAAAACCTTAAACTCGAATCTTATTAGCCTATAGGCTTCCGTACCTCAATAGGTAGATTTTTGCTTTTTCCGTGTCGAACGAGATATTTAACATTCCTTTAACCCGCATCGACACGAAGTGCAAAGAAGTGGTGGTGTTTTATGTAGAATGTATCTCTGTCGAGTAGCAGTTAATTAGTAATTAATGAAAATGATTATGAACAAAAGATAACTTTTCGCGGAAAGCTGCATGGAATGGGTATCATCAGTACAAAACAGTACGACAGGAGCAATGAGGTTGAGTGGTGCTACTGAGTTCTCGATAGAACGAAGATAGCGAAAATAACGACAACGTTGATGGCGATGATAGCAATAATGCTGATACTGAGATGTTGCTGCTACTCTCGCTAATACTGCTGGTTCTGATGCTGACGGTAACGAGAAGACGTTATTTAGCTCTTAGTCAAACGGCTTCTCAAAAAGATATCCCTCATCCATTAGGAGATAATTATTTGCACAAAGGAGTCTTGTTACTCGAAAACATTACTAGGCGCGATTGAAATACACCATCGTACTACAGGCTGCCTATTGAGAGCCCTTGCTCCTGCTTGAAATAAATCTTACATCAACTTAAGTTTCTGTTTCGTATAGTTACTCTTGACCAACGAGCAATATGAACGGTTCGGCGAAGTGGTGCTTATTGCTATTTTTTGGTTTCAAGAGCTACGTGGATTATCTTGTTAATTTTAATCTGCGTATTTAAGTAGAGGGTTGATTGGCTTAGTGAAGGTGAAGATAGCATTTTCTTTATTTTAGTCCAGCATATCACAACGAATCCAGAGAGCAAAAGCTAAACAACAGTGCGGAAAAACAATGGAGCACATATTTAACAAATACTCTTACTAGGCAACTCAAAACTATGTCTAATTAATATCTATCACAATACTGCACGCAACCCATAGTCGACCCGTTAAAAACCGCACGAAATTCAAAGCATATCTTGAATTGCAATTAACCATTCTACCTATTCAACATCCATTCCCGTCCCCTGTACAACAAATGGCAAACACCGGTCCATGAAAAATCATCGAAATACACCGATTCGACAATTTTCCCGAACCTATAGTTCTTTGATTAAGAAAATCCCGAACGATTTTCCTTTTTCCGATTTCATGGTAACAGGGCGATGTCTCCTGAAACTAATAAAACCATCGTTTGGACTATCAAACTATCTTTTGTCGGCATATTTACCATCGGGATGTGTGCAAAGGCGTGAAAGAGCGCTCTGAAGAAGTTCTCCGTGCACATTTTATACCTTTACGAAATCGATTTTTCCGGTTTTCGGTCAAATAGAAAAAATTCAAGTCGAATATCTATCAAATCAATCTTAGCACCTTGGTATCTTTTAAATACTTGTTAAAAATTCATTCGTTTCGAATTCAAAAATATAGCTCACAATGAGCTCGTATTGATGCTTGTTGAAACTTTACCTTGAAATGGGACTAACGATCATGTGAGTTTTGTCTTCTTTCGGATCTCTTTTAATGATGGTCAGAATACCATTTTTCTTTTGACTAATGATTGTTTTGTGTGATTTTCAATTCGGCAGAGTCTCTGGCTTTTGGTGTTGAGCATGTTTTTTGTTTACAGTCAGCGTATTGATAAATGACAACTGGATGGATCAAATCTGCACCGAATAAAAAATATAGTTGTATTTCTTTTTGTTAGGCGAGATTGAGATTCCGGACCGGGTTAATTCAGTGTCGTTTTGTTAAATGGTACCGACAATTGAAGCATAGTGAAGATGTTTGTACATATATGTGCTTTTAATGTTTGGTTTGCGTGACAAATTTTATTTGAAAGTAATTTCGGGGTGATACTAAAATAGTCAAGTAGTGTGAACGTCTGAGACTCACAATACAATGAAAAAAATGTCGTTAGGATCAATTGGGTCCCATCGACACAAATTTCTTTATTAAGTGGTATCACCGCAGAACTAATAGAAACAGTTGTTGGAATCATTGTTTTATTCTGATTTAGCTGCAAAGTATGAGTATGAGCTATTTCAAAAATTACATCTATGGCAGATGCAGTTTTCTGAATGTTATACAAAACAACGAGAAATGGATTTTCATGCGAATTGAAGCTTTTAATTTAAGACTACAGCACTAGTGTAATCTGTCAGTCGTATGCAATGGTATCTTTAGCAACTGCTAAATTTGCTTTGGCGATCTTGTCGCCACTACGCAAATTAGTTAGACTTTATACCTTACTGAATCCTGAAGCTGCTCAATTCGCTTTGGCGATCTTGTCGCCGCTACGCAAATTGGCCAGATTTTATTTTACGCCTTTCGAAAAGAAGCACCCTTTTCAAAGTCTGGTCGCCGCTTTTTAGTTAGGCTTACCAGCAAAGACTGTGTTTTATTGATATCTTATCGGAGCTTTTATAATAACAATTGTACAGTTATTATTTTTAAAAAATATGCGCGAATCCAAATAATTTAATTTAGTTCTGGGGATTTACCACCGCGTTCAGTCAGGGTGCTCTAGTCGTTTCGTGGGTGTGTGTGATATTTCGAAAAGTGTCGAAACGTCAGTGTAGTGTACATAGCACTAGATCAGATTTCGCAGTATTCAATGAGCATTTTTCTCGAACACCACTTTTTTATCGTCTTCAAAGCCACCTAACAAATATAACCATAGTCTAACTTTGACGAAAAAGTCATGGAAAAACACTTCACAAAGATTTAGCTGCAGCACAAAATAAAGCAAACGGTTGAACATAAATGAAGGAAAAACAGAGTAGATAGTAACAGTGCCGGCTTTTAATACTTTCAAGTCAAGAAGTAACAATGCCGTAAATAAATCTCAACTTAAAACCTTATATATTCGTCGGCAATTTAGGAACTAATAAAAAAAAATAGGAGCCGTTGTCTGCGTTTATTTCATCCCCTTACATAGAGAATCAATTATTCTGTCACCTAATCAGCAGCAAAATGTAGAATGCAAGGGCTCAGACAAAATCAGTAATCCTGGCTAAACGATTAATGTTACTGAGCCTAAAAAAATACCAGAATAGGCGAAGTAATTTAATTTAGGATAAGACATACCAATTCGCAAGAAGTCACAAGACCGTCAACCGAAACAGCTTCAATATCAACGAATCAATCCGGATTGTCTTCTTAGAAAGCAGCTGTGACTGCCACAAATTTCTTCCCTTTCCGTTGATGGGAGCAGTCCCACAGGTCTAGGTCTCACCAGTCAAAATGTTTGTTTCGCAGTTCTCTTTGCGAAACTGCCAACGACAATGTTTAAAATATGGCTCGGCTACATCACACCTCTATAATTGTGTAGAAACACCTTCCATGATCAAAGATTTTCAATCTGTTTTATGCACTAGTAGTACGGATCTAGATAAGAATAACTTCTGACTTCTCGGAGCATATGCTAAAAAATTTGTCAAATCTTGCGCAATAAATTTTTGATTCAGGCAATTGAAGAAGGACAGAGTGTGAACTGAAATCTTCAGAATTATGATCGAACATTTGAATAACTGTTTTCTTTCCTTCTTCGTATCTACAAATTCGGTGTAAACCTTGCCAGGGACACTTATCCGCAGCGTATGGCAGAGGGCCCGATTTCATAGTTTTAATAGTTCTCACAGAAGTATTCTCTTCGGTCATTTTGTCTGCTTGGGGTTTGGGTTTCAAAGCCTTAAATCGAACATGGCTGGGCAATAGAATAATCAATGACCGCTAGAACTGACATTGCCTGGACTATAATTTTTGCATGGTCCAGGTCTCTCCAAGACCAGGTGTCACTATAATGCAGTCTTAACCCAGCGCACTTTATATGCCAAAACAAGCAGATCAGTAGAAAGCAGCAGCAGGAATGCTTTTGTTAGAGTAGAGCAGAGTGGCCTCATGATAAATAAGGCTGCTTATTTACGTACCTTTTCTATCATCTTGTAATTTACAGCCTTAAGCATAGGTGATCATTATACTAGTGTTAATCCAGAAAAAAAAACTCGATGTTGCGGAATCCAAGTTGCTCCATGGGCTTTTTACAGCAAATATAGAGCACAAATGACCGTGCGAGTTTCTTCGGCTAAATTTGTTTGTTCCATGAAAGCTTAGAGCCTAGTATAGTTCCCAGATCTTCAGCTTGGCTTTTGTGGCTTAAAGAGTTTCCGGTAAACTTTGGCAGGTCCAAGAATGGGCCATTATATTTACTCGTGAAAAACAAAAGTTCAGCCGAGTCAGTGTTCACACTTAAGCTACACTCTTGGTCACATTGCGAAAGAATATGTAAAGAACAATTAAAACTCTCGGATAGAGGCGAGATAAATTTCCCACATATGGCAATAGCGATGTTACCTGCTTAAACTATCACTTTGAAACCATTTTGATCAATCTTCTTTACATGCTCATTAGCTATTAGATTAGAAAACTCAGGAGGTAGAACATCGTCCTAGGGAGTGCTCATATTTACAGCCAAAACGCGTTTATTACCCGGCTTTTCGGTTCCAGGTTTAACCTATGGACGCGCATTACTGAACGCTCTCTCAATATCGAAAAGTACAGCTAGCTTGTACCAACACTTCGCTGTAATGACATTGTTCAAATTTCTTCACTAAGATATCCAGCCCCACTTCGAAAAGTTTACCTTACGTATAGGCATTCTGTGCTTTCTAGAAAAGAGTAGAATTCAAAGATGACAGTTATTCAATGCCCCACAACCCTCTCTAAAACCTTCAAGTGAAAGGAGCTTAGATAAATTGTACTTTAATCCTCTGGTTTAGCGGACAATCCTTTCTCTGCTTTAGGGATAAGCACAACTTTCGTTTCCTGGTTGCTGACAGGAATATATGAAAATCTGCAGCAACCTTTGTTAATGGCTATGAGCCAATGCATATTGCCCTTTAATGTCACCTGAATACAGTCGAGATGAGACCATTCGGACCTTGTGAGCCCAAAAGAATTAAATACGGAATTATACGGAATTGCATATAGACCAGGAATCGAACTTGCATTCCTTTATGATGCTTCTTTATTACCAGGAAAGTAAGTGTTCATCAGAGCCTGAACTGTCTCACATTTGGTTTGAGTCCAGTATCAATCGGATCTTCGCATGTATCCTGAAACTATAGACTTTATTTTCAGAATTTTTTGGGTCAACTGCCTTTATTTATCGCACACGATATTTTTGAATAGCATTTAAGTTGGATGAATTGTTGACTTTTTTGGCAGGATAAAATTCCTTCCTTCGTTCACTTCGAAGAGCTGAAATCTCATTACTAACCTCGTGGGGCTTCAACTTCGCGATGGATTTAATGGATTTGCAGGACACCACAGCGGCAATTTTGAATGCAACTGTTAAAGATTTCATTGCCTTATTTAGATCTTAACAAAATGTGGTCTAGCTCAGTGTAAAAAGTTGACAGGTATTTCTTCCAATCTATTTTGAATTTTTCCTAGTGCAATTCTAGATTTATTAATCTTACTCTATATACTATTTTTCACCCCAATTACCTTAGCACCCTGATCCCCAACATCCTTCTTTGTGTATAGAATCGTCTTTTAATTTATCATCTCAGCTTCTTGAAATGTATCTATTCAGAGTAAATGCATTTTTACCCTTAGTCTCAACAAAAGATAGCCATGGTCGCGATACGTACACTTTTTGCTTACGTGGAAACTAATATTACGTTTAACCCGTTTGGTAAAAACTTTTTTTAAAAAACTATCTCCGGTATCTGTTCTATTATGTATGTACGTAGCGTATCACAAGAAACTTCCGAGCTATTGGCTCATTCCTTCTCTTTCTTCACGTCCTAAAACAATTTCTCTATACGCCAAGCTACTTTTTCTGCACATAGTACTACTTTGCTTTATTCTCGGATTAATCGATTGGAAGTTGAATTCTTGATGAGCGCTCCTATTACTAGCTTCAACTACAAAACTTACGACACTCTTAGTCTTTTCACTAGCTCAATCTCTTCTCTCTTGTCTTTTATTTGTCTTTAGTAGATCTAAATTTTTTATATTAAGCTTGAGTAGCCTAGTGAGTAGAGCACTGACTAATTGTAAGTGGGGTTCCTGGTTCGAATCCAGGTTCGAACGAGGGACCACACACCAAGCTTTGAGTTCACCTAGCTGTGAATAGCTACCTGTATTCATCTGGGGTAAAGTGAGCCGTGGAACTCATCACTCCACACTCGTATTCACATTGATTGTAAAATTGTGATGAATCTCGCTATCAGCTTCAACCCCTAGACCTGTACAGATTCCACGACCATGCAGTCATCTTCCATTCAAACTTTCTTGAATCCTCTCAGCTTTATGTTATCTTTTCCACTTCCTAAAATTTATGTTTCTTAATCATATATAGTGTCCCATATAATAGTTCTCGTTTTTTTGTTCTCGTTTTGTTCCTGGCTATTTAAATATATTTTTTTTATTTTTTATGATGCATTATATAGCTTTTATTAGATAGTTTTTATCATTTTTGATATCGTTTTCTGAATAAAGTAGCAATATTTTTGTCTAGCCTTTGATTCAATTTTTTTTTATAAATTTCAACAGTATATAAATAGTTACATTGAAGACGTCAAAACAAATAAAGCAATCGTGAACCCCAAGACGTTTTCTATGGATTTGAACAGTATATAAATAGAAGATGTCAAAGCAAATAAAGCAATCGTGGATCCCAAGACGCTAAAAGAATTTTGAGGTGTCGAACTGGACGGTGGTGACAACAGAACAGACCACAGCAAACTGAAAAGTCAGTCGTTGCACTATCGATGATAATGAATGATATCTAACTTGCTGATTCTATTCAGAAATTAAAAATGAAGCTCATATTATCACATACCAGAGAAACATTCCTTAAACTGATTCTTTCCTCAATTATCAGAGAGACTTTACTTAAACTGACTTTTATGGGAAAGACTTACTCCAAAGAGCAAATTAAATGCATTTAGCTTTCTAGAGAGTTTTTAGTCAGTATTTAGATTTGTTTAAGCATTTGCTACTTAACAAAAATGAGTTTCAAACCTAAATCAGCATAGGTTTCGTTCATGTTAAATGAAGAACTTTTACCATACGCGGTGAATTTTCCCAATGCAATTAGCAAATACATCTCGCTTGTTTTTTTTTCTAAATGTTAAATGAACCGTAGATAAAATATTCTAAGCCCGCCCACCAGAATCAATATATACCATGCAAAAAATCTAACCTAATGCACTCAAATACTGCAATTCAACAACTTTTAAAGTAAATTAAAGTAACAAATTAATATCGATGGATTAAAGACGAGGAAGTTAAGATTTGTAACAACGATCGTAAATAAAACTTAATGACGTCCCACTGCAAGCTGCCACATCAGTCAGGTGTGCACTATGAGCTGATATCTGCTGAGAAACAGTGCATACTTTCGAAACCACTTAGTTTAAATAAAAAATATTTTCAATTCTATTCATCTCACACAAACAATTCCATTTAAATTAAGTTTATCAAATAAAAGTTACTGGTTACATACATCCGACAAGTTCTCAACTTATTTGCACAAGCTAATAAAGATGTGGGTTGACCATCATGTACATAGATACTATCAGGAAATGAAGGTTCAAAACTAATTGCAGTTCTTCTGGGTGAACTTGTTTTCAGACGGCAAAAAACATGATGCAATTGACAAATAATTAACGAATTTCATTCGACATGTGACAGTAGAAAGTTAAAGAAAGTATTTGAAAATTCTAATTATTAAAAAACGTATAACATGCAAAACTAAGTGATGAGAATATGATCGCCTCACTCAAACACATCAGACCACTAATTGTCTACAAACACCTTTAATTCGATTATCTTAATTTTTATTATTTTGAAAATGCTGATATCAGCCGGAACGATATCAACAAATCTCTCTCCCAGGAATCTTTGATTCCCCTTTGATTCGAATTCCGACAAACACGGCCCTCTGACGACAAATCTCCACCAAACAATTTTTCTCACACAACTACAATTCTTTCTCTTATACAAATCCCCACCCTGGGCGCTAAAACTCAAAAGCCTAAAACCTGCGTATCTCATCAACTCAAACACTCAACTTTCATACAAAATTTTCTCTCAGCTATTTCCAACTACTCTCGTACTCGTAGTGCCTCGAAAATTGTATCTTTTGTACTATGCTACCCCATCATACTTGCCGCCATATCTTTTCACGTAAGCCATAGCAGATACACTTTGAGGATACCGAACCGAGTTGTGCTGATGGTCACGAAAATCAGTATGAAATCAGTTGAGAAGTTGACGATATTCGGGACGGACGTGCGACGACGCTTCAATAAGAGATAGATTTTTTTCTCGTAAAAATCTAAGAACTGCATGAGAATCTTTTTAGTGTATTTCCTAGTTTTTTCAACTGAAGATTTGAAATTAATTGAATGCATGCATCGATACAAATTGAATTGTTATTTTGTGATGAGGAAAGTGAAATTCAATTTAAAGAATAATTTTATGTGAATGTGCTTTGGTGTCGCGAAAAGAGATTTGTTTATTCGAACTGAAAAATCATGATGTCAGCAAGGTGCTTTGGAGATAGATAGGCTACGGCGGCTGTTGATAAGAACAGATACGTGTAATACGGGTATTTTCCACGAATCGAGTTCGAAAGATTATTTTCTGTTTTCGAGCTGCAAAGTGCATTTAAAAAAAAAAATTATAATTCAGTGATAATAAAAAGTGTATTCGAAATTCAGTGCATTTCTAAAGTGTATACGAAAATCATCTTGAAAGTAAATTAAGTGCAAATCGAAATCATATCACACTTTATTTTGCTGTCGACAAGGATAAGGTGACGTGCAAAATTGAAATTATACTATTTTCAATAATTCGAAAATATTGCAACATAATCACAAATTAAATAATAATCTTTTTGCCCAACGATGGATTATATACGTCACTGAAACTGAAAATTATATATTGTGTGTTGAGTCGCTAGATAGATGATAGTGATATACTTGTGTACAACCGGTATTAAAGTTCAAGCCCTTCAGGAATACACCGAACCTAAGAGGCTGTTCTTATTCTCTTTAGTTAAAGGAGAATACAACAGATAAATTTATTAGACATGTTCTTGGAGATGTCATCGTGACCAAGCAGACAATATTTGATAAATTGTAAGTTGAATGATATGCTATTTTGTATTTAGTTTTAATGAGTGTTGAGAGTAGGAAACAAATTTTAAGGACTTAATGGCTACAAAGTGATTTTTGGAGAAGGTAGGAAGAGGTGGGAGTTAGCTAGCTAAAGTTTTGACGGATCCAAAAATATTGTAAACAAATAAATGTGTAAAAAATTATTTCGGTAGTATTAAAATCATCAACAGAGCCCCTTATATTTTTAATTTCAATAGAACATTTAGCTTTCAGATAAGAATTTCGCAAGATTTATACGAATCAAAGCCCAAAATTTACACCTCATTATAAAGTAATAACTGAAACAAAATGCTTCTTCCCGTAAAATGTTAGAATATAGAGACGTCTAAGTGCCTTTTTGCAGTTTTGGAGTAGTTTTAGGAATAGCTTCTTGAAAGCATCATGTTTCAAAAAATATCAGTATAACAATTGGTGCGTCACAAATATTTTCGCATTTCGCATCATACCTATGGGTAAACTTCATGCAATTTTACGTGGATTGCTCAAAACTTATATGAAGGAAATATCACTCACTCAATTACTGAGAAAATGACTTATTTGCTCTGATTAGATTACCAAGACAATCTTTGCTTACCAAAGAGTCATATCTTCGGATGTTTCTGTGATAACAAACCTCACCTTCACTTCGTGAAATCTTATCTTCTACAATTGTCTTCGCAAACATGAATCATATTTATACCAATATCCAACAATTGGCTAATCGTGTGCTTAACTCTTCGAACTCAATATGTTTGATCAGCCGGATTTTTCTTTTGGTCGGATCGGGTTACTGGATTTCATGGTTATCTTTTCGATTGCCGCAATTGAATTATATTACGAAAACTATGTAAGGTATACCATATCTGTGTTTTCATATTGCCAGCTATGAGTTTTCAGAATGTCTGCCATGCAGATTCTCAAATGCGGAATTTTTTCGATATTCGACCGAATGATGGGTGAGTTGTTAACGGATATGGGCAAAAATGAGGTTGCGGGTTAATGTGTAGTAGACTTTTGTCAAATGATAAACGGAGTAATATCAGGATTTGTTGAAAATACTTGGGATTTCAAAGAAAACTAAATGTTATGCGGTTGTTTCGGAAGTTGGGTTAAAAGCCACGTAACCAGCGCATGGATATTGGTCTGGATCAATATGAATTTTTCACAAACTGCTCCAAATGAACTTTATTTTTAAACAGCTACCAAAAAAAAACTATCAAGATATCGATTTGAAATTTTACATACATCTTTAGTGAAGTTTAAAGTTAACATTTTCATTGGAAATATTTATTAGAAAGCTAAATGCCGACCGCCTCAATGGATCGCCGCAGCACCACTGAAAAAAAGCAAATTGTGCCTCGTAAATAAGCATCTGTGAACAAATTTCCAAAAAATTTTCATTAGTTTTGAGTATAAAGACCTGCACGCGCCTAAATTTAGAAAAAAAAAATTTTTTTGACGATTTGGGAAACATTTTTGTGTTTGAAAAAACGCGGAAAACTGGATAACCAATGTTTAAAAGTATACCACATTTTTTTTAATCGCTTTAGGGCTGTAAATTTAGGCCCGTCCAGTCCTTTATATTCAAAAGTAATGAAATATTTTTGGCAGTTTATTCACAGGTGCTTATTTTGTCCAGGAATTTACGAGGCGCAATTTGCTTTTTTTTTTCGGCGGTGCTGCGGCGATCAATTGGGGCGGCCGCCATTTGGTTTTCTACTAATTTTTTCCAATGAAAATGTTAACTTTTAACTTCAATAAAGATGGATGTAAAATTTCAAATCGATATCTTAAATAGTTTTTTTTTTGGTAGCTGTTTAAAAAAAAGTTCATTTGGAGCAGTTTAACAGTGGATAACCCCTTAACAAATGTCTCAAAATTTATACATCCAATTCTATTTTGCTAACTTCTACTACTTGTTAACTACTTGCTAACGATCTTTTACTCCAGTATGGTGATTTGTTTGTAGTGTACGTCCCGGAACGTAGTTATAGTAACCATGAAAATGTTGAGCAAAAATATAATTTTATTGTCTTACTAAAAAGCAACTGAGAGTTGCTCAACTCTTTTATTTTAAACAAACTTTCCACCAGTTGGATTTCTTTTGTATGTTTTTCTATTGAATAGTGAAACAGCAGCATAAATACATACTTTTTTTCCAAATGACCGTTTGATTAATCTCCGATATTTGCGTCACTTATCTAACCATGACAAATTTATGTACATACATACATATGTATTCCCAAACTAATTCATATGTACGTGCCAATTTTCTCACCACTGTTCAAACCTCTTGTTTAATTTGTATTCAATTATCACCATCCTATGCATACGTGAGTAACATCGTAACCATATAACCACTCTGCAAATTTCAGGTATTTCCAAACCAACGTTTACGCGAAATAACCAAATTTGTTTATCGAAGTCTTTGACACTATCGAAATCGTGATGATATTGACCAAAAATCTTCTCGACGTTTCCTTAAAATATATTTCTTTCTGACGCAAAACAATTGAATATTCACTTGAAACCTTCAAATCTTTTTACCGACAGAATCAACAAAATCTTCCAAACAAAATTCCGAGTAAGTTGTAGTGTGATCTGAATAAACAAACAGTGTGCACAAAGTGAAAATTTATGCCTGAAACTGTTTTGTGTTTTCATTAAAACTCGAATATGCATAAATTTCGCGTGTTCAGGCGTGCATGAAGTCTGAACTGTGAGCGATCATTGACCGACCGCCTACTTTGGGTCATCAGCAACTAGTCCGTGGATGTGATTTGAACGATGCCAAAATTTGACAGCAAGTGAATTTCGTTGAGAAAAATATCTGTTATGGCGTGAAAATGGTGTAGCATGGACTTCTTTATAACGGATGCGAAATTTGTGATAGATGATTATTAGATTAAGAAATCGCTGTATGTTTTTGGAAGATGTATCGCTGAAGATCGGTGAAATTTTTGCATTTGTGATCCAGCTAGTTTTTTCTGATTATGTTTCTTCGAGGCTAGTGAATTATTCATGAGAGAAGATTCGTTCTAGATTATGGGTGTTAGTGAAAACAAATGAGGAAAAGTGAAGATGATGTGTCATGGAAAGAAAATTAATAGTGTTGGCTCTCATACTGAATGTCGCCAAGAAATGAGTTCTATAGAAATCGGCTGTGGATGTTCGACACCAAATACAATGATGGTTTGGAATACAGAAAACCGTCGGAAAATTCATTGATACACATCTAGGATACTAGACTAGATATGTCGTAATTGTATAATAAATGTGCTGTCTGTACCTAAGTCGCTACAATTGAAATTTACATCCCATGACATCCAGAAATTCTTATTATTTGAACCAAGTATTTGATTGATTGATAGAATGACTTTAAAGGCAAAAATTAAGTGTCACTTTCAGTTTTCTAAGCATTGTTTGCTGTTATCATTGGTGCCTCAGTAGCCACTGAATTTAATGAAAACAAATATTTCTTCTCCGAAAAATTTTTCCTTTTGCAGTTTAAAGAGCTCAAGATACCATGACTCTTTACACATCGTAGCGTTTGAAATAATCATCTCAGCACATTTCGTTTGCATTAGGTTTCTTTCTTTTGACGAGGCAGCTCATCACTAGACATAAAAAACGGAAGTAAGCAAACCATTTATCAAGAGAACAACAAACAATTTACTAGGCCATTGAACATTTAATTATCAATTTGAGATACAGTTTAAAATGTAAATTTGCTGTACACAGTCGAAGCCTGACAGAGTTTCCAGCTAACATCAACCCACAAAACTCAAAACAACCTTGGAATAAATTATCAGTGCTTGTTTAGTTGTTATCTCGCGTTAAATTTACACGCATGACAAAAAACCATTATTTTCAGACTACGTATTGTACGCAAGCTGAATAACTTTTGCAAGGCCAAGTTTTACAAATGCAATATAATTTCCCGAAATTCTATTCAATTTGACAGCCGGTGATATCTCTCTATGAGACCTAAAAGTTCTACATTTCATTAAAGAGTTCAAAGACTGGTTGATGATATTTTGAGCTCAAATCATTATAAAAACTAAAGACCTCCGCTGGGACTAATTACTATACGTTCTATTCCCGAGTATCATCCTCGGGAAAAAATCACCGCGAAACATTCCATTCCGAAGTTGTTTTTTTTTTCAACTGAATCAGACCAATTTTGATGAGTTCTTTCATGTTCCTTAATTTTTCTGCCCCCACCTGGTCAGCGAGTTCACGACTAACTGAAACCTAATTTGTTGGTCGTTCCCTTTTGTTGCAAACGCAACATTTTTCAATCAATTTAAATCATCAAATTCGACATATAACCTGCTGTAAACTCACCGGTTCATATTTTTTGTGTTTCGTCCCGTCAACGTTCGAGATTATGCTCATGCTGATTTTTCTTCCAACTCATCGCAACAAGTTCATGCTCTGCTCGCTAAAAACCAATCTGACTAGTCTCAAACTATATATCTTAATCATATTGGGATTAATACGTACATCCTAGCTAATTGCATTGAATTCATCATCTCTTTAATCTCTTATTTCGTAATTCAAGAGCAGCCACCAGAGAAGTCTTTAAAGCTGTGCATCTATTTTGTAGCCTGTGATTTCAGGGCCACATTGGGCGCGCACTGGTCAATTTCAACCATCAGCGTCAGACTCGCTATGATTGAAAATTAAACTAGAACCATCGAGTGAATTAATGACTTGACATCATAGAACAAAATGAAACAGACCGTTTGGTGGCGTTTAAGATGAGTTGGCTCAACCAAACGAACACGCGCAAAGAGATTAACATTTTGGCGAGGAAGAGAAAAAATTCAATCACGATAGGGAATAGATTATGATGTATCTTTTGACATTCATTTCATAGTCATAATGAGAGCCTAGAAAATTATTTAAACGACTTTCATAATTCATCTGAGTTTTGTTCGATGTATGTGCTCTAACTAGTTTTAGAGATTATGGATCGACTATCAGAAGAATCGTTTAGGGTATGGATTAGCGTTTTTCTAATCCTCTTTGCTTTTCAGGTTCTTCTGCCTATTATCAACTGAATACCTTTTCAGATTTCAACTTTTTCCCCCCAATATAACATTGTGATAAATAAGCGCCGAAACCAGATCAAATCTGCAGGCAACGTGGAAGTCAATTGCGAAAATTCAACCTGTTCGAACCGTAAAAACCAAGGCCAGTCACATGCATTTATAGTAGTCGTTAAATATAATTTTTTCTCGCTAGTATCTGCTTTGATTTAATGATGCGAATATCTTCCCGCTGGTTTAATATGTTTTTCTGGTAGTTTTTACTATTGCTTCCATGTGGATTTTTGCATATGTAAATAAATTTGTCTGAACATCATTAAATCAGAAGAAGACATTGCGAATCGTAGAAACTAAAAGCTAGTAGAATTTATGACATGGAACTGGTTTATTTCTTTCTATTGACTCGATCATGCGAAAATGATTTCAGCTTCCATCTATATTTGGCTCGGATTAATATTACCAGATTGTTAATGTATGAAAAAACTGTTTGGATTACCCACGTGGAAATAGTTTGGAGTCTAAAGCGTAATTGATGCATTTGTAATTGTTCTTGTGCTGGGATTATAGAAGATAATTATTTATTTGACTAGCACGTTTGTTGCATGACACATCGCTAACGATGGAAGATTTTTTGTCATTGAGTAGGTGGCAATGTGATCTTTAATGTCAGTTTTGGTAATAATCCGCTATATGGTAATTGAAATGCCTGACTGGTGATGGGCTGACTTGTGTGTCTAATGATTTTGATGTGGTCAGTCTATTTACAAATCCGTTAGACTGTCAATATTTCAAGCCTCGAGGCAGTCATTTTCGACTGTATTGCGTATACCTGTACCTAGACGAAATGTAAGCTCTACTTACAACAGTCTCGATGAGAAATTCTAAAAAAAACAAACAGGACAAAATTATTACCCGACAAAAGCATCTATCTTTAACATTCAAAGCTGGGTCGAATCAAGAGATATAATTTTTGTTCATTTATTGGACAAAAATTCGATAAAGATATTCTTATTTAAGATATTGCCATCATCACAAAGATAGTAAATATAGTTCTTTCTTATAAATGAAATATGCATCCCAATTTCTTCGACTTTGCTCTTTGCGAACGATTACGTCATACTTTACCTGAAACAAGCAGCTTCTTCTCAGCTCACTTTTCGAAAGCCATACTTATTTCATTACACACACATGGGTATACATACATTGCCAGTTTCATAATTATAACTTTTATCAATACGATAGAGCCCAATACAAGGAAGAACTTTGAGAACTCAGAACTAAATCTAGATAAAATTATTATCAAAGTTTTTGTTTTGTTTTAGGGTTTCGATTAGAAAAGTAGAAAAACGTGTACTTATGTTTATTTTCGGTAATAGGTTTGCGAAAGAAAACACAAGAAATCTAAAGAAAATCTCTACTTAAGAAAAATTGGTTTTCTTAAGCCGGAATTACATGCTCGCCGAGTAATGCCAAATGAAGACAAGGTGAGTGTTTAAACGGTCTCCTTGTCTAGTCTCGGCTGTGTTTTTCATGGCAAGCACGCGTGTGTAAATGGTTTGCTCGTCGGCTCTTGTTTGTTTTACGAAGGGATAATGATCCTTTTACTGCTGTGCCTGAGTGTTTATGACCGTCTCGTCCGAGTTCGAAGCCGCTGGAAGCGAAGTCGGTTTTATGCATCAAGTCAAAGGGATTCGAGAGGGTAGCATGTGCTCATTTAAATTTTCGAATTTTTCGCCGGGATTTCAAACATGTGTTTGCGTGTCCCAGATTGAAATAACTCAACGCACACCAGGCAGTTGCAATAGCCACAGCCCGTACCTCAGTCATCGTTCACTGAACTGAACAAAACAGCTCACAACTGTCGAAATATGCAAAGTGCAATATCCTAAGTAAACAATTCACCCTATGTCTTGTTGAGTCTCGTCCAATGTCTTGTTGAGTCTTGTTTACTCTTGTACCCGAGACGCTCGTTCCAATGTATAAATCGGGCATTAGAAACATAAGCAAGAAAAAAAGTTTATATAGGCACGATAAAAATATAGTGGGAATTGTCATGATTACAATTTCACCTTTAATTATGCTCGTTGATGAATAGCACGTTAGACGAAATATATACATCAAATAGGCTCTAGGCACTTTTTGATCAATATCGATAACGAATGCTTCAAAATAAAGTGATTAAAAGTGGAGCTTTAATGAAAAGCTGTGTACTATATTTGTTATGATTTTATTTGTTTTCGATTCAAGCTACTCTATTTATTCTCAGGTACAATATTGTTTTATTTTTGTCTGGCACATGACTTAGCTTTTTCTAGAGAATTCAGTATCTAGCCTCATTGGCTGCGTGCAAAATAAACATCCGAATCTGTGTTAAATCAAAACTATTTCAACAAGTTCGCATTATTTTTTTTAAACTAGCTTTTCAATCTCACATATTAAAACTTTTCCAAATTAACTCGGTCTGAAAACCTCGCAGCTCAATCTAAATAAGTCGCAATTAAACACAAATATTCACAATTGTTTTTCACTCAATCCACTACTTACGTTTTTCATACGTATTATCTCTCCGTGGCATTACAAACATATATTGTTAATATTTTCCACACAACTAGTCAGCACTAAGTCTTCGTCGTGTTACATTTTCCATGCTTACCCGGTTATTGATTCTCGATCTAATCGTATTAGCATCATTTTCTCACAAGTCTTCATACGCTTAGTAGTAAGAAAAACAAAGTTTACTTAGCCTACTGCCGCTAACTCTTACGTGTTTGTCTAGATTATAGTAGAGTCGTGTTATCTCACCCTCACTAGTTTTTCAAATATATTTTGTGAACTATAATTGTCATTGTAGAATTAGTCTTAAAATGATTAGGCTAGGCATTCCCGTTATTATCTTCAGTTTTGATTAGTATTTATTTGTCTGCTATCGTGCTAGTATTGTAAGTTCGAATAATAACGAAGTTCTAGCTTCGATAATTCTCGATGATACGTTTGTTCAAATCCGGTGATACTATAGGAGAATCATGTATGGACATAGAACTAGATTGCCTATCATGCAAGTGTTCCTTATTGAATTTAACAAAAAATGGGGTACGCACAATCTATATTTCACTTTGGTATACAAATATGATTCCAATAAATGAGGTTATCTGTGTTATGTCAATTGTTATTAGCTGAGAAAAAATTTGTAGTGGCAGAGATAGGATAAAGGTGGAGTTTGGAAAAATTTGAGGGTTTCAAAAGGTAGTCGAAAATTTTTCGGAAACGTTGGTTGCAATACTTAAAAGCATGGTTAACTTCCTTTTTAATTTATTTATATTTTAAAGTTGGACCTTTTTCGACGTGCCCACTAGCAGAAAAATTAATTAAATAGCTTAAGGGCTGTAATGAATGGTCATTAAATTTCATCGAACGTCTATCCTAGCCTAGCCCACTTTTGAATGCTCAATTTCAGTTATTTAATTAAAAAAGTCTGTCTAATAATTTGAAATTAAGAATTTTTCAAATACAATATATCATAAGTCTTCGAAATCGATTGAATGGAAAAACAACTACAAAGCATGATTTAAAATTTTGTTAGCGCAATTTTTCAATCACTTCTCCTTAGCCCAAGGCAATATCTTCATCAGATACCTAAATTACCGTTTTCAATTCCTGTTTTCTTCTGCTTCCGTTCACAATGATACCGAGTGCAATTTTAATTAACCGACTTAATTACACAGAATTTGAGTTTACCCTCTGAATATTATTGAAATGTTAATTTATATTCTTGACTGCTTCGACAGTTGTAATGCGTATGTATGAAAACATGAGCTCTTGGGAACAGGCTTTGTTTTTTGTTTGCTTGTAGGTAAATGGAAACAGACTTAGGAAATTTTGTTTAACGATATAGGAAACAAGGTTAGACGACTAACGAGTTGACCCTATGCAGTGGGGTTGAAGAAATGTCTGATATGCATATGTAAGAGGAAAATCTAAATTTTGAAATCAACTTCGTCTAATAATTTGACCTTCGTATGAACATTTTTCACACCTATAAAAAATCGCTAAAAGCGTAGAAACTTCTGCTCAAAGAAATGTAGTTTGCAAGGAATATTACCGACACCACTCAAAATAGGTAATGCATATCCAAACTCCTTGATTTTTAAAAAAACTATTCTACTAAAAATCAATGCCTTATAATATTTTGAGTCTGAATTTCAGTGGTATATTTTTCAAAATTTATAGTCTTGTTCTACGACAAAATTCAAAAATTACTAAATCTGAAAAGCTTGTAACTTTAAGCCTTAAAACTGAAGCTCTTTGAGCTTGAAATTAAGGTGTTTGTAGCTTCTGACAAGCGTTTTCGCAGATGTTTAACCATGATTTGACAAATTATCACCAAAGTGTCAAATTTTTCGCAAGTACTTATTTTTTTTACAGAGACGCCACTTTCTACATATTAAATGCTCACCTGTTTTTTTTTCAAACAGCATGCTTCTGATCGCTTATTTTGCTTCTTTTGGCCGGTTCAAGTCCAGTTGCTTCTGATCGCTTATTTTGCTTCTTTTGGCCGATTCAAGTCCAGTTGTTTGTGTGGCGTAGTCAACATTTTCGGTATGTTGGAAGTAAAAAAATTCAGATCTCCGTCACTGGCTTTGATGCTTACTCAGTGAAACAAGAAGATTTGCCTCTAAGCCCAGTAATTCAAAAGTTCAGGAAATGAGGTGAACAGTCAACCATCTAATACAGTTACATCATCAACCTGAAAGCCTGAAAAATTGACCAAGAAATGACCTCACCATATAACTAACCACTCAAAAATTCCAAAAATACAATATTCGATTCGTATCACCATCGTCGTCGTTATGTATCTAACCTTTTTGACACAAATCCATACAAATTAACATACACATCAAAGTACACGCTTTATTATGCAAAAATCATGCAACCACTATTTCAGCAGCACAATGTACCTACTACAAACTCTCTATCTGGTACTCTGCGAGTTTAAAATCTACTTTAAAATGGATGTAGTAATTGACTACTTCGCTGACGAGTGGAAAGCAACATCAGCAGCAGCAATAACAACATCACAGTCCATCTAAAGCCAACTACGTAAATTTAAAACGTGACGCCGTTGTACACATTCTGTTATTTCCATAAACCTGTCAAGGTAATTTTTTCCTTCCGTCTCGGAATAATAATGAAAACAAAATACAACACTTTTTCAATGAGATAAACAGGTAAACGCCAACAATAGCAGCAACAGCGCTAGTGACGCTGCTGACAAGATTAACTAGTACTCAAAGTTTCGGAGGAGATTGGTTTTGTCGTGGAATGCATTAGTATGGGCTACAAAGCAGCCTAAGCTACCCAGTTAGTTAAATTGTTCGAACCTGTCATATGTGTACCAACGTGAAATGGCTGCATGTGTCTTTCCATCATTATCATCATCACGATGATCATCTCACCACAGTAACAACGCATAATCTCTTCTCACCAATTATTCAATGAATTGTTATTTTAGTTGGTCGAACATGAGTTCGTCAGGACCAGAAAAGTGTAGAGCTTCCCATAACTCTATTACTGCCTGCATTCAACAAGTACCTATTTTTTTGTTAGTACCTTACAATACTATCTCCGAAACTGAAATCCGCTGGTGGATAAGTTCGAACTTGCAAACATTTTACGTGCATGGTACAATGGCCAAGCCAGGCCAGTTAGCGAGCGAATCAGTCAAACGATAGAAGGTCGTTTAAGACACGCTTCGAAGTGGCAACAAGACATGAAGCTTGCGGACGTGCCTGGACTACTGCAATTTGTGCTATACGGCGGCGGTTGCAATCAGGTCTGAGAGCTATGTACACTGAGTGTTCTTTATTTGATACGTATTGTGGACTATTGCAAAGTGGTAACTAGCTTCGGAATAAACGTGAGGATCATGAGAACAGAAAATGGTAAGTTAAAGTCGAACAGGTCTGAGTGACAGTAATTAAATTTGGTCCTCAGATTTCTCATACGATTTTCGGAAGTAGCGTAGACGCAAACGATTGGGTTATCCAATTATTTTGATAGCCCTTTTTGCATTCCAGCGAAACTAAATTAATGGCGACATATGTCTTGTTAAAAGCACTGAGAGAACCTCAACTTCCGACTTCATTGGAATCGAATCGCTCGTTCTGCCATTTCAATCCCTATTAGTAATCCAAACTTTGGACGAGCTTTATATTTTTGTCTGAATCCCATTTTTTCCGGTCATCATTAGTATTCCGGTCATAGAGGTATAACAAGTATGTCGCTTAAACTGAGTCTCAGACACCTTAATGTTGACCCAGCAATCGCATGGCTTCGATCGCACCTCTTTCACATAGTGTCACTGAATTGTTCCATATCACGTTTTAAAGATGCTTAAAACTACTCTAAAAGATTATATGCAGGGTTACTCATAGGGTTTACTGTCTTCTTGCTGAAATTAGATGATCTGACAAGTCTTTATATAGACGTGTGAAGATTATCTTACCTATTTGGCCATGAAAGTATTTAGATTGCCAATCGATTGAATCGTAGGAACCACACTTCGTTTTAGATCTGGGCTTGATTCTTATGAGAGTCAGACTCGTCATATTCAGTAAGATTGAAGCGATAATGTTTAGGCTAAACCAGTAACAAGTCGACAGTAATCATGAGAGCCTGCCATGCAACCGCAGCAACTGCATACATTAGACGCTCTATTGATATGTCAAAAGAGTTGATTTACAGCGCTTAGATAATGAGTCCATGTTGGTTCGGCTGTTAGTTAATTAGTTGTGTAATTGAATGGAATTAACATAGGAATAATTTTTGCTGACGCGACCGCTGCCAGCACTAGCAATGACTGGCTGCACCATTCAAGGTCGAATAGTTAAAGTGAGTTTTAATTGAAAGGTTCGTTTGGCATTGAACCGAATGGTTATTTAATAGTTTTTTTTACAATTGAAATGAGTTTGTTTTGTATTCGGTTGTGAGCCAAAAGACCCAATAGTTTGATTGATGCGATTGATGGACAGTTTTTTTCTCCCTCGAAGATTTGACCATGAAGTGAGTGTTGGATTTCGGTATGAAGGCAGGTGAGTATGATACGAGGTTCGTGTGACGGTCACATGAACTTAAGAAATCTTTGAATGAAATTATTTTGAAATCGTATTGAACGCATAGCTCCGCAGAGATTATTTGTATTTTGAGATTCTTTGATGAGCTTTGACTAAATTTGACGAATTTGACGACTTGTATTCACTGGCAATAAAGTCACTGATCGATGCAACTGTGACTTTCCTTAGACTTTAGGTATTATCCAATGGTAGAATAGAAATGTGGCATATCCAAAGATTCGTCGAAAATCATCTATTCACGCAGTATGTATTTTCATGATCAAGTTGTTTCTTTGACTGCGCGTTTGTAGGAAACTTTGGAAGTGAAGCTTCCAAAAAAAGTCTTTACGTTTTTAAATAATATATTCTAAAGCTTGAATTACATTGCCATGCAGTGCAGTGCACTGCACTGCACTGACATTTAGAGCTCATGTAAATCCCTGTGGCAATTCACATTCAGTGCAGTGGAGTGCACTGCACTGCATCGTTTAGGCTAATCTCTAAAAACACTGCACATTGCATCGGTTGAAAGTAGTTGACCGGGCAACAACTATTTAAATTGAGGCGGGAATTCCGTTCCAGGCATTAAATTGTAAATGGACGAAAAACAGATACAGAAAATCTAAATATCAAACATCCACAAACTAATTTGGCATTAACTTTCAGAGCACTGCACTGCTTTCAATGTGCTTTGCAACGCGTGCTCTGCTTCGGCATTGCACTGCACTGCATGGCAATGTAATTCAGGCTTAATAATTTATTTTCTGTAAAACTTCAATTTATACTTTTTTAGCTTACTGTGTTTATGAATTTTGGTATATTGTATAGTGTTGTGTATTGTGGCTATGTGAGTGTAGATTGTGTGATTATGTGTTGCCACAAAACCATATCTTAAAGCATTTTTCAATAGCATGCCAACATTTTTCAATTGATTTTTTTAATTCCTTCGCAGTTCGGTTCGAACACAAAACAAATAAGTGCATTAACTTTTCTTCTGGTAACTCTTTACGTAAACTAACATCAACTTCGATGAAACAAAGTTTTCAACAGATGGCAAAAATTTTGATGCGTCTAAAAACATTCATATTCTTCTCGTCTGCCTTCGAAATAAAAAATAAATTAGCTCCTGAAACTTTCCTGGGGCGTTTTCAAATGAAGACCAACAGCAAGTTTAAGGATACGGCGTTTCGATGATGTACCAAAATATTTTAATTGCCAAAAATTAAAAGAGTTTTCTTCTAGTAGGCCTTCGATTTAAAAAGAATGACACAAACCTCCCAGCGACGTCTTTGTTTCGATGCTTTGACGATACGATGTTTTGAAGATATGTCAGAATTTTTATTAAAAAACTTCTTTCATTCGTCGTATGCCTTCAAATCAGAAAAATGGAAACCGATGAAATTTTATTGTAACGTGTTGAAATGAAGAGCAGCATCAACTTAACTAAAACACAATACTACGAACGATACGTACCTACTCTACTGCGAAATCATCAAAAATGAGGATAAAGTAAAAATATTTAATCCTATATTATCTTCTAATTCTACATTTCAAATCAATTCTTATTCAGAAGATGGCCTTGGAAACCTCTGTGGCTTTATATCTGGCATTCAATAAATAATCTGTTTTTTTTTTCGCTGAACTGATTCGCATCACAGGAAGCAGCTAAATTTATTAATAGATGGATAAATACGCATGCAAGACTATTCAATTCCGTGAGATGAATATGCAACAGAGAGCGTCTGAAAAAATGTATCGAAAAAATTTGTCTATTTTCGACCATTTCCTATTCTTGGAAGTCCGCAGTATTGACGTTTAGTTTATTGCACTGCCTTGATATGCTGAAGTAAAAAGTGCTTTATGAAGACCAGTTTTAATTTTCTCAATAGTTCTTATCCTAGACGTTGAAGGCAAGGTAGACAATAAAAACGTATCTATACTTGAAATTTTTTAATATAACATGGTAGTAGCAAAAGCCGATTAATAGCTTAAAACTCAATAAAACTCAAATGCTTTTATAATTCGGTATTTTTGTAGATAAGGCCTTAAAGTATATGAAATCAATAGTTAATGGTGACGAGTATGACCGATAATAATCATGGATCAAGTACTAAAGGTTACGACATTAGCGTGGCCACACCTACTTATGACGAAATAAGATGCAAACACGCCTAGAAATCATCCGGAATTAACTGGTTTTTAGGTGAATGAAGAGTACTGTTTTCGGTTGTGTCCAAATGTTTCTGTTAATGAGTTTATTGGATGTTGCAAAACTAGGCAGACAGGCACTTAAATTGCTGATTTAAAATGTAGCAATTGAAACTGCTTGAAGTGTATGTTGCCTCTTTCATGCTGTAATTCATTAAATTAGAGCATTAAATATATTAGAACATTAAATTATTATGCGATGTTGCAGCAAAAAAACTATTTTTTAGGAGTCGAATGTATTTCAGAATTCGTAAATTAAACAACGAAACACAGGAATATGATAAGTCCAAAAAACGAAAATTAAAAAAAATTTTAAACTGAAACATTTTTTATATTTTATTAATCAGTTATGACTTTTTTAATTGTAATATAAACAAAATTTTAATAAATATTTCTTGACAATACTTCTGTGGATTATATTAATATGCACCTGTAATTATAAATTAATACTTAAGTTCCTATCTGTGATTAAGTTTGTCTTACATCTAAATAATACCGTAACTATTCATTTTGTCAAGAATTTAAAGTAAAACAATTAAAAAATATTCTCTAACTTTGTCTTTTACATATCTTATACAATGAAAAGAAAAATTCAATAAAATTCAGACACTCGACTATTTTTCCCTGATTCGCCGGTCTCCGCTACGTGACGAAATAAGATGCAGCGCCGAACAGCGAAAACCTATTGTCGTAATCTTATTTCCTTGATTCATGGATAATAATGATGAAAAAAAAAAATTGTCGATTTGATTTTGATTGAAAGAAAAGTGACCCTCAAGACTGGCTTCTAGCGTATGAGGCACCTGATTCAAATCCAGATCTAAACGGGGTTAACGCACCGAGCTTTGAGTGATCCTAGCTCTGAGTAAGTACTTGGGTCAAACTGGGAACAATGTGCGGCATGCAATTATTCACTCGTATAAAATATGTAGATCATAAAAATGAAGCTTTACTAACTCGGACCTCCAAGCCTCAGTGGGTTTCGGTAAGATATTTTGGTGCTGTGAAATATTAGTTTCATGTCTCACTTTTCTGTTGATTGGAAGCAGGTACCTAATTGAAGCTAAGTTTCCTCAAACCTTAGCTAGCGATCTCCTGTCCTTATCAGGATTTCATTCCGGGGCCCCGAATATTACGAACTAGCGTTCTATTCACTAGAGCACACGCTAGCATAAGCATTTTAACTTGATTGCATATTTTCAGGAATATTTTAATTTTGCTGATTTAGGGAGTATTTTTAGTCTAAAGCTACGAAGCATTTAGCCAAAAATACTATCGTTTAAAACAACAACAAAACTCCTCAATTGTGGCGCAGAAAAACGTTAATTGCAAGGAGAATTCGAGAGTCAATCAACTTAAATACGTTACTGTCAAAACAAATGGCTTTCAAAAACAGCTATCAAAACTTTGAATAAAAATTTAAAGCATATTTCCCAGAAAAACCCGCACCTTCACATACCCAAATTTATTGATTGATTTGGTCAAATTTGACGAGTTTTTGTATCATTTGTAGTCTAAAGCGTAACACTTTCAAAAAAAGGCCATTGCAATAGATTTCTTGTAAATAATTGATTTCAAACCGTGACATTTGGCCGCTTACCAAAATTGATCAGCATTATATAGTGTAGAAAATATACGTCAATTTAGTATCGAAGAATTAAAAAATTTCTCCAAAAAAGAGGCGGCCAAATATTTTTCGCAAATCAAATAATCAAAATTTCAACAGTTCACTAGCGTACTCGAAATTCCATCCATATATTGACGAATTTGCCATTCAAATTACGACCAAATTATGTTCACTTCTAATTCCACTCGTGTCAAATTTTACCTTATTCCGAAAAATCAAATTCACAGTTCATGATAGAAACAAAATACATACAAATTAAGTTTTGAAGTGCAAAATAATTTACTTTATCAGAAGTAACACTCCATAATAAACTTTTCCTTTTTTCATTGCTTTTATCCAGCTGTCGGCGTCTAAAGTACATAAAAATAAGTTCTTCGTAATGCTACATCGCGTTGAGTGAACTTTTTAATTCATCGGAATTCAGATCAACGTGAAAATACAATATCAGGCAAACATGAATGAAAAATATTCATTATCGTCAGGGTTATGCTTTTGTTGTATTTTTCCCATCAAACTTTTCCGTTATAAAGAAGATGTTTGTTTTTTCCCCTGTGATTCGTCGTCACTAAACGAATTTTCATGTTCCGCGCTTAGTATACACTCCTGTCAGACTGCGTATTACTGGGTACGCTGGCCTGTCATTTTACAATCTGATTTTTTGTTTGTTTCCCTCGCCAGTTGTTAAATTGAAGATTATAGTGATTTTAACAACCGAGAAACAGTGCCTCTTGAAAAAGAAAATTAAATACGCAATTTTCACGATTAGCATTGCAAAGATATTCATTACTAAGTTTTCAAGCCATCATTAAAGTAACAATAATTTTTGAATAAACACGAAAAAGATTTCAAAAGCATAAGATGTATCAAATCAATCTTGGACGATGCAATCAATATATCCTGCATAATTTTTTCCGCATCCTTATACACATTTGAGTAATTTTGGTATTCTAAACTATTGAAAGGTTTATTTTCACAAAATCACAATAGATATCAAATCTATCTTTATCGAATCAATATTATTAAAATTATTTTGTAGGCATATTTGAGTATGGATAATTGAGTACCTTAAAGATTCAAAAAAAATATAGTGTCCACAATTTTTTTTGAAAAAGTTTTTAGAGAATATAAAAGATGTCAAATCTTTCTTTCACGAGTCAAAGTTTCCTAGATAATTTTTTGGTATCTCCAAATTTTGTCGATGTTTCGACTCGTAAGACATAAAAATACTTAATGGTCAGAAGAAGTCAAAAGAAGCTAATCAAGAAGCTTTCAGGGGCTTGGAAAATAAAGATGAGAAACCTTCCAATTTTCGAGATACAACAATTTTCGCTTGAAATATTTCTTTAACTAAGTAAGTAGTGAGCAAATAAGTTAATTCTATTTTTTTCGGAGAAAAAAGAAATTTCGGTGATCAGTTTTTGTGGTTTTAACGAATTAGCATTGTAAGAGAATGAAAGAAAATACAAAAAAAATGAAATGCACAGTTTTATTTCCCCACGATTAGATTGTTATAGGTTGGGTGCTAAAAAGAAACATCATACTATGGTGTGCATACATCGTTCATGCTACGTCCTAGTTGAATGCGTTTGATGGTATTTACAGACATAACATAGATTGTAATGAATGTTGTTTGAGCTTGTTAGACTATGATGAAGATGATGATTGTGTTGATGGAAATTTTGGTTGGGCAATGAGGAAAATACATATCTTTTTCGAATTAAGATTGAATAAAGTTTTGGTTTTTATGGGACTTTTTCGGCAGTGGGTTTGGTTCGAAACCGCTAGGAAATGAGATAGACTTAGTATAATTATCCAGTGAAGCTAGTAAGTGAGTAATAGGTATGTACTTAAAGTTAGATAAAAATGTAGCTTTGATAGGTACAAACGCATGTGTATTTTGTTCGTTATTCATTAAAAAGCGGTTGTGATGAAGGTTTTTTATTTTGTCATCGTAACTGGGCAATGACTTGTAGGCATCGTAACTATGAAAGCAGTATCAATTTGAATTATTGGAAGTGTTTTTTTCTTTGGAAAATAGAAATGATGCACAAGTTAGGAATTTTAATTTGATGCGTAATTTGACTCATTTTTTATTCTGTTCAGTTGTTTAATTTTTTTTTTATTGAAAAATATAAAAATTAGCTAAAAGATTGAAGAATGCAGCTTTAAAATCAGCTTTAAATTGAAAAATTCATTCTGCACTTGACTTTGATGCATATATGTTGGGATTTAGAAATTACCTACTGTAACACAGACACAGACCTTAAGGGGTTATTCTACTGTTAAACGGGTAAAAAGCAGTATCATTTTAAAAGTGTTGTAAAAAAAAAACTATTAAAGATATCAATTTGAAATTTTGCATGCATCTTTATTAACAAAAGGAGTATAAAATCGCATAGTTGAATTTTTCAAAAAAACAAAATGGCGGCTTCTGTATGCAATTGATGGAGCGCGCGCTGACGGCCAGAGTCGATTGCGCGGCACATTGCCCAGGTCGTCCAGGTGATCTGCAATCAATTTAACGATAATATTCTATTAGTTTAGCTACAAACACACAAAGTGAACCTAAATTGAGCCATAAAAATTGAAATCTGATTATTTGGGAGCACTTTTTTCATCGAAATATACGTCCAAAATCGAGTTTGCTATTTTCCAACACTTGTCAAATCGCGAAAATTTAATATTTATGGCTCAATTTAGGTTCACTTTGTGTGTTTTTAGCTAAACTAATAGAATTTCATCGTTAAATTGATTGCAGATCACCTGGACGACCTGTGCAATGTGCCGCGCAATCGACTCTGGCCGTCAGCGTGCGCTCCATCAATTGCATACAGAAGCCGCCATTTTGTTTTTTTGAAAAATTCAACTATACGATTTTATACTCTTTTTGTTAATAAAGATGCATGCAAAATTTCAAATTGATATCTCTAATAGTTTTTTTTTTACAACACTTTTAAAATGATACTGCTTTTTACCCGTTTAACAGTAGAATAACCCCTTAAGTCGTTCTCTTCCATGAGTCGTTTCTGAAACACCAAAAATTTTCGTTTTGGCAAAACTTTGTCTTTTGTTACTGAAATCCTGTTTTTCAATCCATTTGTCTTTAAATGAATTTAAATCTTACCTACATTCAAACCAATTCATTCCTATTCGTTTACCGAAACCCAAACATACTTATTACAAATAGGTTTTCTGAAAGACCTACAGAACTCGATCGCCCTCGAAAATACTCACAAGTATAATAGATGAACAAAACTTAACCCTCCCCAGACACACTACAATTCGAGCACCTCCCTAGACACACCTGGGTCTATGGAGTCCTGCCGTTTTTTTACCACACTTCGAATCGTTTTAAAATCTGAAAAAATTCATGAAGGTAGATCGATATCTATAGAAAAAGAGCGTGCATTAGGTGATGGATATATATGAATTTTTATTATTGTTATTTAATGGAAATCGACACAAAACACGAGAAATACACGTATTCACTTAAAACATCATAGCTTTTTGTTAAATAAGTTTAAGAAAATTCTACTGTACGAAATGTTTCTTGACATATAGTAGATGAAAGAAAAAAAAAGGACATAATGAAACTTCGAAAAAAGTATAATTATTATGACAAGAGAAAAAGTACAATTTTTTTAGAGTCGAAAATTCGTTTGAAATTACAATTTTTGGTTTGAAAGTAATGTAACTCAAAGTTTTATACGTTTTTGTGTTATTTATTATTACTTACACTTATTCTTATTAAAATAAATAAAGTAGCTGAACAAAATTACAAAATGCATTCATTGCATACATGAAGCTTGTGTTCTTCGCAAATTTTTATTTCTTCGCTGGTTAAACTAAGTGCTAACGTTTCAATAAATTTATATCTTCCCAATGCAGTGTTCGCTTCATTAAAATTGTACAAAATGTTACAATTAACTACCGCTTGATCTAATATACCGAAGAAAAGCTTCGAAGAAAATGCACACTTTTATGCTTCCGTAGACACACATGGGTCTTTGGTGTCCGCAGCCAACTTTGACAGCTCAGCAATTCACGAAGAACGGAGGACCGAGCGTGACGTTCACTACGCCAGTTCTGGATCCAAGTACAATTTTTTAAGCGGGGGTTAGAACCCGAAATATTGACGTACCTGTGCGCCCTGACGATTTTCAAAAACGGCCGGACACCAAAGACCCAGGTGTGTCTAGCGGGGGTTAAGATATCTTATGAGCAGCACATATGGCTCTATCACAAAAGGTCAAACAAATGTACATTTCGGGCATATATCACAAGACACAACCATTTCGATGATAATGATGATGGCGGTGGTAGTGTAGAATTTATCGTAAATAAAAGTGTAAATGATGTAATCAATTCATTTTCCAATAATAAAAAAAATCGCCTCCTATCTTCAAATCTTTTATGATACATATTTTAGATTTTTTTCCCTTAAACAAATTGAGATGATGTAAATCAATAAAACGAGACAATATTTTGCTTTTATCTTATAGATCCTAAAGAGATTCGAAGAAGATATAAGTTGAAGGGCTTGAAAGCGACGTAGGTGAACTCTTAGCTTCGTAACTTATTTGTTTTTATATCTAATTCATATCTAGGATGCTGGGACATCATGACAGCATTGCGAACAATATTTCAGGCTTACAGACCCTCATCTTTCTCCCGGTTCCAAAATACGCATAAATTAATCATTTAATTTGACAAAATTGAAGAGGATAGGTAGACATTGTGACACCTATACATGACTGTTGTTTTGTATACCGTGGAGAAGGAACCTGTCTGTCTGCCTGTTGTGCTTTAAGGTACTACCGAACAATATCGATTTCTAGGCACGATAAATTGAGAATGAGAATGAGGGAGCTCGATGTGTAGGCGTTTCTTGTTATTCCGAACTGCGAACGGAATAAATGCATGATATCAAAGGGCTTATTTGGCTTGTGATGAATATATCATTTTTTTCCGAGATAAAGCTTGATAACTCGAAGATGGAATTGGATTTGAGGTGGTAAACTCAGTTCTAAGTTTCAGTGCAACTTAAGTGCATTTTCTGGTTGATACATATTTTGGAAGCAATGCTTAAGATAGATTTTGATAAGTAGATACTTTTTATCGTTTAGAACGTTGAAACGTGGGCGCACCTGTGGTCATTTCGTTGAGCCATCTGTACAGCTCATGTGACAATATATTGAAATTACACCTCAAGCACACAAATTTATTAATATTGATTAAGTTTTTAAGCACTTGAGTTTGTCTCGTTATCTTTAATCTCCTAATATTTGTTTATATGAAAAACGAAATGCTTTGCGTTAAGAGGTCATGTTGCCTGATGGTGTGCCTGCAGGGCAGAGTACTGATTGCTGACGTGTATGGTCTCTGGTTCGAATGCAGACACGTACGAGCCACCACTTAACTAACTTTAAGCTAGCGTACCACAAAATAAATACATGATTCGAATCAGGAGCAAAGTAAAAAGTCGTACTCATAATTTTACACTCGTATAAATTTCGGTTACCAAAATTGTTATCTGTAAATCTTGAAACGCTTTGTGATATGTTCAATCTTTGAGAATCTTAAAAATCTAAATATTCTTTTAATTCAACTCGTTAAATTGCGAATTTAATTTCTCCAAAAAATCATCTCAAAGCTTTCACGGTCATCTGATTAAAGTATCATTATTTCCAATTCCTCTTAACGTATAACGGCTAACAAAACTCCGTGTAATACTACGGCTACTAAAATATTTTCCATGTTAGTTTTATGAACAAATTTATCTCAACTGTCAAAACAGAGAATACTTCTCCGTTCCATTCCTCTCTGAACTATCTTCTATTCATTTCTTGTCACTCGTATCTCTCCACTGCCCCTCTTGGCACCCATCATTCCTTCATCACAACGACATCTTTTTGGTAACTGTCACAGCATAGACAAGACACAAGCCGGTATCGCCTTCAAGAGGACTCCTCCGGAAAAAATCCTTGCAACATTCTACTCTAATAGGGATCAGTCGTAAAATGAAAAGGGTATATCTTGAAAACTAAAATCCATACCACATCGTGAAATCCCAGTCGTCGTCGCCGTTGGCATCATCGCCAGCGCTGTCGTCCTCTTTTGAATGAAAGAGTTGTTGCGAGTGACAGGAGACAAAACGTGGTAAAGCATACGAAGAACAAGGGTCGCTGATTTGATGGGAATGGAACTAAAAGACACAAAAACGTCGGCACTAACTTGAATGTGTAGGACGATAGAACATGACACAATTAACTTGTTATAGGGATTATCGAAAGTAATTACTTAGCGACGCTCAACTCTATCATTCGATGAATGAGGCTGGTGGTGTTACGACCCTCATCCTTTGCAACGAAAGTGTTAGCTACCCTGAGATATTCTGATGTCAGTTTTACGTCCCCGAGCTGCTACCGATGCAGACTCGCTTCAATCGATTAGTAAATATATATGCTCAGTTGGTATTAATTCCCATTTCAGGAATCGACACCACAAAACTTGTAATGGATAAGGATAGATGAGTTGAAATGCCAAGGGGCTTTGATCGGGGATAATAAACGACAAGGAGACTGACGGTTAATTCTAAGCATTTTAAGCTGCTGAGTGAGAGCGTGGCTATTAATAGATTGTCATTTAATTTTTTGGCCGCCATTCTCTCTCTCTTACTTTGACCCGCAACCACTTCTAGATCCTAATTAAAGCTAGTCTTTGTCTTCCCATTTTTCCTTGAATGCATTCTGAGTGTTGATTTTAAACGGACATTGTTACAAGTGTGTACTTTTACGCTATTGTTCAGTAAAGTATTATTGAATTTATGGCCATTGCAGTTTTTCATAATCCCTTCCATGTTAGTAGCGCCAAGCAGAGCTTGGTCTTCGTACACATCAACAAGAGAAATGAATTGTTATGTTCATTCAATTTATAGCACGAATGGGATTACGGATCGAGCAATGAGTGAATAAATGAATGAATTAATGCTGAATGGGGTGGCAAATTGTTTGTAATATGTAGTAGATATGAATGCAATACAAAATTTTGATTACAAGTTCAGGCGAAAAATTTTTTACAAAACAACAGGGAGAAATGAAATCAAATGGGTATAATAAAAGCCTAATCCGATTGAAGTGAATTGCTTTAAACTAGGGGAAGAAGGTTCCGGGAGGAAAGAGATGCATTTCATTCGAAGAATTATCAAGCTTTAAAGCTGAAAGTTTATGCGTGTCTTTAAGAGAATTTATAGAGTTAGTGCGGAAATGCTAGTACTAGGTCTCAGGGGACTGCTCGGTGGCAGATAATCTGGTGTGCTCGATTTGTTGTTGGCTGAGTATTCCACAGGGGAGTATATTGGATAGCTGGGGAGCTTAAATGGCTTCATTGACGCGAAATCGAAGTGTATACGTAGTTAAATATGGCATTAGATGTGATTTAGTCAGATTAGACAAATTAAGGACTGCAGTATGTGATATTTTGAAATTGGACTGAGGTTTGAAGTGGATATCCACTTATTTTTCTTACTGTCTTAGTAGGATCCATATTATAGTAGATGAATGTTGTGACGATTACGAAAAAATCGTATCGAGTAGTTAGCAGAGTCCAAGAATAAAGCCCTATCGTAAAATCAAAGCTTTGAATAGTTCTGGCAGTGTGAGTTCAATTCATGCATTGTTTTTAGACTGGCCCATTTTTCACATAAAATAAAACCGAAAAGCAAACAGCATTTTGATTTTTTCTTCAACTGAATCAAACGAGGCATTTAAAGAAAAAAATATACTGTAGACTGCCTTCGACCAAAATGTGGCCAATATTCCATAATTCTTCAGCGCATTGCTGCCAAAAAAAGCTACGTACTTAAGCAACTAGAATTTGAAAAAACCCTCCTTCTATTTCAGAAACTAGTTTTAAATTTCGGTTTTAAATTGAAATTGTTTCATTACAAGTATTTGTTCTGACCCTTTCATAAAAGAATATTTAAGAAAATATTCTCTCTGCCTTTCTACTTCAATGACCTAATTTCAAACTTATCAGACCATAAAATTTACATGACACGCCGTCTAACAGCAAATTTTTATTAAACAATCTCAACCAAAAATTTTGGAATCGAAAAACGACCATCTTTTCAAGTCCTCTTTCGTTTAATTCGCTCCTCCATCCATCTCAAATTCTCTCTCGTTTCTTTCATGCTTTAACATGCTAATTTTGAACTTGATAATCATTCCCATCTTCAACATCATCATCATTATTATCATAATCATTGCAATAATGATATGAAAATTAGTTCGAAACAAGCAACACAGCAATTGGAAAGACTCGTTGATGCAGAACTAACTGCCAACAACAGCATTCCAACTTCAAAAAAGAGATAGACCGAAACACCAACACTTCTAATAACAAACCAGTAGAAAATATCTGCCCAACGGAAAATATTCCCGAAAAAAACTTTGCCCATCATAATAAAACTTCATAAATATTCAACAGACTTTCTGTTTGTGTGCAATTTTCTTTCGTTACTTCTTATCCTTGAATTTCATTGGGCTCTGTTGCTTGATTGCTCTTTCGCTTGGCAGCCTTGGATGTCCGAAAAATCGTTAGCGAAATTCAAATGTCCGAAATTTTAGTGAGGAGAGAGTGGTTTATGTCAAAAATGTTGTAAAATTTCGTTCAGATGAAAATGGTTCGATTTTCAAAAATCTCAGTGATATTATATGAGTTTGTACGAATTTCGGAATTCGGAATACAATTTTATTTTATAGTTAATCTTTATGAATATACAATCTGCTCTACAAATTAATTTTGCACTTTCAAAAGAGATACTCTTGTTTTGAACTGTTTTTTTTTTGTTTCGCTTTCCAGGTCGAAAGTTGTGCACACACACTAGTTACTAGTGTTACATTTAAATCCCATAAAAATTTTGTTTACCCGTTTCTCTGTAATAGAATAATTGGCAAAAGATGCGATGGAGATGACATTGTCACGCCGAGAAAATGTGGAGTCTCTAATTTCCAATAATCGATGTTTTCGTCCAACGGAATTATCTATTCTGTAAAAGAAATTTAAGAAAACAGATGTAATGTTAGCTTTGAATATTTTACCAAGCTTAGATTCAAGCTAATAGAGAAAGCGTATATTTCACGAGGCTAAGTTTACGAATGATCAATGGAGGATATTTTGAATATCATACCATAAAATTATCAATCGACAGAGAAACCAGAATCGATTCCACTTGGTAACAATCGAAACTATTCATCAATTCAAAAATTACCAAGAATTTCCCCAAGCTAGCTTTGTACCGAGCACGGTCGTTGGAATACCAACCTACGGAAAAAATGCCAAAAGCGTGCATATTCTTATGCTCTTCTCTTCTTCTAATAAATATCATTTCTAACATTTACTGACATCATGTTGTCTGGAAACACACCAACCCAGTCTGCGAACCAAAACTTCAATACCAAAAAAATATTCTCGAACCTGTACCAATATTTATCTTTTCAATTTCTAAAATTGATTTCTCCGAAAATGAAATTTTTGTTAAACAGAAACGTATCGAAATGTCAACAGAAAAGCCACAAAATTACAACGACTAACACAGAAACTTTTGAATGTAAATATTTACCAGCAGCGAACCATTAGCTGTATGCTATGGTTGCGGAGAACGTGGCCCAACTGTACATTAGGCGTACGTAAAACTTGAAAACTTAACTTTTAGGCCTTGAGGGTTTGGGTTTTCAATTATTTCATGTTTATATCTTTACACGCACAATAATTTGTATTTGATAAACTAACAGATGAAAACTAAAAGCTATAACGTAAACTGAGGATTTATTGTATTCGTAAATATCTACAATATAAATAATGCTTTCATCAAGCATAAACAGTCGTAGAAATAGTACCAACTCGACAAATAGCACAAAGCTTAAGCTATTGGTAGGTATCATTTGAAATAATGTTCAATTGAAAAACGACGACTAGTGACACGAGAATGAGGTTATCACGGAAAATGACGTTATTAATTTATTATAGCAGAGCTTTTGCAGAATGTATTCCGTGTCAAACAATATTATGAAATTGTTTGGCTGTTGTTTGTATAAAGAATAAATCGTTTCGAATGTTTTGTCATAAAATAGATTTGGTGGCATTTAAGGTGTTCACTCCGTTGTGCTGAAGATGACCTCGGGAAAACTGAGCCTAGTGACAGGGGTGGATTAAAATTATTTTTTATTTTTACAGCATCTACAGCATCTCACGGTTCAGATGAAAATTAGGTTCTTATGAAAATTACTACTTTGCAGATTGAATTTCTGACAAATAAATAGGATCCACCCACTGTTGCCTAGCAACAGAATCAAAATTCCATTCTATTACATTGAATACAACGCACGTAAAAATCACATAGCAATTCAAAACGATACCGACAGAACAAACCAAATGTATTTCATTTCAAGGTAATGAATAATAGCTTCTAATTATTACCTCGAGGAGATAAGATAATATTAAAATTGCTTTTGTACGAGGGGTGCTTGCATGCGATAAAGAGTCAGATGAGTTTGAGTCATAAAGACTTTTTGGATGTTTTGTATAAATAAAAAACTTTTCGAATAAATACCGAGTAATGATGATGATTTTCGGAGGATGTGCTTCTAAACATACGAGGGAACAAACCAAAATCTTGAGTTTTTATATATGGAATATAATTTACAATGTTTTTTGTTTTTTTAATTTAATTTAATTTAATTTAATTTATTTACCAAACAAGGCAACATACATTAACAATTCAATATAACAACATAACAATTACATACAAATTTTTCCAACACATTAGAAAACAAAATATATCACAACTTTTTATTTTAGTTACTTAACTTTACTTTAATATATTTTATTTTGATTTTAGCTAAATTGATGGGCAAATTAAGTGGGATTAGGATGTTGATAGGGTCTTTAATAAGTTTGTTCTAAAAGTGTGTTTAGAGATCCCCGAAGCGTAGTTGCTGCTTATAGAGTTGAAAATTCTACAGCACCTATTTATGGGCTCGTTATATGCATAGTTAGTGTGGTGATTGAACTCCTTGAGCAGAGTTGCATACATAGTGCGTCTTGGTTGGTCATTGAAAATAATTTTATTGGAGAGAGCTTCAACATTGACTGCACCACTTATAATATCAAAGGTTAGGCATGCACTTAACAGTGTTCTTCTAGAAGAGAGAGGCATTCAATTAAGTAGGCTCAGTCTGGTTTTGTAAGAAGGAAGATGTTGGAAGTCTTTTGGATCATAGAGGTCCCTCAAAGCGAAAAGTAAAAACTGTTTCTGAACAGATTCTACTCTCTCACTATGTAGCTCAAAAACTGGGTTCCATATTATGCAGGCATACTCCAATAGAGGACGCACCAGAGTGATATATAATGACTTGGTAACCCATATATTCTTGAACTCTTTAGCACGTCTCTTAATGAATCCGAGCTGTTTATTAGCCCTGGCAAGGATTTTGTCATAGTGGAGATTGAACCGCATCTTGTATATACTACCCCGAGATCTATAATATGATCAACCCTATTCAATATGGTGTTGTTAAGGCAGTAAGAATACTTTTTGATCGTATTCTTACGGGATTATTACATGGCACTTGTTAATGTTAAGATTCAAATGATTCTCATTGCACCACTGTTCGAGAGATTGAAGCTTTGATTGTAGAAGAGTTGCGTCAGATTGCGTGTTTACGCTGTGGTAAATTTTTAAATCGTCCGCATAAAAGAGATGGGGTATACCAAGCAATGTCTCAGAAAGATCAGAAATGAAGATGTTACAAAGCAGGGGACCTAGATGACTGCCTTGCGGTACTCCAGAAGATGCGAAAACTCTTTTAGATAAGTGGCCCTGGAATTTAACAAGCTGAGTTCGATCGCGAAGATAAGACTGGGGCCAATCAAGAAGAGACCCTGATATACCAAAGTTGCGAAGCTTGTATATTAGAGTTTGATGGTCAACCCGGTCGAAAGCCTTACTAAAGTCCGTATAGACTGCGTCAATTTGACTCCCTTTTTCCATTTCACAGAGCACATCAGAGAACAGGATCATGAGATTGGTAGAAGTCGATCTACCCTTACGAAATCCATGTTGTTGCTCATTTAGAAGAGGGTCGATTATGCGAGTAAGTTTTTCACAAACTAACTTCTCAAAAAGTTTGGGAGAAAGAGAAATAATGTAAAAATTAATTACAAAAGTTCGCCAAATACATAGTATCTGATATGATTGTCTTACACAAACAGAATGAGTTTGTAAACAAATATCTCATAAAATAAGTATGTGCACAAAGTTTGCCCATTTTTGACCACTAAGATGCTAATGATTTGAACTGAAATTGGGATTCAAAAATTTTTCCTTTGGGTAACTTTTGAGTCACATTTGCAGTTTTGGCTAGTTTTCAATTCAAAAGTACATCTCAGCGATATCAGATCAAAACTTTTCATAAAAAAACTCCATCTCGACCGAATGATTGCATCAAACTTCACTACAACTCTATCTCTCAAAGACTACCAACACACTTTTCTCATACCACGTTGGGCGCATATTAGCTCTTATCTTTCAGCACATCCTTTCAGCCTACATCAACAATAATTACATCGGAAACAAACAACAGCATCAATTCCAATCCGATTTCAACGAAAGTGATAGGGGTCACTATTAAGAGGCTTAATTAAGGAAAGTGTCTATATCAGTCTATCTCGTCCCCTGAACGTTTCTTCTGTCTGGACATCGTGGCTGGATTCCAGTCGCTATTCCAAGTAATATCACCAACGTAAGTCCAGACGGACTCACTACCAAAGGTAAAATCTTATCATGACAATAGCTTCTGGGCTCGTTTGATTTTGAAGAAAAGAAAATATGTTAATTACTAGGTACATCATATCAAAGCTAGTTTTCACGTCTACGTTCGTAGAATTTTTTTTAGAGTTGTCTAGAAACTTTTTGTAAATACGCTGGTTTGGTCGTTTTCTTATATTCGTTCGAGCACCGTCAAAGTCAACTTGAATTTTTCAATCTTGAAGATTGCTCAGCTTAAACGCAATCTAAAGCAGAAGCGCCGATGGTGGTGGTGCGGTGTTTTTCATGTTGTGCGTAATGAAATTCCAATCTTATCTATGTCTGAAATAATAAATATTTTTTTAAGACGGTGTAGGAGGTATTTAAGATTTGCTGTATAATAGGCTCATGCTAAGGTTCTGAAGAATAACTGGAATGAAAAAAGTAGCATGGAAGTTCTTTATGAGTGACGAAGACTTTCATCTCTAGATTTGTTTTTTATTGCAAGCTGGGAAGTTATGAAAGAACTCATCTCAATGTGTTATATAAAACAATGATGAAAGAGCTAATTTTTTTGTTGTAAGGATTTTTCTTTGTCTGTTGAACTTAAGCATCACCTGAAAATTAACTATTCTTTCGTCTCTAAGCATATTCAATCACCTTCAATTTCAAACCTCCGCGCAATTGACATAGAAATATCCAGGTATAATGTAAATAGTCAACCCATGAAATCACTCCACCGAAATTCTGTTCACACCTGTCCAAACTAATGTAATTTCAGTGTCAAAACGTAGACGCTGCATGATTTTTATACTTTCTGAATCTACCTCCAACTTGAAAAAGATCAGTATTTCTATGCAAAACCATTTAAATTAGATGTTTCTGTCCCATGTTAACTGCTCTTATCTCTCGATTTATATCTAGCTGATGCCATAGCAGCAGCAACTTAATTTCTAACTCAATTTTAACAAAACATATTATTTCAGTTCTTTGGATTCATATACGTGATACGGATGTGAACCTGTGTGCTACGATTCCCGAAAAAAATTAGTTCTTGATTCGAAAACTCAATTTAACAAGCCAAGCTTAGCTGGTGCGTACCCTACATCTTCCAAATATACACTGGAGCTCATACAGCTTATCTGTCTGGTTCGGTGACGAAAGAAACTGAACAGCTGGACGACCCCGTCACCAAGAGCACAACACTAAAAAAAAAACGGGAAAACATATTAAGATGAGACCAGAAGTGTCGTCTATCATTCAAATCAGAGATGAGGAGACATAGATTAGGGTGTGAATATTCGGACAAATTTATTTGATCATCTTTGGGTTGGGGCTGATGTTTTTCTAAGTGTATAGGATACCAAACTCCGGATGTGTGGAACATATTCGAATAGAAAAATATTTCTTGAAGATTTTCGCCGGATTAAGGAAGGTTTCTGAAATTGATATTGACAAAAAATAAGTTATTTGGAGCCTGGAATTTCTTGATGCTTTTCGGGCTGGGAGTGTCTTTTGAAGGTTAGTAAATCATAAAATAGAGTTTATTCTAAACTGACAAACGATTTATAAATAGAACTCTCAATTAAAATGATATATTGTGTTGACAACTGCTGTGGAGACATGTTAAGATGTTTTCAAATAAATTGACATCTAAACGGAATCTCAACGGCTGTTAAAATTTAACAGGGAATATGACCCTACGTCTCCATCGTCATATCACAGACTATCTCAATCGTACCATAATAAGCGTTTTGACTTCCTATTGATTTATCGCCAGCAATCCGAATCAGATTTTATTGACGCGGTAAAGTCTTCGGATTTTCCCACGCAGCATAAAACCGAATATCCCTATTTTTCATCTCCTCCATTTTCGCTTGTCCACGACAACTATGCTTTTCCCATTTTCCCAAATAATTTTCTCGCACAAGCGAAAATAATGCGCAAGATATATCTTCCTGATACACATGGATATTCCCAATTTATCTGGTCAACACCGACCAGGCGATCAGTTTATTGCATAGTTCACAGACGACAATAATGGCAGTGATGGTTTTCGAAATATTTTCTGTTGAGAATGATATTTCTAAAAGGCAAGAGAACAAATCCTCTAAATCCTACCTACAACATTTTTTTTGATGGACTTGCGTGTGCTATTGTGTATTTTTGTTGATTTGTTTGGGTCCGTGCATTGTGTCTACGAAAGCGAGGAGCGTGTGCAGAAATAATCGTTGGATTTGCCATAGTCCTGTAAATGAATTTGGCAAATAGTTTAAGAGAGGCCAGTATTTTCGGGATGTCTGGCGTGAGAAAATTGCAGTTCGATTGGAATGAAATGATTTGTTAATTGCAAGAAATGGGGATTTTAAATGTAGGGGTCAATTTAGGGCAAGCTCTCCTCCGAGTGTTTCTGGAAAACAGTAGCTTTTACATCGATATTTTACTCTCCCAACTACCCGACACAATTGCCAAACACTTTGATGGCTGATACAATTGTTCGACAATAATCTAAGATAGCGGGGAATCGGTTAAAACTTACATTTCTTGCTTACATGCCATATATAGTAATATTTCAATTGTATCGTATAGAAAACAGTTGTGGCCAAACATGAAACCTATACCATAATCCCAAATCATTCGCTAAAGTAGAATAAATCTATACGTCACTCGGCATTCTTATGGTAAACCATAACTTTTCTCGAGCCATCTTATAAGTGATTTAGTGCTCCGTCTTTTCATTGTTTGCAAGATTATGATGGCAACCATCATACTCACCACGATGCCATTACACGACGATCTATGATCATGACATAAACGATAGCAATGATGCGACCAATGATGAACGACAAATAGATAGATCAGTGCTACCCAGATTGAGAGGGCTTGAAGAAAAGAACTCTTTAGAATACATGAGTCAGCATAATTTACTCAAGTGGGCCTCTCGAATTATATTCTGTACTGTTGTGTATCGCTTTGGAAGAAAAATATCAATGTCATGAACTCTGAAGAGATCGCATAGTTCTTTGCAGAACGCATGTATGTTCACTCTATGGCTGGCAAGCTGTCTTTGGATTCTGTCTTCTAAACTGTATTCGTTAAATGAATCTTGACTTAAATAAGTACGTAATTAAGTGTCGATAGATGGTTTTCGAAAATGATATTTGATCATTGAGTTGGAAATCGGGTTTATGGTCACATGGATTTTAAGTGCTACAGGCAGATTACAAAGAGCTTGAATATATACTGGCTGCAAACTTGTGTTTTTATTTAAAGGACGTATTGAAAGTATTCGATTTGGGTTGAAAAATTCATATTTGAAGTGAAAACATAAGCAAATGATAAAAGCTTGGAGTTTTCTAAGGATAAATAAAAACTCTTGGGTTACAAAATATATTCATAATATTTTACAGTTAAGTCGAACAAATTTGCAAACTTTTCAAATTAACTTAAAAAAACACCTTCAACACCTGAATCATCCAAACTATTTAAATCTTTATATTTTAGATTACTTTAAAATACATTTAAAATAGTCTTTTGATTTTTGTTTCTTTCCAGATGAACAAATCGAGATGATCACATTTATCGGATACAAAATGATGATCAGTTCTACGCAAAATTTGAATTTTACTGCTCGGATGCTTATTTAGATACACTTGAAGGTAGGTTTCACAAATTTTGACAGATTTTGAGTAGTTTTGACATTCACAAACGTTAAAACTTAGAAGAGATACGCGGAAAGCTGCTTGAGACGTTTGTATAGTGAAATATGGAGATCAAGAGTGTCTGAAAGAAGACTAGTGCTTGTGTCTCATTTTGCTGCTGATAGCGTCAGTTTTCTTCTATTTGGTCAATTTTTGACTATCATATATTTTTATCAAATTTGTTAAGTTTGGAGCATCATTTAAGGATACCCAACCAAAATATAAACTTGGATATCTTAATTGAAAGTGATGATCAAAAAACTTTTTGCTATCCTGCTAATCAGTAAACTTCCTTCCAACTTTACCTAAAAGAAATACCTCTCACATCGCCGACAAATCATCCTCCAGGTCGTAAATTTCTTTCGAAAATATTCCAAAAAAACCGACAAGCTGATAGACCATACTTAGCAATGTCAAATTCAAACCATCTGTCTTAATTCTCATATTTTAATGCTTTTGAAATTCCGCAAACTCTGCATTGCACATGTTCAAAGTAACTTAGCGAAATATTTCGACCAGCCGCCAGTCAGACTACGCTACTTAACTGAGCCCATAGTCTGTTCAGATTGTTGAATCTAAAAATAAATAAATTCACATTTGGCTTGAAGTTGCCCATCAAAAATAGTTTTAGTGTTATGACTAAGTGTTGGCAATGTGTAGTCGCAGAAAAATACGAGTATGCACAATTCGAAATGCAGGATGACGAAGCTTTCTGGCATTGGATGCCAAAATACATACATACATATGTGGTTTGAGAATTGATTTTGGTCATGAAAAGGTAAAAATAATCGAAATTTTCGAAATGGGAGCTTCCGGCACTGAAAACGATGTCAAAGTTCGTGGAATTACTTAGAGGGCTTGTGGCGAGCTTTTGGAAACATTCACTAATGGATAGATATCTGGTTTTTGATTGATTTGACAGCTAGTCGAAATTTAGAAAAATGTGTTTGGATTCATTTTCTAGGAGAAACATTTTTGGTACTCAAAAATGTTCACGGTAAATTTGGAAAAGTAGCTTGACTCATCAGAAGCTGAATCTTGGAAGTCATATGTTTGTCAAGTTTTAAGCACAACTGTCGGGAGCAAATTAATTAGAGGGCTTACGGCAAACACTTTTATCGTTTTTGACGTTGTAATCTGGATAAAAATTAGAGATGGGCGTTTCCGTTGTTTTCAAAAAACGAAAACAAGCTGTTTTTTGAAACATTTGTTGTTTTTTTAAACTGTAAAAAAAACAGTTTGTTAACGACAAAAAAATTTTTTATGCAAAATGAATATTTGAAATGTATGTAGTTCAATTCAGAAACATCGTTCATATGCCTAGTACACTGAAAGAAAAACTCTTGGTTGGTTCAACTATTTTTAGTAGTATTGCAACGATTCATTCAAAATCGTTAAACGAACTACGGAAAATAGTTATTTTTACTATGTTAATATAGTTAATTTAACGATATAAAAGTAGTTGGCTCTGGTTATACAAAAAATATCGCAACGTTCATGAAATCAACTGTTTTAATTGTTTCATAACCACGAAAAATAGTTCAAACTTCAACGTTTCAAATTATCAACAGTTTTTATGGTACTTAAACTACTTTGATATAGTTGATTTCAACAAACGTAATTCAGTGAGCAACGTCTTTGGAATTATTCTACGCAAAGTAGAATGGTTTCAACATTTGGACGCTTTTCATGCTCCGAATGAGTCAATTGTTCAATTGTTTATCAACCACGCTTCATGGTGCATAAAAGTAATCAACGATTTTCTTATGGTTGTTTTAACTATAGCCCTAGTTGATGCAAAAACAACTAAGGAAAACTGTTGATTTTTCATACTCCTCATACTCATGCTCCTATTCTATCATAGAAGTTTCATATGATACATGGCAAAATTGTGTTCGGTTTGCTGTTCGATATAATTCATATTCATGTTATGCTGTGAAGCCTTTATAGTACGTTGTATGACGCTATTTTGTTCACAATACAGCGTTTTCCGCTGTGGCAAAACAGTGGGCTGCGGCAAAGCGCAGTCAAAAAATTAGAATGCACTGTTTTGTATGGTAACGCGCACAATGGCTGCGGCTGAATTTGCGGCAGCGGCAGAATTTGCCAAATTTCTAATTTTGCCGCACCGCTAGCGGTGATACCTACCATAGGTTGGCATCACCACTAGGTTGAATTAAATCTATTTGAATTAGGTTGAATGGTCTGGTGGAATAGGCAAGCGATGGCTGATGAGTATTGTGATAAGCCAACCTAATCCTCATACAACAGGATTTAGCAATACGAAAGAAAAAAAAATTAATTTTGGTAGGTGCCTTAGTTGTCGCTGCATTGTGATTCACCAAATTCAACTGCGGCATTCACGCCTCCCCTGCCTATATTTCGTACTATGTATAGGATTGGAATACCATTGTTTGTGGTTGCTTACTTTTTTTGCATCACGGACGTTGTTTATCAACCACGCGTCATGGTGCATAAAAGTAATCAACTATTTTTTTATGGTTGTTTTAACTGTAGCCCGTAGTTGACGCAAAAACAACTAAGGAAAATTGTTGATTTTACCAAGATTTTTCTTTCAGTGTACTATACTCTTCGCGAAACGAATTCAACGGTCAAACCCCATACAAAAGAGCTTTACTGGCGAATTGAAAAGCTCTTTTTAAATTTGATATGGAAATAATTTCCATAAAACTCTTTAAATTAACGCTAATTAAACTTTCATTTTCATTTTCCTACTTTTCTCTTTCCCCTTTTTAAGAATATTGATCTCACAATCTGACCATCTGCCGCGAACAACTTACCAATCGCCATTAAAACGTTTCTAATATCCTTCTTCACTTCGCGTAACCATAAATATATCAGCGTGACTGGCTTCATGACAAATTAAACACTTTATTGAGGGTTTTTCGAATTCGACAGAACTAGAATTACAATGTTCTGGTGATACCGGTAAGGACCCACGAGCTACTGTTGGTATGCTGACGCAGGACTCTTATCTTACTGTAGGATCATTTCAATTGTCACGAAACTTCGAATTTAAACGTTTTATTGTTAAAATTTGAATTTTTAACAGAAATGAAACCGAAGATGGGCACGCGACTGTGTAATTTATTTAAAATTATATTGCTTGTGACAGTGGAGGAATAACATTGGAGGAATATATTGCTTGTGACAGTGGAGGAATAACGGTGGAGGAATAACATTGAAATAGACAAGCAGCTGTACGGTGATCGGCAGACACGCTATTGATAAGGGCATGCGTAAGGGAAACAAGGCGTGCGTTTCATGGTTTGATTACATGTGACCTCGGGCTTTCGAATAGAAAGCAAAGTCTCGAGGTATTGAAAAAAAGCAAAGGATTATTTGTGAATTTGATTAGCGTTTTGTAAATCACAGCGTGCGGTCTATTTTTCGAAAGTTCAGTATGTTTAACGGTTGTATCAGCTTCAAAAATGGGGACCAACTCTTTGGGAAATTTATGTCAAACATAATATAAGCAAGTCACATATGTAAAATTGCAATGAAACGTAACAAACAAACCATGTTCGAGTCTCAGAAGCCTTCTTTTGAAAACTCCCTTATATTTTTGTCTACAACTCAAATACTTATTTCCACTGAAATCACTTTGGACTCCTTATACCCAAATAATAAAATCTCTTCTGCCCCAAATCTTTCAATAATGTTAATTATTCAGCCCAATCATTAACCAAAACAAACCTATTCTTAGAAATCGCCTTTTTTCCATGAACAAATTAAATCAAACATTTCATTGGCTCCGAACATTTACCGGACACTGAACAATAGGTATGATTTAGCCTATTGAAAGAACTGAGCAACTCAACCAAATATACCATGTTTCGTCCCAACTCCGTCTTTATCTTTTCGAGACTTTCCCAGGTGATTTCAAAGCAACATACGGCCAATCCTATGCAACAGAAATATTTCGAAAACATGTATTCGCTTCCATTTTCAGCTAAAACCATATCGGCATAAGTAAAAACAAAAGGATTCGAAACAAATGGACAAACAGAGACTCCCGAAATTGTTGTCGTCATCTTTTCTGTTTCTCCACTTATTGCCTTTGCTGGCTGATTATCATTAAATGAACCTTATGATGATATTTTTTGTCGATTTTATCATGACGATTGAAAAGAGGACACGTTTCGTCTTTTCTTTTAATGGACGATTTTCTGCCAACTTTACCGTCGTCACCATTGAAATAACCGGAAATCCTTTTTTTCGGTACTTTATTTACCATTCGTTGTTTTCGTCTCTGTGTTTCGGGAACGCATCAAAAGACGACGAAGAATTGATGTGAATTTAAGCAAGAAAAAAACCTCTGATGTGTGCTGCTAGTCCTTTCGGACTATATTTTAGGACAAAGAGATGTTTTTCGGTTCTTAGCAAGATTTTTTTTTAGTTCAGGACTGTTCTGTCAGTAGAAGTAGGTTGAACAGTATATAGAATAAAGAGTGGTCTTTGCGTTGTTTTGAGTCGACGAATGATGACTGACGGCTGTATATTTTCAATTGCCCTAAAAGGTTCTCAAAGGTACTTAAATACCTGCTTGTTTCTTAGTGTATTATCGGTTGCATGTGGTTTGCATTTCTTTTATGGATACGATTGATTTTGTTAAAGACCGAGTTGTGAGTATTCAACTGAAGACAGCATGTCCCAAAATAGGATTTATTATATTATTTATACTCTTTATTGTGAGCGTAATCAAAACTATTATGGGAAAATATCCGAAAGAAATTTTTGATGATTTGCACGAACTTTTTCGTGGAAGCTAGTGGAAGTTTCTACCTTATATTTGAAGCGCAACAAGGCCAGATAAATTTCAATAAAATTCAGGAAACTGATTAAATGAAGCCCCAATAAAATTTTGTAAGCTCTGAAAATTTCTCAGAGCAGCGAGAGCCCTTAGCCCACAATACATCTATCGCGGATAGCAATGCAAAGAGTTTAGTTCGAAACTTTTTCCAAAAAAGAACCAAAGATCCTGGCATTGCCTGATCTTCAAACGTAAAAGCCAAAACTCTTGTTTCTTTACTAAATCTTTGTCGAAAACCTCGAAACAGAAACAATGGACCTTTGACGATTTCTTGCATGCGCAAAACTATAAATTCACACCACATCAAAAACCATTCAAATACCACACTCCATATCACGTCCAAACAGCTCGAGCCAATGCCTTTTCAATTCACATGAATAGCCTCATCTCTTTTAAATTTCACCTCAGACCACATCGAATCGAATTTGAATTTATTTGTCTTATTCAAGCTACACAAAGTACTCGATTCCTCGGTACCTCATCTGATGTGGTCAATGACGGAACCACAACCATTTTTCTTTCACTCATGCGCACCAGAATTTTATTAATGCAAACTATGCAATGTAAATTGTATTATTCATTCCTCGAAAAAAAAATTCATAGACTGACAGAACTTTGCAGCGCCCTTTATTTTGCATAGGAAAAATCAATTTCCGAAAGACAATTGCTCGAAAAAGGAAAATACCTTGCATGATATGTGCAAGCACGATGCATGTCGTCTTAACACCACCAGAACTACCAAAACCACGGGACATGCTGAGTAAAAGATGCAAAAACCACAAACTCAAAAGACCCGCAAGAGCAAAAACTGACCAAAGAGGGCATCAGTCGTGCATCAAATATTTTTCGAATGGTCTCTAGCTGTGTGTGCTTTCAATTCCTCCGAACTGGAGTACTTGGGCAAAGGAAGACAAAAAATTGAATTGGAGAAGGAAGTGGCATGTCGTGGAAGTCCCATTCAGAAAGTGGTTTTAATTTATAGCGTCATGCTATTGTGGCTAAGTGTAGTGTATACGGGCGCTCTTGAAATGGTGTCGTCTTCGTTTTTGTTCGTTTTCTTCTTTGGAACAAAACGCAATAAAATGATGCTGCATTCGCTAGTCTAGTTTATAGTCCAGGAGGCTTTTGTGCCCCCTCTGCAGACTGCAAGAGTCTCCATCGTTCTGAGCACTCCACTTCATGATTCTTTCCAATGCACATTTTATCAGCGTCCGGCCAACCGTTCGTTGTTTTATGCATAATAGTGTGCAATGGACAAAGTGCTATATCTGTCTTACATGCTGTAAAAGAAATAAATCTTTTCAGCACCATGAAATTTATTATATTCTGTTTCAGGGCTCTCCTGTTGTTCAAGACCATTTTTTTCCTGAAACGTTCATGTCGTTGGCCTCTGCACCCGTGACTGTAGCTCTGGACTCATAAACAGCAAGCAGACCCTATTTAATGTTTTGCATGCGCACATATATAATTCGTTTTCATTCAAAAATAACAGACAACAATCGAGATCCGAGAATGCATCAAATCGATTATATCCGCTTTCATATCAGACCATTTTGAGAGCACAGCATGAGCTTGCACATTTTATGCATCTACATCGGCAGCGAAAAATACAAGAGATACAAGAATGCTATGACATCGGATCTTTTGGCAAGGGGACTGAAAATGTTTACTTCTTAATTAACTGGTCCGCAACACTTTACACTCTTTACACTCTTTTTCTCAAAAATCTTGTTTGGCTCTCATTCAAATTGCTATGAAACTATCGTTTTTTCAAAGAAAGTCTATTCAAGTACATAAAAATGTCAATTAGTTGAAAGCCACAACGAATTTACGACATCAATTAGAAGTGAAATTTTTTAATTTGTCCGGTGCTGTGTGTCGATGCCTTCGGACGGCTAATAGTTCGACAAACTGACCCTTCTTAGGTCTTGAGACACAATCAGACAACACACATTATCTGTAATTTAGATATTAAATTTATGATATGTTGATGATACAATGCCCACATAAAATCGATGAAAATGCGGGACTAAATTCTCATAACGAACCATAAGCGCGCAGACAATAATTTCAATAGATTGGGATAAAAACGAAACATGATTTCCGGTGCCGAAGTTTTCATAGTAAGGTTTGAAACAGATTTGTTTGAGTTGTAAATTTGGGTCGAAAACCTGAGATTACAAGCTGCTGATTTATTGTATGAGTTTAAAGTGGAGCGTAGTTTGCCAACAATATCTCAGTTTTGGTCTTGAAGATTTCTACTTTGTTTTAAATTGTACACTCTCAAATGTCTGCTGTTTAATGCGTGTAGATATATCGTTCCATTTCCCGACGAGTTTTGCGAAAGTATACTTTATTTAAATTCACATTTCAGTAGCAAACGTGGGACCACCTCACGAAAATTCTAAACAAATCACTTCATCTTGTACAGTAAATCATCGAACATGAGCCTACGCAGCCCTTCGATAGAAGCACGGGCACTCAACATTTCGCAACCTTTGTAATCATTTAAAATTGAAAGTTCTTTACCCGATCTGAAATCGAACAAATGTGACAAGAGCTTAATTTGAAACATCTCCCGTCTACCACTTACTTTTTTTATTCCCAGTTCCCATTTCACTTACTTCGGTATTCAATCTTATATGACCCTCTTTGTTTTCGATACACACTTGCATCGAACGGAGAGAGTCTTTGTTGGCCTGAAGCCTGAAGATTCTAGTCTGATCCTAATAGTACAGTTAGGACATGAAAATTGTTTCAAAAGCTCTCTCTCTCTCCTTCCTATCCCAACAATAAATCGTGAAAAACACTTTAACATTTCCAAGTGAACAGTCTGAAACCTTTTTTCTGTTCCCAACAATTCCCAAAATGTATTCATTGAAACAAAAAATAGAATCCTGATGAGTCTGGATCCATTGTGCTCATTCAACCGGTTGGCTGGTGTTGTCGTTCTAGAAGCGTCCTGAGTATGCCCATAAAATTGAACTTTTCGCCCAGTTCAAATTGGATTGGAAATTCAACATATGTTGTTCTTCGAGTTAAGAAAGGACTAAATTCAAGAAATCATTCATCCATCTGTCAGGTCTATAGACACTTTGTTCATAAAATTGAAATCACACATAAATATTCTTTTTGCGAAACTCTCGATAGCTTTCCAGTCGTTCTTGTATACTTCATTTTCATTTTCAGGACTTTCAAATCGGTTAAAGCGTTCACTAATGAAGTGCATTATTTTTTTTCCTTACAGAATTCGGTAAAACTTATCTCTCCGAAAAAAAGGAATATATTCCTCTTAAAAACAATCAACTGAAATCCAAAAATAGAAAGAACATGGAAGACCTTAAGAGAGTAAACCGAACACACTTGGTGTACTTATTTTACCTGCTCACAGTTTCAGGTCTCTTAGTTGACCGAGCCACAGGACTTGCCAACTGTCCAATTGGCTGCAAATGTGATGATGAAACGCTAGTGGTTAAATGCGGTGAAGGTCATCTTGATGTCCTGCCAATTGCATTAAATCCATCGATTCAGAGGCTAGTCATAAAAAATAACAAAATTAAAACGATCGATTCATCGATACAGTTCTATGCGGAATTAACGTTCCTCGATCTGAGCTATAATCATCTGATGAACATACCGCAAAGAACATTTGCGTATCAGAAGAAATTGCAAGAGCTTCACTTGAACCATAATAAACTAGGAGCAATAAATAATTTCACATTTATGGGACTGCAATCGCTGACAGTTCTTAACTTGCGTGGAAATTATTTGGACGAGCTGGAACGCGGAGTGTTCTCGCAACTTACAAAATTAGAGGAGCTAAATCTCGGCGCGAACAGGATTAGCAAGATTGATCCGACTGCATTCAACGGGCTGATGAGCCTCCGAGTATTATACTTGGATGATAACACTCTGACCAGTATACCGACGCCTACGTTTCAGGCAATGCCCAGTTTGGCCGAACTCTTCCTAGGAAGCAATTCGTTCCAAACGGTTCAACGCGAGGCATTTGTCGATCTGAAAGGTTTGAGTCGTTTGGATTTAAAAACTGCTGGGCTGTATAATATTTCGCACGAGTCGCTTAAGGGATTGGAAGGACTGCGTATTTTTGACCTCTCAGACAATCGCCTGAGTAGGATACCGACAGTTGAGCTGAGCACACTGAGTCGGCTGGAGGAGCTGACCATAGGCCAGAACTCATTTGAGGTTGTGCCAGAAGGTGCCTTCGTAGGCTTGACTACTCTGAAGAAAATGGATATCAGTGGCGGACTGAACTTAAAGAAGATTGAAAGCGGAGCGTTTGCAACCAATACGAACCTGGAGACATTAACAATTGCTTCGAACAAGATGCTGGCTGAAGTGCAAGAAGGAGCGTTGAGTGGTTTGCCGCACTTGAAGCATGTCATTCTACGAGATAACGCTTTGACCACTCTTCCAGAGGGATTATTCCAGTGGAATGATCTGCACACGTTGGATTTGTCCGAGAATGACATTTCATGCGACTGCAGGATTCTCTGGCTGAGAAATCTTCTTGTTGTCAAAAACGCCTCGAATGATAATATTGCCAATGTACTGTGTAAGGCGCCAGAAAGGTTGCGAGATGAGCCACTCAGAGCGATTAGCCCTGAGCTTCTGGGATGCTCTCACAGTGACCCGCGGAAGCAAGCTATGATTGGCGCTCTCTTGGTTGGATCAGCAGCAACACTCACAGCGCTGGCACTCATCATCTACCGCTGTCGGCGAAAAATTCGCGAAGCCCTCAAAGGTGGATGGGGAAACAGTGCACTTGGTCGAAAGGAACGAGAATACCAGAAAACTTTCTCCGATGAAGACTACATGTCTCGCCACCCGCATTCGTGTAGCTTAGGAATCCACCCTGGTTTCTCATCGTACCCACACCACAATACCCACCACTCATCAATACGACCTATACCGGTAACAGAACTATAGCTAGAAGCGCCACCACCTCCTCCGCGGGGGAGGGGTGCCTCGCAACAGCAATTCCAGCAACTCCAGGTACCAACATCGACTGCACTGAACAATGGTACTAACGGTTGCCCACCAACATTCCTACAACTAAGTCAGGATCATCTAATGATGCAACAACACCAACAGGCCCAGCCTCAACAGCATGGGAAAAACTCATCGCTCAAGCTAAACAACACACAAACTCTACCCGCTAGCCAGAACCACTATAGTCAGCCGCAGCTCATCATCAACGGCCGAGCCAACAACAGTCTAAACTACGGCAAACACCATACCATCGGCAGCGACAACTATATCCACCAGAACAGTCACTACTCGCTGCCACTGGATCGTGATTGTGAACCACCGTCACCTGCCCTAACGCCACCGCCGCCTGCACTGCCTTTGCGCAACGGGAGCATCAACAATAGCAATACAGTTGGTCGAAGATCACTTACATCGCGACACTATCATTGATGATCTATTGTTATAAGCTATTAGGTACTAGAATTTAAATTTAATAATTATGGTAGTCGCAGAAGAAAATTACTGGAAAATATTGATACTACATAAATACACAGATAGAAACAAAATAATTGATAGAAATTTAAGTACGACAAACTTCAGATAAATATCCAGTCATTTAAAGGTGCCCCGGGAACGATCCGGTTCTTGTAAAAAGTACATTAATTTATTTTTGGTAAAACTAAAACGAACAATTGAATCTAACGGTCGTTCCCTTCAACTTATAATGTAATACTATTAAGACTCAATTCATATGCATACCTATTGATCGTCGTTTTATAATCTACGACCAGTCGAGTTTATCGAGCAGAAGCTACGATGAACTGCATATCATCTATCTGACGCAGCTCAGAAAAACTAAAATAAATCAACTTTTACGAAGATCATCGGACCACTAGCATTCCATTTCTCTTTCAAACTAAATTCAGTAAAATGTCGCTCAAAAGTGTATCAAAAAAGTACTACAAACATCTTAATAATCACGTCATTCAATTGTGAGTAACTAAGGAAACATTCAAACAAACATTTTTAAAAAGACTTGTAAATTTTGTAATTGTGTACATATTAAATTTAAAATTAATATAAATTTAACCAATTTAATTAACATATATGATAATTATATATAATTAAAATATGATTATTGTGTAAGTAAAGATCGGAATATGAAAATTTGTGACTTTTTTAGACTGTAATTGTTTTTCGTTTCTTTGTAAATAAGCAAGTGATAGTTTGAAAAATTTGACGATTCGATTCCGGAATACAGTTTATTTCGATTCGAATCGAAAAAAATATGTGAAATGTGTCGTTTGAAAATAAATCACCAGGATAAATTATCTTATTCTGGGATATTTCGAAATTAATTCATCAGATTTAACGAATCGTAATCTTTTTCAATTTTTCTCTGAGATATTGAGCTACATTTATTTCCACTCTGGGCTGAAGATCTTATGTTTATTATCTTTCACTTCATTATTCGCGGAACTATTCCAGTGATTTTACTTATGTAAGATACAAAATAAACGCAAAATTTGTAAACAAATATAGAATACATACCAGCACAACAAATTGAACTACCTAAAAGAAATTGAAAAAAATCTATTTAATTATGAAAATCGGACACATACAAATACACAAAGACAAAAGAAATCCTGTATAAAACTATTTATAACTGCAAATGGAAGATATTATGAGAAGAAAAAAATTGTAACTAATTAAAATGTTAATTCAATCTCCTTCAAAATATTGTTTATATTAATGTATTTATTCCTTTATTGTATAACATAAAAAAAAGGTTATGAAAATCACTAAAGAAAAACAAAACTTTAAGTCTGAATTTGGTTGAAAATATTTCATACACCAACTGAATGTGAAAAAATGACGCATGGATTTTTTTGTCAGGAGAAGCGTGTAAATATTTTTTCTTGTTTTTTCCCGAAGAAAAGTTTCTATTTCCTCACGGAACTACAAGCCATCATAGAAACCATTTCAAAAAAAATTGTTTCTTGAATTTTATGTAAATAATTTTCTTCGCTTTCAGTCTTTTCGTAAAAAAATATAAAAGAAGACAAAAACTATTTGATACAAAAACGAAACAATTATTATAATTATATACCTTCTAAGAGAGAAAAATGATTTTTTCCTTACTACACTATGCAAACAAACAAAAAGCTACAAAAAATAAAAGTCACATAATTGATTTGTATCATATTTTAGTTGATGATAGACATGTGTTATAAATAATTATATAAGTTTCTTTTGTTTCCTATGATATTTTGTAAATAGTCAGCAACAGCAAGGAAAATGATAATGATGGTAAAGGTTTTTCGGATCGATACACACTTACAGATATACAGAGAAAAATTACTCATGTGAAAAAACTATCGCAACAACAAAAAAATGAAATTCATATGGTTATACTTATATTGAGATGAAATATATGAAGAGAAAATCGGCGAACAGAAATTAAAAAAAAAAACCAAGAAAAAACATTTAAAAACCATAAAAAAATGAAAATAAACATTCGATACTTAATTGAACCTTGTTTTTGATATGTGACGAAACGATTTTTTTGGTGGACTGAAACAAGTTGTTTGAAGGTATTTTTCAGGTACGTTTTGAATATTAGAAGCTGAATTGGAAGTTATCTGGATTTCCGATATATGTTCTTCCGGATGTCCAGAATTTCGAATGCCCGGTTTTCCTGATGCCTGAACTTCCGGGAATCCGGATTTCCTGATGTCCAAAGCCCCGGCTGTCCGGATGTTCCAATTTCCATATACTCTGATCTTCGAACGTCTGCACATCCGGATTCCCGTATATTCGGATTTCTGGATGTCCGGACAACTTCCAACTCAGGTTCTCCTTTCGGATATACGGATGTCCAGGTTAATGGATGTGCAGATTTCCGGATATTCGGATTTCTGGATGTCTGGACATTTGGATTTCCGGATGTCCGGAAATTCAGATATCTGGGAATTGGGAAATGTGAATGTTCGGAAATCCGAATAGCTGGGATTCCGGATAAAAAGGAAATCCGGATGTAAGAAAAATCTGGTCATCCAGAAATCTTGACATCCGGAAATTTCGATATCTGGATATCCGGAAAACTGGACATCCGGATACCCAGATATATGGAAATCCAGACATCCGGAAAACCGTACATCTGGACAAACCCGAACATCTGGATTTTCAGTTGTCAGGTTTTGCGGATGTCCGGATTCAGACAAATCCGAACATCCGGATTTCTGAATGTTTGGATTTGCGGATTTCCGGATGTCCGAATTCCCGGATATCCGTATATCCGGATTTCCAGATAAGGAAAGCTAAGAAAATTGGATGAGTTACATTTGAAAATAAATCAGTGTCCAGAGGTCTAGGAAATTTCTACATCTGCCGTGGAAGAATGGAATATTTTTTTTCAAAGCATTTGCATATGTACCACATTGACTAAATATGCCGGAGGTTTCATTTTTCAGATTTGTGATTATACTTCATAGAGAACGGAGCTATTTCGATTTCGGCTTGAATCCAGATGACGGCGTTTAAACAAGGCCCGTCAATCCTATGCGGGCGTTTTCAGAAGAGAACTGTTTATATTGTGAGCGAAATTGATTTAAGTGTTTAATACTCGTACTTTTGAACGTCTTTCTATTTGGTATAATACATGTTAGCTAAAAACGAATACCCGACGAGAATCTACGGATATTATCAATAAAATCCAGCGATACTCTTGCGTTTGTTAGTAATATTGCCAGAATCAAACCAGATACGAGAGTGGTATATTACAGGAAAAATTGTGACCTTATGTTGTTCTTGGCTTGAATCATGATCATACACACGACATTCAATTTTTCTACATTTTAGTACTTTCGAGACATTCAATGATTTGTGTTTATCTAAATGCTGCAAACACCTTCAAACGGGGTGAAAGTTTAAACATGGATATAAATACGTTGACTTGAGATTAATCTGAAGTAAAAGCCTTCACGTTGAAAATAGTTGTGGAAGATAGGTTTTAAGCAGATAGGATTTCTTGAAGTGATAACTTCTATAGGCGCGTTGAATGAGGGTAATTCGATGGATTCGCATCTCGCTCGAAATGTCTGCGGTGAGTCATATCTACCATATACATTTTTATTCTTTTTATAACTTTTTAATTCTAATTCTATTTTGAAGCTTATTAATTCTTAGTTCTTATGTATAGCATTCTTTTTATTCCTAATTCTGGCATATAGCTTTTTATAAAAACCACAGTTAAAGAGCCAAACTCTACAAGCGGAACTATCGCCGTGTTTTCACGGAAAATGGATCAAAAGGGTTTGTATGAAGCAAACTATACGAGCGCCTTTTTATATGCATTTTTCGTTGTGCTATTGCGTGCGTACTTAAGACCTTTCCACGCTGCAGATTTGAACTTTTCTGCATCAGATATGTGAGTGCTATACTGCTCTACTAAGGATAAACATTCTATTTCCATTTAAGTACTTTGGAGATATTAAATGATTTGTGGTTTGATTTGTACTGGAGATTTCTGGAGAGTGCATTTTTCCCACATTAATTTTAAAATACTTCAATGAAAGATAAGTTTTCAAATTGAATAGAATGATGTAATGGATAATGTAGTTTTTAAATCCGGTGTTAGCTCGAAATTAAGAAAAATGCGGATAGAAAGTTTATGCTTATTGTTAGTAGAGCAGTATAGTACTACGAACACTTTCAAAAACAAAAAAATTATAATTCGAATATAATAAACACTTCATACACTTCATTATGCACATATTATGGTTCTGCTGCTATGAAGCGCTGTTGTAAGAAATAAATAAATGTTATATCTATTTTGTACAATAGTTCAAAGAAGCTAATTTCTCCCAGTAGTGTTTAATTTGTGTGTAGTTTATATACGATTGAAATTGTGCATTATTTCAATCATATTACCATTTCATCCGTAAGATCACTGCATTAAAAATATAAGTAAGAATTATTTTATACTGCTATAGTTATTTTGATATCTCCTTATTTTATTATTAAGCTGCTGGTTTAAGAAATTTTCAGCGAAAATCATGTTTTTTTTATTAAAAATTGAAATTTATGTTAGAAATGAAAATTTGAAATTTATAGGAGGCTTTTTAAAATGCATTCTAAAGCATGAGTACGAGTTATCCTGCTAGACTGGTAAAGCAGAGCTCTCGTGCTACGATACAATTTTTACCGCGGATAAAATTATTCACTATAAAACTATTATTTATGACGTTATTTATTTTAAAATTATTGTTTATATCTTTATAATTTGGATAATTTTTGTTGATAATTTTTCTAAATTACCGGTAATTTTTTTTTGCTATTTAGGGTTTAACGTTTATGGTGGAATGTCTAATGATTTCAATAGTTTTCATTAAAATTTTTGTTAAATCACCCGTAATTTGTTTTTTTGCGTTAAATTGTCGTGGGGAAATGCCAAATTTTCATAATGCATTTATTGTAAAACTAGTGTTAATAGCATTATGATGATGATTGTTTTCGTTGAAAATTTTGCTAAATAGTATAAATTTATTTATATAAACATTTTGCAACTTTTGTTTACGATGATGTTTTAATAATTTTAAAATCCAATATGAAAACCACAGTCTAATATCATAGTTTTAAGATATCACTTCTGTCGGCAGTCTCCAATCGATGTTTTTTTTATCAACTGTGCGAGATTAAATCTTTCAAAAACGTTCGGGTTATAGCATTTTGATTCCTGCCACCAAACATTCGACCACACAAACAAGCTTTTTCATTGCCAATGTGAACATTACCATTAACTCCCCCCACTAAATTCTTAATCTTTTTGAAATACGTATTCAACTGCTATTGTTCTTTCCATGAAATTCGACGAATTTCAAATGAATTCTGGTTTTGGAAATTTTCCAACAAAACAAACATAAGAAAAGAGCCAAACCTCTACTTTTACTCAACTTCAAAGCACTTACAGAGGGAAATTCCTGAGAGCACCACAAATTATTTTACAATTTAGTAATTCAACACTTTCATCTACTTGAGAGAATGTTTCAAATTCGAATCTTTTTCGTTAGTAATATTAACCGTAATTTAATCCAAGAACAATAAAAGCTTGTTTCAATGAAGGGAACTGCTGTGAAATGTGATAAAGGATTCAAAAGGAATCAGTACACAATCTTAGTCTTATTCTGAGCTGACTATGATTCACGTGAAAATTCCATTACATTGCTTTCATCATATTTGCGAAAAGCAGTCCTTGTTTTTACTCTGATTTCATTCACCTTTGGTAAAAGAATTCTTTCAATTGATTTTTTGTCGCCGAAATAAGATCACTATCGCCATGAAAATATACTTTTACTTGTATTTATATGTTACTTTGCAAGTGGGCTTTTACACTGGTTTATGTCCCATGTTTGCCTTACGAATGACGTTAATTTAAAGACTTCCACCTCAAATGATTTTGGCCTATTATGCAGTAAAAAATACTATATAAGCTGAATTATGTTGCTAACTGGGTCTACCCCTTGAGTAATTGCTACGCCCGAGGACGCAAAAACCTCTGAAAATTAGCACAATTTTGTAATTATTTTTTGCTTTGCATGTTAACTTTACTTTCTGTAACTTTAGATAAATGAATTAGCTTGCGTGTCAGCTTCTTCAGTGAAAAATGTTGATCATAGTTGCAGCAACGTTCTGATGGTAGACAGCTTGAAATTTCACGGTAATGACTCTAAGAATGAATATTCATAGAACTTAACATTGAAACAATAATCATAAAATAAGAAATTGAACATTAATGAAAATGATGACAGAAAACTAAACAATTTTGAAATATTCTTAAAAAGTACAAGCTTGAAACTACCTTTTTTTTAAAATAAAATTATGGTCAACAAAAAATCAACGAAATTCGGCTGGCCAAGTTCTTTGTCAAAAATAAAACGCCAATTCTCAAATTTCTTAGGTTGGATTGAACTGGAAAAAAAACAGCATAGTACGTAATCTTTTCACGTATTCTATTTATTCTGCATATTCCATTTATGGTAACATTCACTATGCACATAGTGGCCTTAGTTATAACATGTATTTCTTAATGCCATAGCATCACTCTTGATAAAGTCTATACTGTGCACACTCTTATATAGCATAGCCTGATAATTAAAGTCGCATGCACGACGTACAAAGTACCCGGAGCAATAGAATGCAGCTTCGAAGGCCATAAAATAATAGTTCTGCTCTTTAGCGAAAATTTCTGCCCAATATGGGATATTTCAGCCATCTTCTTTTTCTACTAGGTTAAATGCCCAAAAAATATGCGCACCATATCACCGGGTGACCTATCAGACAACAGTGCTTGTGAAGTTTGACTCACAAAGAAAAAGAGACTATATACAAGCCGAAGAAGTGCTGAGTCGGAACCAACCCAAGTACTATTTGGTCGTATTGATTCACCTATCAGTGTTCAGGAAATTCAAAAACTACCAAAGCTCGTGGGTCGGTTAGGCAACACTCCTTTCACTTTATGTAGAGTACTTTCTCATCTTCTCGATTCACGATAGTCTCTTGCGTGACCATATAGGATGTGTTCTGAACATTATCGCACATCGAATATGATGTTCCAGAGGTCAGGTCCTAAAACCGACAGCTGTGCCGCACCTGAGGTGGCGCGCGTGCTTCTGAATCCCTTCTCGGTGCTATAGAACAATAGTGTCATAGTCTCGCATTATAGCTAGCAAACAACGAGTACGAAACCTTTACTTAAAGGCACAAGAAAAGACGTTTTGTACGCAGGGTGACCGATAACGTGCCTCCTTCGTCCTGACTGCCAACAGCCTTTAAGATGGCATCGATTGTTGATTACCTTTTGGGGTAGCAGCGCTGCCTATCACGAAGATCGCCAGCCGACCTTGCTGCTAACTGTTGCTGCGGCATGAGTAATCCTTTGAGAAGCTTCTTAGCACTGTCCAGCATTTACAGCAAACGGTATGCTAATGGATTCTCTTGTCTACAAACACTAGTTGAGCAACGCTACGACTTGTAGCACCTCAACAGACACTCCGTCAGGTCCCAGAGCCTTCCGGTTCTTCATACAAGAAAATGCACTGGCCAGCTCTTCATCCAAGAAGAAAGGAACGCTCGCCTGGTTGACGATGATGGTATTAACTAATCTTGGCTGATGCGTTGCGAACAGTGGAAGAACGACACGCTCCATTGATATCACATCCATCAGAATGTAACGCCACATACAAATGAGTATACGAGTGACCAAATTGTACCCGTCTCACTACGGGTCTGTGTTGACCTCCCCATGTTTATTCCTTGCATTGGCTTTGGTTAGCTTTTTCTTCGCCGCAATCTCCTGGCTTGCTGCGCCCTGTGGCTGCATGCAAAGTTATGCGTCGCAGTTTGGCGAGTTCATTTTTTCAGCAGTATACATATTGTATCCTACACTGGAAAAAATCCACATAGCGCCCAGAGCCATGCAACATTGCGCATTATTTATGGTCCCATACGCCATGTACATAGTACTCTGAGCCATGCAATATGGCTCCCAGAGCCATAATCTCAGAATCTACATAGCGCGTGGTCCCATGTTACATGGCGCAGCATTTATGGTGCCACACGCTATGCACATAGTGCCCAGAGTCATGCAGTATAGCTCCCAGCGCCATAATTACATGGCGCAGAAATTATGGCCCCACACGCCATATTACATAGTGCCATGAGCCACATTACATGGCTCATGGCACTCCAATTATAACTCGCCGCCATACTGTGTGAGGTGATCTATAAATGTCAGCAAGTTATACTTGAGTATCGTCGATAGATCGACAACATTCTCAATCGGCTAAGGGCGCATATTATTAAATGGCTCCTTCGGCGACTCTAAATGCAGCCAGTGCCTGTTTGTTGCAAGCAAGTGACTTCTCCGTGTGCTCATTTATGGTAAGTAGCACTGTTTTGACTGATTTGCTTCTTCAATATACTATAGTCTTCCACGCCATGCACTATAGTCTTCCACGCCATGTACTATAGTCATCCACGCCATGTACTATAGTCCTCCACGCCATGTATTATAGTCCTCCACGCCATGTACTATAGTCCTCTACGCCATACAGTATAGTCCTCCACGCCATACAGTATAGTCCTCCACGCCATACAGTATAGTCCTCCACGCCATGTGTTATAGCTCTCCACGCCATGCACTATAGTTCTCCACGCCATGTAATATAGTCCGCCACGCCATGTACATGGCGTGGAAGACTATAGTACATGGCGTGTAGGCCTATGTACTTTTCGCCATGTATTATGGCGTGTGGCGCTATATTTTATCACAATCCCTAAATCGACTATGTACATGGCGCCAGAAGTCTATAAATTATGGCGTCTGGCGCCATGTGTTTTCTCAGTGTAGGAAAGAGTTTCCGTTCACGTATTGAAGTCACTCGAGTCCCAGATGTTAGAAGTACCTCTTCCAATGTCAAAATCAGTGCTGCGACCATATAGCAACCTACCAGTGAAGTTATTGCTTGCTCTCAGCGATTTGAAAAGTGATTTCATTATGATTACTGGCTGTGTAATCTTCTATCACCCGCCAATTAGTGCCGCCAGTCTGTCCGATGCCATAGTGACATCGGGAATAGATTCGCAAATCTGGGTGTTTGGCATTTTCGTGTTGAAGTCGTATTCAGTATTAACAAACTCAACCTTGATGCCAACTTTCTTAGAGCTAGAAAAAAAGAAGACAGTCTTCCAGTGAGTTAAGCTTATCTTTGAATTACTTCATTGAGCCATTTGGGGATATTTCCGCATGTCACCCACACATGACCGCATCCACAGCGGCATACATCGATGGGAGCCCTCTGCCCTTCCGCGATCCAAACCGCTAAGTACCCAGTAGCATCTACCAACCAAACGGGTGAGTTCGTCCCCCTCTAGAATCCGCTGATCAATACGATTTGAGCCCCACGTTCGCAGAAAGGCTGGATCCCGTTGTTTTCCGGCCATGTAGGTTTCCTTGAAGGATTTTCATGTTATTCCTAATTTTTCTAGCTTCTCTAGTCTCGCGCTTTATGGCGGATGTTACATTTTTGCTTACTGTGGAGTGGAGCACTCGAGGTCCAGAAGTACGATCTTGACTCTAGGAGCTATATAACAAGTAATAAGCTTCACGACCATATCGCCATCTTCGGAGGCCCAGATCGAGTCCTTCGAATTCGCGTGGTCATAAAGGCTCTCTATATCTATTTAGATTTCAAAAAGATCGAGTGTGTAGAGCATTGGTTTTTAAACTGTAGAACTGCAGGTTCGAGCGAACGGAAATATTTGCTTTTTGTTGGGGCGGCACAGGTTTGCAAGCTATAATATAATTTACTCCGAAAAATTTCCTACGCTCCGATTTCAAAATGTCAACAAAATTCACAACGCCACTGTTTTTGATCAACTGTTTAAATAATTTTTTTGTATAATGGGCAGAAATATAAATGGCAGCGAAGATATGTACATATGTAGGTATCACATTTACAGCCACAGTATTTAAAAAAAAACTCTAGCGCACCTGAACCGCTAGAAACACTAATGTTCGAAGAACAGTAGAAGAATCGTGCAGGTTTTGAGTGCATATTCCACCACATGTGCTGCTTATTACGACCAAACTGTTTCAAATGCCACGTTTTACTTTGGTCTCAAGAATGCATTATAACTCATATGGTGGAAGGTTTCAGATATTACCACTGGCATGAATTTCAACGTTTATGAGAGCAAAACACGGGTTAATTATATTCGTTATCAGTTGCTTATTTCACATAATTTTGAAAGCAGCATCTCATATAACATCAATGAAGAAAATGCTCAGTGCCTGCAGCACTGTAACTGAAGTTGGTGTTTGGGGCTGCGATCCGAAAAATTTGCAGAACTTTGCGAATTGCAACATTGATTATTTATTTTAATTGTAAATGTTTCCGGTATGAATAATAACTGTAAGCATTTATTGATACAAAAGTAGCACAACCGACTCGTGCTGGCAACCTTCTGCCAGTATCAAAGCCAAGAATATATCACATCTGCTTCACGTTGTTATATTACATTCGAAGTTAAAGGAGTATAAAGAAATTTAGAGTTACCTGCAGCGAGTTTTTTTCAAATAATCGAAAGCTTAATATTTGCTGTTTATTGTCAATACAATATCATTACCATTTGAAAATTCTACGATAAAACCGCTTAATAAAGATATTGCAATTAAACACAAAACCAACAATAGCTGGCAACCCTATCGTGGCTTTTCAACCAAATTTGGCCTGAATAATGTTTATGACAGGTTTCATTAATTGTATGAAATTCGTATTGATTTCACGACTGCACTGGAAGTTATAGTGCAAAAAAAATTTATTTTCCTGAGCGAATTTTCAAAACCAAAGACACAAAAATTACCATAGCTGGCAGCACCAACCAAATTTTTCAACCAAATTTTTACCGAACAGAGATTAGAGTTAGGTTTAGCTACTGTGCCAATTTCATGAAAATTTGGTAATTTATTCACATTTCATAGGGCAAAAAGCAGTTTTTTTTCTTTGTAATTTTTCAAGATGGCACCACTGGCACAGAGTTGCCCACAATTCAAAATCGCTTCTATCAGACCTGGTCCTACTTAAGTCCAATGCATTCTGTAAATTTTAGCTGTATCTGATTATTGGTTCGTGAGTTACCGTGAACAGAAGTTTTTGATGCTAAAAATATAGGTTAACTGGGAGAGGGTTACCGTTCTTGTCCGACAAGAAATTTCCAAAGTTTTATTTTGAACGTGTAGATAAAACATAAGATTTATATACAGATTGGTTTTATTGTAAGAAACGGACATTTTTTTGATTATTCGATGGTTTGAATGTTTTCACTTCCAAATTTTTTTTTTTCAAAATGAAGACACCAAAATTATCATAGCTAGCAGCTCCAACCGAATTTTTCAACCAAATTTCTACCAAACGTGATTTAAAATAAGGTCCAGCAATTGTGTGAGTTTCGTCAAAATCGAACGATTCAATCAGAATTTATAGGGCTAAAAACAGTTATCTTTTTTAGTGGTTTTTCAAGATGGCGCCACTGGCACAGAATCGCCCGCATTTCAAAATCACTTCTATCAGACCTGGTCCTATTTAAGACCAATACATTCTGCAAATTTCAATTAATTCTGCTCATCAGATCGTGAGTTTCCGTGAACAGAAGTTTTTGATGCTTAAAATATAGGTAACTTGGGCAAGGGTTACCAGGCGTGCCCGTTATACCATATCTTTTTTTTTTTTGGTTATGTAAACAAAGCACAAGTTTTACATATGAGTGGCTTTTTTTTGAAGAAACGGCATTTTTTCAAGAGAAACGATGATTTGGAGGTTTTCACTTTCAGTGCCTGCCCTAGCTACAGGGTTGCTAGCACGCTCATTAAAAGCCACACAAATTCACAACTAAATAATTTCAATATGTCCTAAAAATTTCGTAATGATTGAATAGCTCTGTCAAAAGTTATCGCAATTTAAAAATTTTCAAATTTTCCCGTCCTCTTTTTAGGCACCTAGCGCACACATAGGGTTAAAAAATTCCAAAGCATTATCCGATTCATATGTAAAATACGTTCGAAATTTATTTCGTTAACTTTGATTTTGCGAAAATTATTTGTGCACGAAATAATAGGTATATTAAAAATATCACTTAAATGGCCGCCGGCGCCAAAAGGTTAACAATAACTGACATTTAAAGAGACCTGGACCTATTCTGCATATACACCAATGTATCCTGAAAGTTTCAGCTCAATCGGATGGCGCGTTCCCGAGATTATCTCACTGAAATTTTTTGATGATATATATATATATATATATATATATATATATATATATATATATATATATATATATATATATATATATATATATATATATATATATATATGGAAATATGAATTTTTGGCCGAATCGATTTTAATACTAATGTTCTTCGAACATTAGTAAAAATCACGTAGGAGATCTTTGAAAATATTATACTATGCGGCCCATTCATTTAATATTATTCTTAGCCATGAAAAGTGCAGTTGATTTGGACTTAAACCTCACATTTCAGACATCCTACAAACCGTCATATAACATGCATCCATTTATTATCAATTTCCTTCTTACGAAAACTAAACTTTATTCCCTGCGTTCCACACCTTACTCCCATTTAGTACTTACTTTTCCTGAAATTTTCTGTCAAACTTCGTCGAATTGCCACAGGCAAGCAGTCAGCCAGTAATCTATCTATCAGTCAGCCAAACCAGCTATTCAGCCAAAAACAACAATTTTCAGTCAGTTGGAAGGGAAATTTAAAAATAGAGACTTATGCTTATCCTGCCTTTGCCATTGTTTTGTGTTGAATTTCGAGTGTGTTGCTTTTGCTGGTCTCAAGTCTTCAAAGCTTTCAGAAGTCGAAAGTAGGTATGAAAGAAGTTGGTACGTGAATACAATCATTTATTGTTCAGTGACTTTATTTTGGATAATAAAGTGGAAAAACGTGAAAAGTTCATGGACATGTTTTTTTCTAGCATGAAACGAGGGCTGGTGGAAGTTATTTGTAAGAAGTGGTTGACAAATTTACTAGAGAAAACACAAAAACATCAATAACTTTTTTTAGGGAGAGGTAATTGAAATTTAGCAGTTGTAGTATTTGCCGAGGTTTCTTAAAACCATGTGCCTAGACATGTATTTACTTTAAACAAAATAAATTTTTAATACTATGAGAAGTAGAAAAGTAGAACAATAAGCAACAATATGGTAAAAGACATATCTTTTAGATATTTGTTCCCGAATCATAACATGTTAGATACAATATGCAAGAGAAATCCTATGCAATATTATATTTTGGAAGTCAATTATGCGTAAAACAAATAAATAACCCAGCATTTGTTTAAAATGCCTGTGAAGAAGAAGCTTTCGAAGAGAGAATAAGATGAATAGAGATGGAACGAATATATTCATATTGGTAAATATCGTAACAAAAATACGTTAGCGCGGCCTCACGAGCTGCTGATTAAGTATTTATATTTGCCACGTTCATTTACAACCAGACATTATTGTTCCTGGCCACTATGAATGTATGGTCGAGTAAAGGACAGCATAGTTGTCACCATAAACCAGTTAAAAGCATCCGGAATAATTATAATAAGTACCTCATTGCATACAATGAAAGATAAGTTTATACTTATCTCATTTAACGTATATCGCTACACATACACCGCTACACTAGGTTTCACTTGCATCTACCGCTTTTTTTTTGAACGAGTTTCGGAAATCCCTTATGAGCTTTCTGCAAAAGATGCGGGACTACGTGAGACTCGTCCGAGCTGAAACTGCTTTAGCATTACTTCGACTCGGCCGTGCCACTAGCACCGATCAGGTGTCTCCACGACTAATTTGTTCTGTCAGGAAGAGTCTGTAAGGCAACCTTCTTCTCTTTTTAGCCGCAATACCGTGTCTATATATACTGAAATACGTACACAAGCGTCAACTGAATGCAGCATTGCCGCCTCAATCATCTCCGGCGTCGCATGGCAAATTACAGACAAGAGCGCTTCCCATTTTATTCTGAAGCGAGGGCACTTGAAGAAAGTTTTCAATGCATCATCAATTTCTTTAATGCAGTATTTACAGTATTCCATCCTGACTTTCCCCATTCTATGAAGCTATTTCCTAAAGTAACCATGACCTAATAGGAACTATACTAGTTCAGGTAGAAATTTATTTTGTCGTGGTCATGACTAAGCCAAGATTTTATGGCGCGGATCAATCGTCCATGCCATTGTTGTCGGTCCATTGTCGTAGTCATACCCTTACCGCTGCTTTGTCGGATCCGTCAATAAGTGTAGCGACATACGATAAGCTTTTTCTAGCACGGTAGTTTTAACAAACCGTCCAGGGATAGCCTAATCATATGTCGCACTACTTTTAATTCAATGAGTGTTGCATTCTTTCAATTCGCGGTGATTTCAACTGACCGGATTTAGCATGGAATCATAACTTTTCTTTCCTTATATCACCCAGCAACAATTTCCTGGATTATCTCATCCTTTGTTCATTTCGCTTTCTTCCCTAATTCAACTCTGTTCACAATAAAAATAAAAAAAATATTAAACCCGTTTCATCTAATATTCTCTCTCACAACATGACTGTCCTGAATGTTCCCATTCCATACATTCAGCTTGACTTGGATCATCCTTCTAGTCCATTTGTAAAGTATTTTGATCGGTGGGCCACTAGAGCTGCTTTTCGAGCTGGAGGCTTTGACATTCATAAAGCAAATTTCGCAGGTATGACAAATAAAATCAAGTCGGCTCTATTTTCCCCACGGCCTTACTCCAGATACATTTGTCCTGCTTCACTCGTTTTAACCGTCTCTGCAAACTCTCCACTCCTTTGGTTCGACATAAAGTGGCGTCCGCTTCCAAGATTGAAATTACAGGCACTCATGATTACTCCTTGAGTGCTCGATGCCACGTTCTGCTGCCGAAATTACCATTAATCATGCTCTATTTGCTCTAATCAAAAAAAGCTCTTCTGGTCCTGTGTCTATCCCTTCTTGACTTGACATCGCTAGACCGATTCCATGTTCTTTAAAAATGCCACTGCTTGCACTCCACGGGAAATTTGCGACCTCTTTGCAAAATGTTTTCTACTTTCTTTCCCCAACGCATAGGAGAAGTCAAGTGCGAAGTTGTTCCACCTTCAAACTAATGCTCCAGAAATTGAATCTTGCAACTACTGAATGGAAATGTCCCCGCACCCGACGAATCGCCAGCATTAATTGGCACATACCTTGACAGTGCCTCATCTCACCCTCCTACATTAGATGAAGTCCGACAGGCCATGGACCGCTTGGAACCCAACAAAGCACCGGACATCGATGGCATCACAGCGGAGCTCCTGAAGACAGGCGGGATTACCGTTTTAAGGGCAATCCATGGATTGGTGACAGGCATCTAGCAACAAGAAACGATGCCGGATGAGTGGCGAAAAAGCGTTATATGTCCCATTCGCAAGAAAGGAGATAAACTGCAATGCGAAAACTACCGGGGCATATCACTACTTTGTACGTCGTACAAGCTCTTGACAAAAATTTTAGAGTTAAGGATTTCCCATAACGCTGAGAAAGTTGTTGGTGAATATCAAGGTGGTTTCAGACGTGGAAGATCGACAACTGACCAAATATTTACGGTCAAACAAATTTTGGAAAAATTCTGGGAATTCAAGATTGATGTCCATCAAATATTCATCGACTTCAAACTTCAACCGAACTGCATTATATAACATCATGCTGCAGTTTAGAACGGCTAGTGAAAATGACCATGACCGACTCGTTTTCGACGAATACTGGGCTAAAACAAGGGGATGGATTAGCTCTGGTACTCTTTAACTTAGCGCTTGAATATGTCATCAGAAAAATCCCCGTTGACACGAGAGGAACACTATTATTTGAGTCGACACAGCTAATAGCTTACGCTGATGACATCAACATTATGTCACGTTCGTTCAACGACGCCAAGGAAGTATTTGTAGCTCTAGACGAAACCGCCAAGGAAGTTGGTCTTCAAATTAACGAACAAAAAACAAAAGTTATGACTCAATCAAGGAAAAGGACGCCAATAAGACAAAACATAACGATAGGGGACTATAACCTTGAAAACGTAGACAACTTCGTGTACTTAGGGACGAACCTCTCGAAGGATGGGAATGAGCTTGACAAAATCAAACGACGGATTCAATTAGCCAATAAGACATTCTTTTCTGTGCTTCCCACTTTGAAATCTCGATGCGTACACAGGAATACGAAGCTTCGCATCTATAAAACAATTATTAGACCTGTGCTATGCTACGGAAGCGAAACCTGGACGCTGACGCAGGCATCTGAAAAAGCATTGAATACGTTTGAGAGAACGCTATTGCGAAGGATTCTCGGTCCAATACGAGAAGAAGGTGGATGGTGAATCTAATACAACAACGAGCTGTATTCCATATATGACGAGCCGGAAGTCTCTACCGTCATACGACTCCAAAACCTACAATGGGCTGGCCAAGTCGAACGAATAAGCGATAATCGAACTCCCAAACGATCTCTCAAGGGGTGAGCGAGCGGAGCCAGGCCAGTCGGTAAGCCACGCAAGCGCTGGGAGGATTCTATAGATGCTGACAGCAGGTCACTTTTGGGAGCACCGAACAGGAGGACGCAGTCGCTGAACCGAGACGAATGGAGGCGGAGTATTCAGGAAACTAAGGCTCAATTCGGGCTGTAGTGCCCCGATGATGATTCTTAGACCAACAGAAACAAGTAAATGTTCATTAAATTAAATTCTTCAACGATTGTATCCTCTTACCTTGAATACATCTAAATATCCTGACATGTCTTATACATAGAAGATGGCTCCTTTAATCTTCTTTCACCCTGTCCACGAATCTTCTTTTTCTGCTGTTAATAATGCTAAAGACTTTAGTGTGTTCTTTGATCCAAAGCTCCAATTTGGTGGTAAGGCATCTCGTTTGTCCGGTTGTAACTTTGAATGATCCGATCCTCTCCCTAGCATTTCTACTTCTCTTCATTAATATTTTTTTGTTGAATATCTAAATGGATCCGTGGAGTACGTTGGACGTGTGTTTGTCCGTTCATTGCTGTTTCAACTCCACATCGCTTACTCTCTATATGATGATCGTAAAATCCAAATCCTTTTATTAGAGTCCCGACTAGAGATGAGTCGTATATTACTAGTTCTTTCATTCTAGTATTTCATATTTTCATACTTACAATTTTTTTCCCCAGTATCTCAGCTTGGTCCTCTTCCACTAAGATTTTCTAAATTTAAGGTACTATTACCGTCTAGAAGGCCAAAATAAATCACATTTTCAACATTTTATTTCTCAGCTCTTTTATTAATTATACTTAGATATAAAACTTTTTTATACATCATTTTAATTACAAATTATGCAAATAAATATTTTTCTTAACAACCATTTTTTTTCATTACTAACAGAGGTCATCAAAGTTAAGGTCTCAAAAAACCACCTCTCATGGCAGACAGTTAATATCCAGATTGGTACATCTGAAACAGTTTATCCAACAAAAGAAAATATTAAAAAGTAAAATATCGGACAGGGCGATTCACCACCATTTATGAAAAACCGATTAAAATAAAAAAAATGGCAGATATTTAAAAAAAAAGTGAAAAAAACCACCTGTTTTTGTAGTTGTTTCATTGCTAACATTTTTTTTATTTGTTTCCCAAATTGTGGCGAGTTCACCCTAGAGGTTAAAAACATACCATACCTGAGAAAATTAACATGTAGATATGAATGATTAGATTATAATAATTGATAATATAATAGATGCATTTCACTGCGATATTGGGCCCTGGCCCTAGGTACTACCATGGACAATTGCTTCAAAAAACATCATTATGAGTTATAGGTCTTCATGCTTCCACAAAGGATGATGAGGAGTCGAAAAATGTTAAAAATAAAAAATCGACCTTTTGAAATTTCTAGCCGGTAATAGTACTTTAAATCCAAAATTAAAGTTTGTTTATGTAATTGGGCATTAGCCTGTTAACATCGATTTGAATAAATACCGCCGAGTGTAGGATAACGGTTGTTGGCCCACGGCTGGAATTAAACCAGGGACACCGCAAAACACGCTTTCTGCACTGGTATACTTGCTTTGCATTCATAACTATTATTTTAGCATTGACATTATTCGAATTTTAACCTTCCAATCTATTATACTCTTCAATTTATTTCCTTTGATTATAAATGTAAATAGTTCTACAGACAGCAAACTAGCAACTTTGCCGTCCATTTGCATTTCACAACTCCCTCTGCTCACACTACGATAACAGACCTTATTGCCACATTAACTGCACGTCCAAAAGAGCCTTTATAGCATTCACAGGTTACCATTATCCTATTGACATTGTAAAGAACATTACAAAGTAGCAATATATTTATTGATATCGACAAGTACCAGCAACCACCATTAGCAAGCATGTTCCAGCTCTGAAGCTACTACAGTCATTCCACACTCTGTTCGCATATTCTTTTTAACGACCATATCGTTTTCTACCGCTTCGCAATTAAGATAATGGCCACAAAAATCGTATCAAACTCTTCAGCTATCGCAGTCGTAGCGCTTATCTTCAACAGTTCCTTTAAACGACAGATTTTTATTAATTTATAAACAATATTCTCGAATATCGATTTTATGATTACTACTCGACTTTTTTATGACCACTATCGACAGTCCGCAGTCGATCGGTTTACATTAACTCAACTGGTTCGTCGTAATGCAATTTGCATGCTTCGAAATATAACATGGAATGTGCTGAATTTGATATCTGGACGACGACGATGATGATTATGATGGCCGATGTGTCGATGCAAACTTGATTATGAGCGAGCGGATCGAAGAGAAGAAGTTTTGATTATACTGCAGCAATAATCAGTAGGAAAAATAATCCAACCGTTTGTGCGAATGCTATTGACGATATATACACTGGGATTTACTGTACAAGATTAGAATCCAGTGCTCGGTGCAATTGTAGTATAATATGTCCACCCACTTTTCAAACAGTCCCCAGTAGACCAGGAGTTATGCGAATTGACTATGCTTGCAATATCTCTATAACTGCCTGGACTATTCATTTGGCAATCACATCACTACTACGGTTGGTGCAACCATATCAAAAAATTCTCAGACCAGTCAGTGCATGTAAAGAGAGCTGAAGATTTTATGGTTTTCCTGTTAGCTTGTGCATGGAAAGGGTATAAAGTTAAATAGGGTGATACTGAAGTTTGGGTTGGTTTTGAAATGCATATACAAAATTAGCATAATACCAAAATAAAGGGCCTAACACTAAAATTCGCTTGGCAATTCATTTAAATTTTAGAACAACTGTAGTGGGGCTGCTAACCGCTTTGCAGGCAGCGTACGCTTATGAGCTGAATGAGTGAATATTGAAAAATAATGAGCTATTAGGCGGAAAAAGCTAATAAGTTTTGAACAGGAGATAATCTTTCTCAAAGCAGTCCACATTCAACACCACCCTCTTCACAAACTACCCACCGCCCTTCAGTTAACATTTGCCAACAAATAAATCGGACCTGGGCGAAAAATTTCATTAAATGCAATCGAGGCCAGCAGCAGCAACGGCATAACAACAGCTCAGTCATATCTACAGACGTTTCATGTCGCCAGCTCAAATTACACTTGCTCGTAGAAAAGCGAAACTCTTTCTGGTCAACAACAGAGCTACAAAATAAACTTCGAGCAATGTTCTGGACTCATTAACCATGCATCGAGGTATGCATATGTGAATGGTATCTGTTTTTCTTTTGTTTCTGTCGCCATTCAAGTCGTTCTTTGTAATCCGATCAAAGATTGCTTTTGCTGCAGTCAAAACTATTTGTGGTGACGCAATCCTTGCAGTACTTACCTACCTACATACATGCGTAAGTGCATTTTTGAACGTACGTAAGTACTTCAACTACCTATTGAGCCTGTTGCAATAAAATGCAGCAAAATTCAGCATGCAACCACCACCGGCATTTCGAAAATACCCGGACTCTCGTTGCTTTGATATTCGACATCGGGAATGTTCGTTGGATTCAAGTGGCAATTATTCATCATTGCACTTTTGAAACACCTGATCAGGGTTTCTTGGAGGCTGGCTGTGTTGTCCGGCCGACCGGTGATCAGATCAAAATAGCTTAACGGGCAGGTGCTAATATCTGATTTGCATCGCAAGTTAATTCTGCCTGAGGCATGGATAAACGCAGATCTCGGTATCTGTAGATGATGTATCTCGAGTGTGCAAGCGTAGCTGATTCGTTGCGTTGGTTGTTGGCATGGTGATGGGACCGAAAATCACTTTCTGCTTCTTGTCAGAATGTCGATAACAAAAGGTAGACAACAAATGCCCTTGATGTAATTTTTGCGACTCGATGTTCAATTGCGTTTTCAAACGAAAGGAATGCTATTAGCCAAGCACTTAATTTGGAATGCCATTGATAGGCATGAGGAAACAATAAAAATTGATTGACGCTCGGAAACCTTGAGAACTTACGGATTGGATTTGAGGTCAATTAGTATTATATGCTTTCGTCGGGAATATACTTACTTTTAGCTGAACAAATACTTGCAGGCTTGTGCGAATACATATTTATTTTATTTAAAACTCAGGTCGATATTTTTCATTTGCGTAAGAGTCTGATGTAGGATTTCTGAATATAGGGTTTTCATCAAAGTCGATTAAGTTGGTATAGCTCCTAAAAATCTGCAAATTAGAGTTTAAAGATGCTAATATAATGGTCAAAATTGAAAAAAAAATCAACTAGTAGCTTGCGCCCGATATTGCCTAAAGTCGGCTTCTTTGATTCTAGCTACGGCCAACATTGTTCCTTATGCGCCCTACATATTTATTTAACGTGAAAAATACAGTAAGATATTAAGAAGTTTGTTCCTCCAATAGTGTTTAGGTAATAAACAATTCCCAAATTAACTCTTTTTCTAATGAAATAGCTAATTGCATTTTCCCTCCCTGGATATGGAGATGGATGATATAAATAAATGTAATGAAGATGATAGAATTCATATATATTTCTTTAGATAAATATTTATTTACCCATTTGAGAATCCATTTAGCAGATAAATGATCCAATTGCAGAAAATTGGATACTGAGACTATTCAAAAATAGTAAGAGCAAAATTATAAGACTATGAAAGCTCAGAAATAAAAAGATTGAATTCAGGCAGGCTCGACTTGAACTGACATCACATTCTGCTATAATAAGCTGAAGGTGCAGGCGAACACGTCAATTTGGAAAGGCTCCAAGTTAAAGGCCACCTTTTTTGGGACTCGGAAGAAATTTAGCTTATTGATTACTTTCCAAAAATTGTGTAATGAACACCAATTACAACGCTGGACTTTTGAGCAAAGTATGGCTGGAGAAAAGAAGAGGCAAACTTGATAAAGGAATTTCGTTTCTTTAAGACAACGGACCTGTTTGCACCACACGGTTTTTGAGTCTTGGACGAAATTAATCACCCACCATATAGCCCAGACCTGACTCCCAGCGGCAGTTTCCTCCTTAGTAATTTTAAAAAAGGATTCCGGAGGAGAAGATTTGGGGATGAAGAAGAACTGAAGGTGGCCGTGAAAAAGCATTTTGAAGGCAAAGACGGAAAATATATTTTAAACAGGTTTCAATCTCTGTATGAACATTGAAAAAATATATTGCACATAATGGGGACTATTTTTTTAGAGTTTTAATAACTTTAATAACTTTTCAACTACCCCTTTGATAAGTGTGTAAGAAAAAAAAATTGTGCCGGAGAATATAACAAAAAAAATTAAATTGACAAAGGACCAGCAGTTCAAAATAGTATAGCCGCTAGATTATGAGTTTGGTTTGTTAAATAAAATTTAAACATTAGCACTTTAGGCGACCACTATTCGTTTGAAAGCTAGAAAAAGGTACAAAAAAATTCTAAACTGGTGCTCATCGTGACTCCTTAGCATACTAAGCAACGGAGAATGCAAAAATACCAAAGCAGATGTAAATGAAATAGAAAATTAGACTGAGTTTTAGTAGGTCGGTCACGGGATCGTATCAAAATCCCGAATCACTGAATCCCGAATTAACAAAATCCCGTATGTTTCAAAATTCCCATATACGAAAATCCCGAAATACAGAATCCTGTATTGAAAAATTCCGAAACTCAAAATCTCGTGGAACGAAATCCCGTATGAAACCTATTCATATAATGAATAGATTTCATACGCGCCTGATTCTATATTATCAGGCGCGACGCCGCACCTGATTCTATTTTATGCAAAACTTCGGGATTTTTAGATCGGGACTATGTATTACGGAATTTTGTAATACGGGATTTTGTAATACAGGATTTTGTATTACGGTGTTTTGTAAAACGGGATTTTGTTTTACGGAATGTTTTTACGAAATAGGCATTGAATGCTCAATCTAGTATTTTTAAATTTTTGTGACTAACCGCATCTTTAAGAGCTTAAGGTCACTTGCGCTAAGGAGGGAAACGAACAAAAAGGCGTAAGAAACAAAGCCGTTGAAACTGGCACGAAAGGTAATATATTGTAAGGAGTGTAAGACACGGTAAATGCCGACTCGACAAAGCTTTTTCAGAAAGACACCACAACTGACTCTGTCAAATATGCCTTAGTATAAAATCCGCGTGAATGAAGTTAATTTGTCGTTCATCGTCGAACGGACCAGCAACGAAATGGAAAAACTCGACCAAGTTTGTAGATTTAAACCAGCCTCTAATCGTGCTGCTCCATGCTGTTACTTAGAGAGCAGCTGAATTTTGGCATCATGCGAAAAATTCGTTAAAGTAGTGGTGGAAAACAGGAGTGAAGGGACGGTAGCTCGAATCATTCTTAATTTTTCTGGATTTTAGGTTCAGAAATGTATTGGCAACATCCAAACAAAGGGCAAATCACCAGCGAACAGTCTTGAATCAATTAAAGTATAAAGAAGAACATATCAAAATAAAAACAAGCTAGAAATACTAATGTTCGAAGAACAGTAGAAGAATTGTGCAGGTTTTGAGTGCATATTCCACCACTTGAGCTGCTTATTACGGCCAAACTGTTTCAAACGCCACGTTCTACTTTGGTCTCAAGAATGCATTATAACTCATATGGTGGAAGGTTTCAGATATTACCACTGGCATGAATTTCAATGTTTATGAGAGCGAAACACGGGTTAATTATATTCGTTATCAGTTGCTTATTTCACAAAATTTCGAAAGCAGCATCTCATATAACATCAATGAAGAAAATGCTCAGTGCCTGTAGCACTGTAACTGAAGTTGGTGTTTGGGGCTGCGATCCGAAAAATTTGCAAAGCTTTGGGAATTGAAACATCGGTTATTTATTTTCATTGTAAATGCTTCCGGTATGAATACTAACTATACTAACTATAATACCGACTCGTGCTGCCAACCTTTCGCCAGTATCAAAGCCAAAAATATATCACATCTGCTTCACGTTGTTATATTACATTCGAAGTTATAGGAGTATAAAGAAATTTAGGATTACCTGTAGCGAGTTTTTTCAAATAATGGAAAGCTTAATATTTGCTGTTTATTGTCACTACAATATCATTACCAATTGAAAATTCTACGATAAAACCGCTTAATAACGATATTGCAAACAAACACAAAACCAACAATAGCTGGCAACTCTATCGTGGCTTTTCAACCAAATTTGGCCTGAATAATGCTTATAGTAGGTTCCATTAATTGTATGAAATTCGTACTGATTTCATGACTGCACTGGAAGCTATAGGGCAAAAAGTTTTATTTTCCTGAACGAATTTTCAAATCCAAATACACAAAAATTACCATAGCTGGCAGCACCAATCGAATTTTTCAACCAAATTTCTATCAAACAGAGTTTAGAGTAAAGTTCAGCTACTGTGTCAATTTCATGAAAATCTGGTAACTTATTCACATTTCATAGGGCAAAAAGCAGTTTTTTTTCTTTGTAATTTTTCAAGATGGCACCACTGGCACAGAGTTGCCCACAATTCAAAATCGCTTCTATCAGACCTGGTCCTACTTAATTTCAATGCATTCTGTAAATTTCAATGCTATCTGATAATTGATTCGTGAGTTCCCGTAAACAGAAGTTTTTGATGCTAAAGATATAGGTTGACTGGGAAAGGGTTACCGTTCTTGTCCGACATGAAATTTCCAAAGTTTTACTTTGAACGTGTAGATAAAGCATAAGATTTGTATACAGATTGGTTTTATTGTAAGAAACGGACAATTTTTGGAAATTCGATGGTTTAATGTTTTCACTTCCAAATTTTTATTTTTTCAAATTTAAGACACCAAAATTATCATAGCTGACAGCTCCAACCGAATTTAATTAAATAAGGTTCAGCTACTGTGTGAATTTCGTCAAAATCGAACGATTCAATCAGAATTTATAGGGCTAAAAGCAATTATCTCTTTTAGTGATTTTTCAAGATGGCACCACTGGCACAGAATCACCCGCATTTCAAAATCACTTCTATCAGACCTGGTCCTATATAGGACCAATACATTCTGCAAATTTCAATGAATTCTGCTCATTGGATCGTGAGTTTCCGTGAACAGAAGTTTTTGATGCTAAAAATATAGGTAAATTGGGCAAGGGTTACCAGGCGTGCCCGTTATACCATATCTTTTTTTTTTTTTGTTTATGTAAACAAAGCGCAAGATTTACATATGAGTGGCTTTTTTTTGAAAAAGCGGCAGTTTTTCAAGAGAGACGATGATTTGAAGGTTTTCACTTTCAGTGCCTGCCCTAGCTACAGGGTTGCCAGCACGCTCATCAAAAGCTTTGAAAATGTACAACTAAATAATATCAATATGTCCTAAAAATTTCGTAATGATTGAATAACTCGGTCAAAAGTTATCGCAATTTAAAAATTTTCAAGTTTTCCCGTTCTGTTTTTAGGCACCAAGCGCACACATTGGGTTAAAAAATTCCAAAACATTATCCAATTCACATGTAAAACACGTTCAAAATTTATTTCGTCAACTTTATTTTTGCAAAAATTATTTGTGTACGAAATAATAGGTATATTAAAAATATCACTAAAATGGCCGCCGGCGCCAAAGGGTTAAAGATTATTAACTTTTTCTGAGACTTGGCACTATTCTGCATATACACCAATGTGTCCTGAAAATTTCAGCTCAATCGGATGGCGGGTTCCTGAGATTTTTTCACTGAAATTTTTTGATGATATATATATATATATATATATATATATATATATATATATATATATATATATATATATATATATATATATATATATATATATATATATATATATAGAAATATGAATTTTTGGCCAAAGTGATTTTAATACTAATGTTCTTCTTCGAACATTAGTAAAAAGTTTAGGGCATCAGAACTGCTAGAAAACTAATTTTCTAAGAAATTATCTTTGGGTTACAAAAAAATGTGGGAAGACGTTATACACTTTTTTGTAGTATCATATCAACCATTCCCTATCCAAAGCAACAAAACCCAGCTATAGCATAGATGATGAAAATGTTCAGTGCTGGCAACACTTTTCCAACGAATCAGCAATAAGATTACCTTAACAAGCTCATATTTAAATCATTTCATCCTTCGAATTTCGTTCTCATCGCAGGATTTTATCGAAAGTCTCGGCGGTTAAATGTTGTTTGAGGCTGTCATCCGAAACTCGGAAATTTTTTTCAAAACTCGGAAAATTTAAAATTGGTTCCTTATTTTTATAGCAAATTCTTTGCATATGAGTATGCAACGCAAGCATCTGTAGGTGCAATATTTACGAAAATGTCTTATGCTGGTTACCCTGTATTATCAACAAAGCAAAAACTATACAAAATCTGCTTCACGTTATGTTAAACCCCACGCTGTGAGTCTTATTTCGATTAAATTACTGCACTGGAAGTTATAGGAGTGTAAAGAACTTTAGGGTTACCCCACTCAAACCTTTTCAAATTTTCAAAAGGTTAATATTTGGTAAGGTTATTAAATTGTGATCATGGTTCCCTTCCTGTCTATAAATCAGCATAGACAACGTAAATCGTCTCTAAAGCTTATCAAAGCAGATAATTGATACGGGAAACTCGATCGTTTTGCGGAAGAAGCCTCCGAAGCAGAATCAAATTGGAATTGTTTTTGAGGGATGATTAAAATTGAAAAAAAAATTTTTACATTGAAGATTTTTATTTGACAAATATTCATAGTGACTAAGTCGCTTTAAGCAGTCAGTCGTTTTATTAGCGGATTCTACTGTATGTTTATATATATATATATATATATATATATATATATATATATATATATATATATATATATATATATATATATATATATATATATATATATATATATATATATATATATATATATATATATATATATATATATATATATATATATATATATATATATGTATATATATATTATATATATATTATATATATATATATATATATATATATATATATATATATATATATATATATATATATATATATATATATATATATAAATATATATTGTATTTTATTAATTTAATTAAGTTTATTTACTTTGACATTTAATTTGATTATTATCTTATCTTATTGTTATTAATTTAAGAACCTTTTTGGCGATTGAAAAATAAATATATTATTGGTCTTTCACTTTGGTTAAACTCTGTAAAATTAACTATCACAAATCAAGGCTCAAAAGAATTCCCAGTGCTTACCTACGCACCCTTTGAATCACTTCCTCAGAACTATTACATCAATTTTTCGGGGTACTAACTTTAGGCACAATCGAACGCATTTATTTACTTTTTCGCATTTATTTACTAGAATTTTTCAATTTTGGGTTTGTGGTTCAGATTGACAGATCAGCATTTTCCAACCATTACATATGGGACCTCGTGCGGATATGCATGTAACAATTTGTTTACCGAGAAAGCTAATCTTACCGGTTTTTTTCATTTTTTTCTAATCATCTGATCTCCTTTCTGAATTTTGGTATTTCAATTTATTTGGTGATATTGATTACTTTAGTTCTTTATACGATTCTTCTGAAGACATCCCAATATTTTTTGGATCAATTACTTACGATTGAAGATGAATGGGAGAAATAAGTGCGTTTGCAGGTTAGAATGAGGAAAAGATAGCTCACCAACATTTCAACATTCTTTTTTCAGTTTCCAGAAATTTTTTTAAGCTTTTTGCTTTGATTGAGGGTGCTGCAATGACTTTTTTCTTTCATAAAATACATCATCCCATGAAAAAATATCCCATTTGTAGATTTTACTAATAGACATAGCCAGAAAATTTCACGATCTCTCAAATCAGCCAATAACTATACGTTTGAAACTAGACCATTAGTACATTTTACCTCAAAAGAAAGTATTTCCAAGTATTCCAATCCGGCTAACCAATCGTCAAGAATCCACAATATCTTATTAACTTTTCGCTCGAGTGCAACATGCCTGCATCCAGAAATAGAAACTCGCAAATTATGCATCCGCTCGAAACGCCACGAATGCCATGCACACTTCGTACAAATTAGCACACTCAGTGCAAATTTCACTAAGTCAAGCGCCTCTTGTCCGGGTCTCAGATACACATTTCTTGCGATCGTGAAAATTGGAGCATAGTCCACAATGCTCGAGCACTTAACCGCCAGCAATGCCATAATTCCACAAATGGAAGTTTTCTCGCGAGAAAAGGTCACATTTCTACAAACGGTTCAATTTAAAATTACATGTGTGGTTTTACGGTTCTTTGAGTCTTCTCGTTTTTGCCTCTTCATTATTATTGTTGATAGCGATCATGTATCTATCTTTATGAAAGTATCTTAATTTCATTCGTGTTCACAAAACAAGCATCGTTCGAATAGATACTAGACCAGGTCAACAATGAGGCTGATTTTTACTATGGATTCCTCAAGCGTTGTGATACTTAGAGGAAGTTGGCTATAATTTGGACTTTTCCCCCCGCTGGACATGATTTCGTTATGATCGGTGCGACGATGGAAAATATACGTTTATATCTTGTGTTTTCGATTCATTGACACGGAGAGCTGATTCTGTTGCTGAAATATAGATACACGGGCAGACACAATGCTGGAAATAGGCATGCCCATTCCTTTATGGAGTTAATTGGAGTGGACAAAGGTGGTTTAACAGTAATTTTAGTTCGTGAGCTTGTAGCTACGAATTGTAAATACACCGACTCCCGTAAGATCTACTTGAAATTGGAACATCGAAAGAATAAAGTGGATGGCTGCAAAATTGCGGTTGAAAGAGTGGTGTTGTTAGATGTCCAAGACAATCAAGGAACACGCTGATGAATGGGAGCTGTACCGAATATTTTCAGCTTGCGAGCTTAGTCATATGAGTTGGTTTGTGAAAAAATCGATTTAGATAGCAAACGATCAAGAAGAAGGCAAAGGTGAATACTTCGAATGGTGGGATATTTTGGGCACAAATTTGATTGTCCCAATAGAATTGAATTGATATTATTTCGAATCCTAAAATCTCAAAGTACGCATGCGAATGATTCGTGAAATTCGAGTATTCAGGACAAATTTCGATCCCAAACTGCATTGTAGATACATTCCCAAACATATTTTTTTTTATTTTCGTCTTTTATCAAAGTTGAATCGCTAGAACAGCCAAACTGCTAAGCACCACTGATCAAATTTTAGATCTCAGCCTCCTCAGTACTTCTACAACTACTGGCATCCGCATTAACTGCGATACACTCAACCACACGTTCGATACACAATACATCCGTCCACCGTTGCCGCCGACTCTACCGTGTCGATCTTTCGATTCGAGTCAATTGGAGGTTGATTCGACTGATTACGTTTCGAAAACATGGAACATTCGTGCAACAAGCTCGCGAATTAAATCCAAACAACAAGAGAGTATCGGAGGAAAAAAATGTGGTTTTTTGAGTGACCAACCGAACGATCGAAATTAAAGATTCCAAGAGAATCAGTCACGTTTTTTTGAGTTTGATTACATTTTTTCGTCGTTTCTTTCTTCGAACCCATTCAGTCTATGTCTGCTGGTACAGACCAGCATAGAGTGCAAATGTCTTTCAAATAAGTCGTATAATTATTGTAACGTGATTATCCGTAATTGTAAATATTCGACGGGCGGTAGAGCGTAAGGAAGAAAGTATAGATAGGAAATCGGATAGACTTTCGTTTTGATAGTTCATCCGCATCACGTACATAATTCCAAATTGGTTTTCTTTTTTGCAATTCTTCACTTGATGGTCTAGTTTTTTGTAAGAAAAAGTTAAACATGTTCCCTACTGCACAGAAATTGTATTCTAGAAATGAATGGTAAATTGTGTAATTTTGATTTGTCGCACAGCTATGGCTTACAATTTTGTGACGCAAAAAAAAATGAAGAAAACTATTGGGGATATTTTATTGCTGACATAATTTCAATTCACAAATAACCTCGCGTCGATTTGCTTTGAATCTCAGCAAAATTTGTTTGAAAATTATCACTACAGTCATTCCATTAAATGTTTCAATGTGCTGCCAAAGTAATTGAACAGCTAGCAGGTCAGTAAACTGAAGTGCTTTGAAAATAAAGCAACGTCAACTCCAGGTAATGTATAACCTGTGCTTTATTTTGCAATTATGAGCCAAAAAACTAAAGGCGAAAAAATTTAATAATTTGCAACATAAGAAGAGCCAGCAGGCTAAAATAAGGGCTGTCCGGTTAAAAACCGACCCTTTTATTTTTGCGAACATTTTCGTGTGCATATATGCACCAGTTCTTTTAACCATATATGTAGTAACCCATGATAAACCTTCTACATAAATGACTGAAAACTATATTAATATTCATTCATCCAGGAGCTCTTTAACTGGCAACTTAAAGTCGGAACATGAAAAAGTACAACAGCAAATTACTTTCAAATACGTGGAAAATCCCGAAATTAGGTTTTCAAAGATTACTATGGACCTTAAAATGTCACTTTCAAAGATCAAACCAGTAATAGCGATTAAAAGGAGGGGGCTTGCTGTTGCAAGGGCAACAGGATCAGGTAGAAAATACTTAGCGAAGAAAATTGTCAGGAAGTTTGTGACCAAAGCCAATATTTTCGTTTAAGATGTGGCAGCTGTTGTTGGTCCATCGAAGTCTACGGTCGATCAAATGAAGAAACATTAAACGTTACAATCTGGGAACATATATGGTGCGGAAAGTTTCAGATCAATCCGTGGAAAAGCAGAAAGTAGCAAAAACGAAGGCTCTGTGCCATTTTAGATGACGAGACTTATGCCAAAACGGACTTCAGGTGGATTTCTAGAAATAAATTTCATACTACTGAACCAAAAAGTGGAGTGAAAGAATTATTTAAGTCGAAGAATACCAATTCATTTCCTAAACAGTACATGGTGTGGCAAGCAGTTTCTCTATGTGGTCTAAGAAACGATATTTTTATAGCGGAAGGCAAAATCAATACCCAGGTTTCCATCGAGGAATGTCGGCAGAAACGATTGTTGCCTTTCAGTAATAGGAATAAAAGTCCGTTCTGTTTTGTACTAAGAAAATGAAAAGAAAAGAAATTTGGTGCTAAATCATTGTACTAAGAAAATGATTGATTGATTGATAGCCTCGAGTTGGTCCAGAAGGACGCTAGCACTGCGACTTCCTGGGCCTATTACGCATCCTATTCGCTATGTCCTATAGGATATCCAAGCTTCTAATGAACCTGGGAATGTTCCTTGACGGGACATTTGTGATGTCCCTGATGAAGGGAAGAGCAGAGCCAAGGAGCTTGAATCTTCTTCTCGCTAGTGCTGGGCAGAGTGTGAGCAGATGTTTTACACACTCTGTCGTTTCCCCACATTATATGCAGCGGTCGTCCTGCTCCTCACTAATCTTGTGGAGATACTTTTTGCAAGCAAAGTGTCCTGGAAAGTGTCCACTTTTGCAGAGAGCCTCTGCTTCTTTTGCTCTTTTGTTATCGAAGCCAACGTATTTTTTTCAGTGTTTTAAACCCTCAATATTAACCCAGTAGTCTTCCATCTTTTTCTTGCTCCATATTTTGATTTCCTTGTCCTTGGTGCCCCTCATGGTGGGGTCCATATCAATTCGATGCTGTTCTGTGCCCCTATTTCATTACTATTGAGGGTCACGAGAAAGTCATTAATTAGTAGGGACCATAGCATCGAGGATAATACCCCTCCCTGTGGACATACCCTCCTAGTCTCCGCCTTTAACTTCGTCTCCCCCATCTTCGCAAACACACTTCAATTTCTCAGTATTTTACTCGCCCACTTCACTACTTCTTGGGGAGTATCCCTCCTCTGGAGAGCGAGGAGCAGTGAGTCATGTCTTGCATTGTCAAAGGTTCCTTCTATGTCCATGAAGGCACATAGTGCGATTTTCTTGCCTTCCAATGCCTTTTCTAATATTTGTATCAACTGTTGTGTAGCTGATATAGTTGATTTTTCCTTTTGGTAGGCAAATTGATATTTGTGAAGTGGCATTTTTGTAAAAGGATAAATCCTTATGTATAGGTCAATCAGTTTTTCCATGGTCTTTAATATAAAAGATGTAAGGCTAATTGGCCTGTATGATTTTGGCAGGTCAGCTGGTTTGCTGCCACCTTTAAGGATGAACACAATGCGTGCTAGTTTCCATACTTTTGGTAAATAGCTGAGTTGCAAGCTCGCTCTAAACATGTGTACCAGAATGGTTTTTAATTTCCCCGTGACTTTTTGTAGCAGAGCTGGGTGGATTCCATTTGGTCCTGGTGATTTAAAGAATTTGAAGGAGTCCATTCAACCTTTTCATATGTGATGATTTTTTTGAGCAGAAGTGAGTGAGGTGTTTGATCTGGAATTTCCTCTTCTTCCTCAGCCTCATTGCTGCTACTGATGTCACACCCTGGAAAGTGTGTTCTATTCAGCATTTCCAGTATGGCGCCAAAGATAGTCGTCATCCCCCCATCTGGAGCTCTAAGTAGTAATATATGTCCTTGGTAGCCTTTGGACAGAGCTTTCTGCATCCTTCCAGTCTCTGGGATGTTATTCAAGCTTTCGCTGAAGGCACTCAAAGCCTTCCTTGTACTGTGAGAGTTTCTTTTTATAGGCCTCTCAGCTACATGTAATTTTAGCTTGGTTGAACTTCGATCTTGGGGCTCTTCTGTGTTTTTCTAACTCCCTGTTCCACCATGGCACCCTCGTTTTGGAAGCAATGGCTTTTTCTGGGCAGTTATCGTTGTATGATTCGACGATTATTCTGCTGACCTTGTCCACAGTGTCTTCCAGTTCCGTCTTCGTAGTGAAATTCGGATGCAGGACGTAAAGTCCCGCTATGAGGCCATTTTGATAGCCTTCCCCGTCCGTACACTTTGGTTGCATGTACTTTAACTCTTGTACAATACATTTTCCTAGTTTGAAGTCTATATACCTATGATCAGAGAAAGAAGCGACTTCTAGAACATTCTACTTCTTTACTAAATAAATGCGCTGCATTGTTTTATAACAACGTAAGGTCTAGTACCTCTTGCCTGTTAACTGTCAGGAAAGTTAGCGTCTTGCCCTTATTTACTATAGACAAATTGCTGTTCAAGAGGAAGTCTAGGAGAAAATCACCTCTAGTGTTTATGTCACTGCTCCCCCGTGCCGTGTGATGAGCGTTGGCATCGCATCCAATAATCAACATTTTGTTCTTCATTCTGCAGTATTTAGTGAGTAACTTGATATTGTTACTTATGACGTGATCGTCATCTCCTGGGATGTAGGTGAAAGAAAATACCACCTACACTATTCTTCCTTCGATGGAGACCTGTACTTGGACCGCCACTGTGTCTCTATTGGTGTATTCTGGAATCAGAACAAAGTTAATACTTGTGTCAATTACTATCGCCGCCCTCGGAATTTCTTCCTCTGCGGCCCAGATTAACTTACTGTTTTTTTTAATTTAGGCCATTTATTCTGCCTTTATTTACCCAGAGCTTTTATATTACCCCCTTTTAAAGGTGCCCGAGGCAAATCTGCTGCTTACTTCTACCGAGCAGCTTTGGCATGATGCAGATTCACCTGTAGACACTTCATTGCCTTTTTTCGGTTGGTTGGGAGCCGCTGGGATCTGGTGTTGCCTACATGTCTGTTTCACTGCCCTCTGACCACAGGCTCCAGTGCTTTCCTGCCCAACTTTTTGACGGTCAATTTAATTTGCCCAAACCAGAAGCCAGTGTTGCCGTCTCCGACTTTTATTTCGGTTGCTGAGACCTGGTGCGGCGCTAATAATAGCATGGCCCACTTGCTATCATTTCCCTGAAGGGAATTCTCCAGCACTTAGCGTTCAGGTCCTCATTCTGGCGTTCTACGAAAGGCAGGATCCTCTCCGTTGGTTGGTCCGCTGCATTTGCGAAGTAACTAACAAGGGTTTTAGTATTAAGAATCAGGAATCCTTCCGTGGCTCATAGGTTTGCCCCTCTCCATGACCATATATTCTTGCCCTTCACCCTTATCTACTCCACCGTTGGTTTTCCTTGCACTGGAGGGACGCGAAACCTATTTTGTATGTGATTCTGAGGAAGTGAGGGGCAATACCTCTCTCTCTATTTCGGCCAGTATCCGCTCCTCCAGGGCATTTTGTATTTTTTCCATTTGGTCAGTCGTGAGAAGTCGTTGGGGAAAGTGTTTCGTCACTACCGGCATTCTCACACCCTGCCAGGCTCCGCTATAGATTCCTTGTCGTTGCTTTTTACTGGGTTCAGATTGTTTTGGGGCTTCATCAATGCCCCTTATTTTCTTTCGCTGTCTAGCTTCAAGAATGCCATCCTTGGGTCTAGGCCTTTTCCTATTGGCCTCTGGTGCCTTTGTTAGAAGGGCCTTTTCCCTAGCCTCTTCTGTTGATGTGCCTTTTCGCATCAAGAACTTCATGTGCTTTTGGAGTATATTTCGATGACTCCTGCGAAATCATGTTAAGTGCAAACTGCGCGAGAGATCCTCCGTGATTTGTAACGAAGATCTACCGTCTACTTCTGACGGTAGATCTTCGTTTCGGCGCGAGCCTTTGCTGCCTTTCCTTCTTCTGGCCTGCCTCTCTCTTTTTGTGAAACTGGCTGCAATATATGGTCTCTGTTTTGTCCACCTTTGTTTTTTGGTGTGGAGCTATGTTTCACTTTCCTCTTGCTTTGGTTCTTCTTGTGCCTTTGTTGTTTGGAATCATTTTGGGATTTGGGTCTCATCTGTTCCCTTAATTCTCTTGAGGATTCACTGGGGAGCACTGAAGCTCCGTTGTTGGAAGGCTCTGGGACCTTTAGATTTGTGGCACTTAAGGTAGCCCCCTCCTTTTGTACTTTGGTTCCTTCAATTTCGGTCCCACGAGTATGAAGAATATAAAAAATCAGCCGTATTATCCTCTCTAGGCATATCTAGTCATTACATTAGACGGGCTCTTGCCATTCGACACCCGAATTCACATATTAGTGACTGCTTCACGCAACAGCTATTCAGCCCTCAGCATATGCTGTTCCAACACTGACTTGGGGTTTTTTCCTGAAGGTTAACTCCCCAAAGCGTAGATAATATTAGCCAATCTTTCCTTCATGGAAGATTGTTACCGGCAGGTTAAGATCACACTCCCATCAGCCTGAATAGTTGCGGCACATGAATATTGTCATATTTTCCATGTTATTCCCCATATTTATCTAATGACTGCTGCCTGCTGCCTGCTGCCAAGAAAACGATGGTGTGGTATGAAAACAACCATGTCTCTTTTGTCGCCATCTTACTAATGTGCTACAAACATGTTTTCATAGCCTTTTAAAATAGTCCCAATCACGTAATTCATTTCACCCGTTTTTCCATATGTTCCACCAAATTTCCAAACTTCACAACTGATTTCCACCATCCGTTCATCGCATTACTTTCCAACTAACTCTTGCCTCGACACATTTACACTCTTTGCACAATTGCAAATGTACAACATCTAACCATGACCTGTTTAATGTTTTCCAACCACCGTTTTGACACGCTGATACCCCCATGAGATACAGAGGTGCTACTATTCTCACCCGCTATCGAGTGTCATGTATGCAGCGAACTGCTAGCACCACCATCACTACCACCGCCTCATCTGATATGGAGGTGAAGTTCTCGGTCGTCCTTTTCTTTTCGTTCAATTGTTGGTCGTGCCTGCGATTCACTAAGCTGAAACAAGCGAAGAAAAAAAAACAACGAATAACAAATGTCGGAGAGAAAGTTTTCTTCACTGTCTTATAGGCCCCGAAGGAATTCTTTTGTTAAGCTGTAAATAATTTTACACACTTATGTGCGAATGGTTTTGAAGATAATGGGGAACTGTGATGTAGGCGAAGAATGAAAGCATTGTTAACAAGGCAGAGTGGGGTTTAAAATTAAATTCATTAGGATGGAGTGCTAAATCGCAATCAGAATTTATTTAGTGCGAAATTCCTTAAAATGGTTTGTTGAATAAGCAGCTCTATTTCCACAGAAAACTTTTTTACGCCGTTCAGCCTACGACTCATTTGACTTCTTAATTGCAGTCTGATACAAATCAATCTTTCTGAGAATACTTTTGGGGTCCTTATTACAAAGTGTAGCCCCTTATCAGTGGTCATTTGAAAACTCAAAAAAAAAGAGATGAGTGCTGTCATAAATCTGTTGTCTGTTTAAACGGAAATGCTTTTAAAAGCAATGTTTACCAAAAAAAATGCAGTGTTCTTCCTTAAAATTACTATTTCATTTTTTTGCTCATTCATATTCAGCCCCGAAACCCAATACAATCATGATCCTTTACTAAACTAAACACTTCATTTCAAATACAAAATTATAATTTTTTCGCAATAACTCCATTCCAAATAATCGATCAGGCTTAATGGTATCTCCTTGCTTGTTTTGACGACACACTCCTTTTTTATTGCACTTGCACACATCTCCATACCTCTAATACACTCTGTTCCCACCATATTCTTGCCATTGTCGGCGTAGTCGAGAAACGGAAGAAAAAAAGCGACACGTTAACGAGCGAAAAAACATCCTTTAAAACTTTACCCTTTCCAAATGGCCCCCAGGATAATAGTATCATTCGACATGAATCTTCCATTACACAGAACAAAGACAACAACGACGAAGACGACGAGGTGAGTCATCGGTATACATCGACTTATAAGTCCTATGTGCCTCGGTCTTCACATTGCCCTACATAATATTCCAGTAGTCTTAAGCTCCGATCCGAAGAACTTACTTAAAGCCTACTTGGATTCCCGGAATTCACTTCCGACTAGGCACACTTTTCGGATATGTGAAAGCTCAACCCTATAACGTATCAGGAATTTGATGGTGACGTCCTGAAAATAGCACGAATCGTTCAATGGCTTCGAACCGTGTGAAACTCGATTCATTTCATTCAATGTTTTTTCATTATCTTATCCGGGAAAATTGTTGGTATCCCTGCGAAAAACAGCGTGAAAAACGACGTGATTGAAGTTGGCGAGAGGCCGCTGGAGGTAAAAGTCATACAGGTGTTCGAACAATGTGTGTCAGTCAGGCGATGATACGGAGAAATATACAACAGGTACCAACTAGACGAGACACAGGGGAGATGGCACGTGGAAACATTGCCTAAAACGAGATTAGTTAATCTTTTTGTTTTGCAAGGTTATATGGGATGGACCGCGGTAAAGAAAGGAAGAAGAAGGACGAAGGTGTTAGTAGTTGTGCTCGTGTTAGATATCAATGTAACTCGGCGATGTATCTACGAAAATATCACTCGGTGTGTAAATGGAATGAATTTTTTTATTGGCCCCATGAATACGATAAAAATTTAATAAGCTTCGGTAACCTAAAGATCGTCATGATGGAGGGAAGTTTTGTGGCGAGAAGCAAACATCGTTCATAGGTAGTTTTACTGAAGAAAGACAAGTTGGAAGATGTTTTGTTGTGAGCCCTTCCAAGCATGTATGAAAATGTGTGAAAGGGTAAAAGCTGAGAAATTCAAAATCTGGTAATCATATTTTCTATATACATAGCTTTATTTTAGAATGATGCGTATTCGAGTTATATATGGCTGTTTTTTGAGCTTTGATCCAGAATTTTGTTTATAAAGTTGAAGAAATTAGTATATTTGATATCAATTTTATAATAGGATATTGCAGAAAATACAAATCATGATTTTAAAGCATAACTGCTGGCATTTTCTTCCCAATCGCTAAAATTTACAGCTTCCAGGAAGAGCAAGATCTAAAATTGTTTTTGGTTGTTAATTTCAATTTCTTCTGTAATTGTTTAGATTTCTAGGTATGTGAGGAATTCAGCGTTATGAAAGTAGCATGGTGTTCCAGTGAGAGCTCTTATAATTCTTAATTGGATTCTCTGACTGATGATTATGATTGACGGATGAGCTGCTGCCCAGAGCTGTAAACTGAAAATCTAAACTGGCTTCACAACCGATTTATAGATAAGCACTGTGCAATCAGTTAAAAGTATTGACTGTGAAGCAAACCTTTCCGAACGTTTTTTTTTGTGGTACTCCAGCATACATTTACTTGTGAGTAGAGCATAGGCTTCTAGTGTGTGGGATCCCCAGTTCGAATCCAGGTTTGGAGGAGTAGGTACCTTATCACGGTAACGTGAGTCGTGGAACTAACTAGAGTTGGGTCGTACTCGGATTTTCACATACTAGGTATTCCTAGTACGAGTACAAAAAAATACCTTTCCCAAATACCTGTTTCAAAAATACTAGCTAGTATTTTTTGAAGTATGTACATATATACAAACAAGTACATGCGATTTGCAGTGATGTAATGAAACGGTATGATATGATCTCCCCCACCCACCAGACACAAAGTTCTCAGGCTAGAATAGTGATGGTGCAGTTCACCGTGGAAGGACACCGAGCCATTAGTCCGTGCAGCATGCCCGTAACTTTCCAATGGTCGGTCACTTATTTCGCAAATCTTTCTTCAATTTACGAGCCATCTAAGGGAAAACAATCAAATTCAATCAATTTAATTTGATTTTCATTTTATCATATGCACAAAACACCTCCTGTTTTCGTTGAAATTACCAATGTCGAAAAATTTACTAAGATACGACCAACTAATCCTGTTGCCATCTATATAACTTTTCATCGACCGATCTCTGATACTAAACTTTTCCTGGCTTATCTAAAACAGTCGGTTTTCCACTTCGCCTCAATGAAGCATGAAGTTTGTCGAACATTTTATTAAGAAATGATCAAAAAAGAAGTTGCGTCTATTAAACATGCCCCCACTAAGGGGCCAACCTCTTCGGTAAGGCTGGACATGAGTCACAACACCGGTAGGGTTGGAGTGCAGTCACGAGAAGGGCTTCAGCACAGCCAGAGAAGCCAACTGGCGACTGTTATCACAATTTATTGGTGTCAACATTCCAGATAAAACCTTAGGCCTATGCTTGCAGGAATAGGTTTTCGAAAATTCAGGCTTAGAGCAATTGTAGGTTAAAAATTTTCGTATTCTGGGCTCTGTAGCTCTACTCTGAATCTCATCAAGCAGATTATGTGAACATAATACAAACGAAATGCAAAAATATATCGTCGATAAGGGGTCCTGGAGGGAAATCGAGGTTGCGTCGCATACCCCATAAAATATGCATCAAAGTTAAAAAGATTTTAACTTCTTCTCAATAATAGGTGCGGCTTTTTTTGCGTTTCGATCAAGAACTGGTTAAGGTAGGCAACATTGGAAATAACAACAACTGAGATAGAATTATTGTTGTTTTCTTCAGGATTGTTGTTGTTTTCTTCAGTTCTTTATTAATATGCCAAAAAACGCATCTAATACTCAGAGCCGCGTTAGATCAATCTGGTAGGTACCTTGGGCACTTTAAGAGAAATGTGGGCCGCTAATACAGAGGGCTAATAACAACAGGCAATAGAGAAAAACAGGAGCAGGTAACAAAATTCTAGATATATTTATCTGTTATTTTTATATATTCAAATTAAATCAATAGGTAATTATAATCCAGAAAAGTAGCTCTTCAACCAATTTATAATGATTGGTAATTAAAAAGTCCTTGGTGATTAAAGGAGTAACTTTCTAGATTTTAAACAAGCAAAATCATTAACCACTTCTTCAAAGTCTTTTTCTTTGAGCACCTAATGTTCTATGGACATCAGCGAAAAACTGGTCAATCTTTCTTGAAGTGCAATGCAGTTACTTACCATCATGCTTAATAAGTGTGCAATACAATTTCTACATTGCAATTTCTACATTTCGGCTTTTTGTCTAGTCTGAACACTTTTGAAGTATTCTGTTAAATGCAGATACATATACTATTTCTAACTCTTTGTCGCTAACGTCTTTATGATAGATTTTAGTAAATTCTTTGCATTTTTGTCTCAACTTCTCGGGACTCAGAAAAACAAAATCGATGACTTATTTCCTTGTAAGAATTCAAACGCTATTTGGATGAACGCTCAGGGTATCAATTATGGGAATAGAAGTACCTACTTTGAATTTGTCTTTCCTATTTAGTTGGACTGATGGCGCAGAGCCATCAAATAATGTCTGACGTGAGCGTCTATCCTTTATTCTTTGAGATAGGTCCTCGCAGTCACACTGCGGACTTTCTATTTGGTGCCTGATTTGAAGCAATTTAATTTATCCCTGACGTTAATAATAAAATCATCAATGAAGTTAAAAAACAATTTGCAACTGTCATTGTTATAAGCTTTTTTTTTTTGAAGATAAGTACTTGATTTGCCTATTCTTTCCCCTATGGAGTTCCAAATTTCTGTCAGAAAATGCATTCCAGGTGTTTCATATTGTATCATATCATCGGTGACTAGAATCCAAAAAAAAACTGTACAGTTTCTGAACCATTTGAAAAAAACCTGTCGCATCTCGCTCACACCCAACAGGATGCAAACCTACTAAGTTTAAGGAATGTCCCATACATAGTACAAAGGTTGCGAATTCACATTTCTCCTGGAATTTTACTTGCAGACCAGCATACTTTAATGACATATTTGAATTATTCTCTAAAAATTTCAGGATGGTTTCCGCTTAACATTCTGGTTCATGCTCTGCGGTAGTATTGGATGCCGAAAATCTTTCAATTAGAACACTGTCTTTTACGTATCGAATTATCAAAGTTAACTGATCAGTTTAAGACAAATTGGCCATTCTGTCATCACTAATTGAAAAATATTTAGCTATTTTAACTTCACTTATAATATTTTTTAGGCCCTGTTTCTTTCTGTTTTCACAGATCCCAAATAATTTCTTTTGTTGGTAGATTCAACGATTTCATTGTCACCTCGAAATAGGAACCCTCTCGAGGCTTTGAATTTTACAGCTGTGAAACCCCGGTTAAGTACACTTTTCCAGTAATCCACTTCTTTTTGATATTGACATAGCAAGTCTATATCTACTCTACCAACTGCTTTACCTCTTGGCAGATAAGTCATCATAGATTGCTTATGTGCAGGGCTATTTCCATGATTAATGTGTTTCTAATCATCACATCAACCTGAAAAGCAAAGGTTTACATCAGAAGGGTTAAATAAGCAGAGAGGAAAACAAAATACAGATATCTTCGATGGCAAAAACAGCAACCATCTTCTTGCAACATTTGTATTGTTCTTTAATTAACGATGAAATAATGCTTTATTATAATACCTTATTACTGATTTGCCATCTCTTTTGGTTTGTAGGTTTTGGACGCTTCGGAAAAGTTACAATCTTTATTTTGAAAATAGGTGGGCTCTTTATGAATCCAACTTTTACGGTTTTCTTCGCTAAAATTTTCGTAAAAATTATCGGTAGGGTTGTGTGAAATATTTACTGGCTCGGATGACTGCGGTTGCTCAATTAAAATGTTTTTAATTTCTGTACAATATGGTTCAATATCTTATTCTGAAGTGATGAGACTTAGCGACGAGCTAGTAGATTGTGGAGTTCCCTGAGTTCCCGCAATCGGTTGTTGATATGATTCATTATGTGGACGGTGTATTATTTGATTACTGCACACACAAGCACCTGGTGTAAATGATGGTGATTCTGGTAGTTTACCAATTATTTATTATAATGTGTAGTTTTTTTCCTTTTTTCTGAGCCATTAAGCTATGACCGTTTTGATATTTTGCATACATATATAGTTATAGTATTCAATACTTATTACTTAACTGCACTGAAAACAATCGTAAATTTTGAGTGAAATGATTTGATATTTAGTCCCAAACAGAAATGCTGTCCCGGCCGTGCTTTCCAAATAGGAACAGAAGAAATTAAAATGCCCTACTTACACATTGAAGGGTTATACAGATCGACTTGTTTATGTTTATTCCAGTAAAACCCAAACTCACACAACTCAAAATGTTCGTTTGTGTTAAAGGTGAACAAAGCTCTAGACACCAACAACTGTTTCTACAATAATAACACATAAAATTGATAAGATACTCGTTACAAGTGGGATTATATACATTTATGAAAGCTTAAAAGCTACTAGTAAGCATATAGATTTGCCAGTGTTTAGCCCTTGGTTCATGAGATTACTGTGAAAGCAAATTGATAATTATTAAGTATAGCCAGGTAATTATAGTTTAATTTTCGCAAAATAATTATATTTACCGGTTTCTGATCTGGGAAAACGAGGCCCTATGGATTGCGGGGCCCTGGGCATTTGTCCAGTGTGCCCATGCGCAAAAGTGTCCCAGCTAATGGTACTTAGCGGCCAAACAATAATGAAATTACCGCAATCGCGTATTCTTCAAATCATCTACTAGGATTTCGCTGCTTAAATCTGACGAACTTAAGTTTCGTCAGGGAGCTCTAGCTACGTTTTCTTTATTTGTTTTGCTTAAGTGGAGATCTTCACGGATGAATATTATGTTAGACATACTTGACTCTTTTAGGGGAAAAAGTGATGATGATCCAAATTAGAAAAGGCTCTTTATAAAATTTCCAAAAAAAACCTTTTCAACGGCCTTTCCAATTAATTAATAAAACGCCATAGCCATCATAGTTTCGCAATCCGGGCACAACCTCTTCGGTAATTCTAAAATAACCACCATCTACTCATTGCATTCCATTCAAAATCAATCAACACACTGTTGATCTCACCTGAATAAGATATATCCTAATTATTAAACAATCTTCCAAAAACCCGATTCCACACCAATGGCGCTTTAATTGACTCGCTAACAACAGCAAAAAATCCAAAAGACGCCATGAAATTTTTTTCATAAATCCATCATAATAAAATCATTACGTTCACTATTTATTCAATTACATTGTTCCGCAATCACCTTCAAATCACTACGCTCATCGTTTTCCTCAACTTCTTCCTCCGTCTATTTCTTATTGCCTGGAAAAAATCGACTGAAATTTCGATATTCGTATCTTCTTCTTGGCTCAAAATGCGAATCGCCGCTAGTCGAATATTTCGTTCAAGTCATCCTCTATGATAGGGCTGATGATGGTAGCTGGTTGAGCTGAGGTGATACCAACCATAATCGTGATTGCATTGTAAATAGACATGATTATTCTATGAAAATCGCATATCGAATTCACATTTAACTCTAGCCGGGGAAAATTATTTCATGAAAAAAACATTTACGCTGTAAAAAAACGCGAATCTGTATTTCCTTCTTGACGGTAAATAGCAAAATTGCTTTACTGGCATGGCTACAGGTAAAGTTACATATGAATTCGACATGCAATCGCTAGCTGGTTGAATGAATTCAAAACCTGGCATTAATTACATACTTATCGTTGGCGTAATGTGGTGAGAAATCATGGAGTTGATTTGTTAAGCTGAGGTGGATCTATGTATGTATGTATCTATGTATGTATGTATCTAATTCAAGCGCGAACTTTGCTAGTTAATAGGATGATAGATTACTTGATGAAAAAATATACTTTCGATGCATTGAAATCGAGTTATCTCCGGTGATTAGTGATGGTGCGAGGATAGATGCTAGTGATTCGTATGGATTGATGAATGAAAAGATTTGGTTGAATCATACATATGTGATGAAAGGTGAATATTATACATGTATCTTATTTGAATCCATTTTTAAATGTTCGTTATTATTTATGGTAGAGCGTTGAGAGTTTAAATGAGCAATGAATTTGATAGTTTTTTTTATATTATGTGCTAATCAAGGTAAGAAAAATGACTGTGGAGCATCGCATCTCTCCGCGGTCGCACTGCAATCTCCCTGCTTTCGCGGTCGACCTGTGTTAAAAACGTCCACGCATATTTTTCATCGTGTTAGTCGCCTTAAAAATCTCAAAAAATTCATAATTATTCTTGAACGTTTCTAGAATATGAATCCACGATGATTTAAGTAGAAAAGCTATTATATTTCATACTACCGCTTGCTATCTGAGCCCAGACGCTAGAAAAATGATTTTTTGCTTAAATTTCAACAAAAAAATGCGTCATGTTCCTATGGGAGCCCAAATATTTAAGAAAATGTAGGCTGCTATCGTTTTTGCCGAAAAAGTATTGTATCGCTTGAAAACGCACAGTTTCAAGGAGTGGAAAATCGAGGATTTTCATGAAAAATAAGCACATACATAATTAACACTAAACCTAACAGCACCGGTCAATTTGACCGGTAGCAAACTTTAGTAAAATTTACGCATATTTAAACGTTATAATATGATAATCAAACTATATGACTTTTCTTAAAATATGCATACAATATATTCTGCAGCGCTGGCTTCAAATTGTATTTCCCTATTTCCAAGAAAAATTTGTTTTGTGCACTACCTACCAGTGTTGCCAGAAAATGTTCATTCATGTAGCCCAATTTGGCTTTGAAAGGAGCCCAAAAGCGCTCAACACGGCAATGAAACAGGCCGATGACCAAAATTATGCAAAATATTTTTCTTATTAGATACAAAAAAAAACACCCGTATCCATTTTCATGATTATTATTTATTAATTTATTTAGAAATCACCTATGTATATCCTCGAAAATTATGTTCACAATGTCATTTTCATTTTCTGATGCAGTAAAGGCGTAAATCGAAGAATCCATTTTTTGGATGATATCTAGTGGTATTTAATAATCTTTGCAGCACATTTTATTGGAATTCATGTCAATTCGAATCAATTCAAAACATCTAGCTGCATTTTATTCCGAATTTTAGTTTTTATTATATTCATTACGCTAAAAATCTCTCGACTACTGCATTAGATGCAGGAAGAGAAAGCAATGAAAAGGCTAGATCGCATATTTCTTTAAAAATGTGTTCTCCAGCTGTAGCATTTACTTCCTAGGCTTTTGCCCAAAAGGATTCGGATTCGGTGCTCCGTGGAATCTTTATGGCAAAGATTTTATTCCAATTGGTTGATAGTAATTTTTTGTATTGTATTTCAACATCCTGATGATGCTCTTTGTTCACAAACATGAGAGGTATATCAGAGAATGAAGGGCGAAGATGGTATAAAAAAAATTTTGGGAGATAAAAAATAAGCTTTTTCAAAAACGTCTAAGTGTGAAGGCAACCGATAAGTATTTGCCGCAACAGAGAACACAAAAAAAAATTGAAGCAAATTTGAAGTTTGTTTATCTCCATTTCACTCATACCAGATATGATCACTTATCGGTGATAATCGTGCCCAAAGTCAATTGCGTTTAAATCTCGATAAAAGGAATCGTTTAATAAAAAATCGTAGAGGTCAAGAATATTGCTTTCAATCGTTTACAAATATTCCACTTTGAACAGCCTATTCGCAATACATTTTACAGCAACGATTATTTCCGATGAGCTTGGTAAAAATCTACGTTGTTGGATTGGAAATATATGTTCAACGAATTCATTTCCTTAAGAATAGGATTTAAAAATAGAAGGCAGATGTGATTCCCCTTTTTACCATAAATTTCAGCTAATAATTTAGTGGAATGGCATTTTTCGTTGACTGCAGCAATCTTGAAGAAAGTGTACAATTCAAGATATTGTTGAACAATATTTCGGACTGCATTATATCGTGGAAGCCATCTGGTGGCACTAATTTGTACTAGCTTCGTGGGCTGAATATCTACAGAGCTAATAAGCTGAAATATTTCTTTATATTTCTCCTTCCTCAAACTGCTATGTGAAAACCAAGAGTAAGTTTCTGTGATTAAGAAATCTATCTCATCAGGAATATCTTCTGAAACCTTGGACACGCACAATTGGTTGCTATGGCAAATACAGCGGACTAGCACCAACCTAGGAGATGCAGTTTTAAGCTTTTTGAACAAAGAATTCCTGCTACCGCAAAGATTGCTGGCACCATCTACACCAAGTCCTATTAGTTTTTCACACTTTAAGTTCATTGTTCCCAAAAAAATGGTAAGAGCCTCATAAATATCTGCTGCTGTGGCACTAATAACTTTTACCATCCCTAAGAAATTTGTACAGATAATTATTCTTTCAAGAATACATGCGCTATAACGTGTTTTATAACAGCAGTGCATTTGGAACCATGTATTCGTAATATTGATTTTTCGATGGATGACGTAGATTGATTTTGTACATCATTGAAAATATCGCACAAACAGTCAATACTTCTTATTGCAAAATGCATTGTCACATGTAATGCTAGTCGAATTTCTGTTTTCGCTTTTGCATTTTTGCATACTTTCACTCCTATACATACATTTACACTTTTTTAAATGATTTCACTTTAACTGTAACTGAACACGCTTACCACAATCACTCAATCGTTTTTGGCTCTTCTGAATATTTTTAGCTTTTAGCCGATGTTTTATTGTAGCAGCATGTTTTCTTAGATCATTTTTTTGAGCTCTCATTTCCACGTCACAAGCCAAGCAATATGCAAGTGCCGAATTAGTTTTGCTTTGCTGCAGCCAACCTATGCAGAATACGTTTATTTAAAACTAATCCAATATATAAGGCTACCTTTAAACACTTCCTCGTTCTCCCAGCTTTTATTATTTTATTTACTATATTTAGACCACTTGCTCATACTTATGCGTTTTAACTTTTTTAAGCCGATTTAAAACTCAAACTTATTTTTGACCACTTTCGATGCACACGGTCAAATAATAGACTAGAAATGAAGTTTCCGTTTAATCGAACAATTCGAAGAAAATTAATTAAATATTTAACAAAAAAAAACGAGCTATTTCAGTGCCCCAGTGACAGTGCAATTTAATTCATGAAGTGAACAAATTTCTGTTCAAGGTCGAGGAAATCAATTTTGAGCTCAATTACCATTTTTGAGCAGTTGAAACCTGAGTTAGTCAGTGGAGCCCAAAAAGTCGCCAGTAGCCCAAAACTAAATTTCGTCGCCAAATGCAACGAAAATATAGCCCAATTGGCGAGAAATCGCCCAATCTGGTAACAGTGCTACCTACCGCTGCCGGTCAATTTGACCGCTGGAGAAAATACTTTTAGTATCAAGTACAATCTCAACTAGACCAGTTCTAACGCGTTTTTATGTGATTTGGTTACGATTGCGTGTATGAAAAAGATAAAGTAAAGCATCCAAACTTGGGTATAATATATAATAGTGTAATATTTTGTGGTGAATATTTTCCGTCAAAATGTCAAAGCGTTTCAAAGTTACAAAGTACTTAGAAAAAATAACGGACATAGAAGGAGCGTGTTCAGTGTATGATGAACAAGAAATTCCCGGAACTGATCAATACATGGAAACATATAAAGCGCTATTTACAACAAGTGGATTGGAGTCAAACAGCGAAAATGAAGAGGAGAATATTATAAATAAGCGTCCAGGTCAGAAAAGAACGAGATTTTTATCGACATTCAAAAGTGAGACACATATAGAAGACTAACGCATCGAAACTGCGGTCGATGGAACTGTTTAGGAAAAATATTATGCGCTGGTGTCCTTCCAGCAAACCTGGAAGGACACCAGCGCATAATATTTTTAAGGATGTGTCAGGTCCAACAGGATATGCTTAACGACATATAATGAAAGGAAAACTAAAGACGGCATTTTCTCTTATGATAGATGACCGTATAATGCATCATATTATAAAAAGTACAGAAAAAGAAGCATTTAGGATGTTGGGGACAAAGTGGAAGCTAAATGCAACAAAACTAAATGCATTTATTGCTGTGCTATATACCCGCGGTGCATATGAGGCGGAAAATTTGGATGTCTCATATTTGTGGAATAAAAATTGGGGACCCACTTTTTTTTGCAAAAACAATGAGCAGAAACGATTTTACTGAAATAATTAAATTCTTACGATTTGATAAGAAAAGCGAAAGAAGCCAGCGTTTACAAACTGATAAATTTGCTATGATATCTGCAATATGGGATCGATTTATTGAGAATTCACAAAACTGTTATAAACCTGGTACATGCATTACAGTTGATGAGCAGCTGCTTCCGTCAAAGACTAGGTGCAGATTGATCCAATATATGCCAAACAAGCCAGATAAATTTGGAATAAAATTCTGGTTGGCGTATGATGTCAATAGCAAGTATATAATAAATGGTTTTCCTTATTTGGGAAAGGATGAAAGAAGAGATTCTTCAATTCCACTTGGGGAATTCATTGTCCTGAAGCTAATGGAACCATTCACAGGATGCGGAAGGAACGTAACAACAGATAGTTTTTTCACGAGTGTATCATTAGCCAAAAAGCTACTTACAAAAAAAAAACCCCAATTGTTGAGACAATCCGTGGAAATAAAAGAGAATTGCCAAAGTTAGCCAAAGAACGATAAGATAAAATGACTCGGTTTTCAAGCAAATTTTATAAATCAAATGACATTACTCTTACAGTGTATAAAAGTAAACCAAAAAAAAAGTTATTATCCTAAGTTCCTTGCATAAGTCAATAGAAATCGAAAAAGTTACAAAAGCATACCGGAAACAATTAGGTTTTATAATGGTACAAAATTTGGTGTAGATGTGGCGGACCAGATGGCAAGGAAATACAGTGTGAAGTTGAAAAGTTGTAGGTGACCAGTTCAGGTTTTTCTCAACACATTGGATCTAGCTGGAATAAATGCCTGAGTTTTGTATAGAGAAAATACGGAACTAAATTTCAATGCAGGCATTTTTATTCCAATTAGCTTCGGAGCTTGGTGCTTCACATGAAAAATCACGGGAAGGAAAAACTTCACTAACATCGTCCACAAACTCAAATTCTTTTAAATTTTCAAACTCAAATTAAATTTTGTAAAGATAATAAAACTACGAAAATCTTTTCAAAGTGTGAAAAATATGTGTGCGGCAAATGTACGTTTCATAATAAAACAATATGTATTAAATGCAGTGAAGCCAAATAAGATAAATGTTTATCAATAAGAATAAAAGTTGTATTTTTTTACATATATCATTTTTGATAGGAATAATTTTTAGGTTGGCTTCTTATATGGGAAAATGAAGTTTTAGTTTCTTAAGTTTATAAATGAAATTATATAAAAATAAATTTAAATGAAATTTCATGAAAATTCTCTATTTTAGTTACCGGTATACCTCTATTTTAATTACCGGTCAATTTGACCGAGCGTGGTAGAAATAGGTATATAACAACTGTCGGTAGGTTTAGTGTTAATATCTTTAGCAGCAAAAAATGTTAAAGAAAAGTAAATTTATATGACACGGCGGTCGGACTGGGTCGATTTCGCCCGGTGGGCAAATTTCTCTGGCTGTAGCTCCAAGACTTATTGAAGTTTGGCCAAACGACGCGTGCAGGTCCCTACCGATTCTAAGTTCATTTAGTGAGGGGAGCCAGTTCCCTCCCGTTTTTAGTTTTCACAGAATTTCCAAGTGAAATTTCGCTTCGGACGAAAACAACCCAGTCCGTCCGCGGAGAGACAATTTGCTGCCTACATAAATCAATGCTTACCTAAATGCTCTCTTTGTTGGTTAATTTACGCAGAAAAATTGAATTATATTCAAGAAACTTTGCATTAATCTCTCCAAAATTAATTTATATGACTGCCTTTTCATTAGGTGTGTTGTCTCGTTAAACTCGGAAGCTTAGTTTTTGTACAAGTTGGCTTTAATTGTTCAATTAAACCACGAAAAATCTATAATTTTAAGCTACGTGGATCCCCAACTATTTTAAAGAAACCTAAATCATAATACCATCAAATTTAATTTCTTAATATTGTAAACCTTTCTTTAAAGCTAAATGTATATAAACCCAAATCTTACGGATTAGAATATCAATATAATGGGCATATCAGCTTTCTTAACTTATGGCTAGCTATTTCCCCATTATCATTTCCCTTAAACAATGATGGTCACCTCAATCTGAACTATAAATTTACTTGAAGCTTTGAGGTCGAGGAAGTCAATTTATCTGAACTAATATTTCAATACACTTTCAAATCGTACACAATACTGCCATTGACATGAACTTCTGCAACATACCTAAAACATTCGAATAGAATATCAGTAGCAATTACCTATAATAATACGGCACCTAATACGGTTTAGCTTTGGTTATAATCGGAAATTTTCGAAAATGCTAAGCAAAAGGCAACAACAACAACGAACTGATTTGTAGAAGCAGTGTCTGGTAAAGTTTAGAAAGTGTATGTATGTTAATTTTCAATGGCAATTTCAGGTGTATTACACCGAAATTATTCTCCCGAAATGGATTCGTTTCTGAAATGCGAACGAGTATAGTTGTTATTTCCACATGATTAATGGGATCAAAAAGACAGCACAAAAACTAAGTATCTGAATGTCGGCATCCGCAGTGGTAGCTCCTTAGAGAAGACAAAGGATGCAAGGCCTCCTTGATATAATTTGGAAAATATAAACCAGATAATCATTATATTTTCATCCATAACAAAAACATCATTTTGCTTCCAAGCCTCCACTACTTTTCAATCTTTCAAATAAATCTAATTCAGGGTGTGAGTCAGAGCTTAATACCCCAATGCGTAACTTGTTGAGAAAATTATTAACACAATCCTTGCATTAACATAAAAAATGTGCACTGGCGTTAAGAGTTTTCAGTTAAAATGTTGAATGTAAAGAGCGAATATGATCGTTTCAAACCACTCACTAACTTAGCTATCTATTACAGAGCCGATGATCACGTAAGCATTCGTGAAGTGGTGAACTAAGTGAAACTATTTTATGCTCGGAAGAAGTTAGTTCTTTTCTGTGTGCAAAGGACTATATGCCTTGGTTCCATGAGTACTGCTCCTGGTGCACCGCTTGATAGGCTTCTCAATCTGACTCCTCTTTTTACATTAAAATACAAAATGTGGGGAGTAGTAGCCTAAATCAACTTAGTCTGAGGATACGATACGACTATGTGTGATACCATTAGCGATTCGATATGCAATATCTCTCCGATTTTTTGTATGCATTCGGACGCTCGAGTGCCATAGCTTGACTTCGTGAGAAGATATGAAGTAATCTTCTCGAGCAGAAGTAACCGGGAGCAGCCACATGTCTGTACGAGGAGAGATTTCGAGATCTCCTTGATGGACAGCTGAAAGATAAACGTTCGATTTGAAGCTGCTGCTCCTAAGCATTCATCGAAAGACAGGTGGATTTTTCTCTCGAAGATCATGTTTTTAAGCAGAAATGTTCACTATCTTTAGAAACTCGGCGATCCACGAAAAGCGGTGGAGAAAACTTATTTAAAATTACAGTTAAGCTGCGCTGTTGTCGTTACACAGCCCTCTGACTACTTCGGAAATTGCCAAAGTGTGCGGGACATTATTGAATTATTTCGCCAGATTTAAAAAAGTTCATTTGCTCTGGTTATCCGGGCCCTACGGTGTTGTAGGAAATGCAATAACTGACAGTATTGCGAAGCAAGGTTACACGCTTTCAGCACAGGGCCCTGAGCCCACTTTGGGTTTGTCGACCGCATTTTTCATGCCAATTTTTCGCAAGGGGGTATTCGACACATTCGCCATATGGATGCTTTCTGATGTCCAGATACACCAAGGTATTCCTTTTTGGAGCCATGTGAATGCAGCGTATTTCAGGCAGAAAATATGGCCATTTTTCGCTTGATTTCCTCTTTATATAGTAACTTTATTAACAGTCACCATTGTACAAGAAGCTTCAGTTAGTTTTAGAATCTTACTTACTAGGACAAATGATGTGCACCTCTCATAGTTGAAGACGTGTACATGATGAAAGCAAGCTAAGTTACAACAGAGAGTAAAGTCAAGATTAGTTTTCTAGAGTTACAATAAACATTAGTTTTCTAGAGTTATAAGAGGTTTTCAACCAAGCATTGTGACTAAACAGCTCGAAGATGGAAGATCGAATGGGTCAATTCTTTTAAATTGCTAAAATTTGCACATTTTCCTTTCACTTACTTGTTGGAATGATAAGCGACAGCTGCAATATATTCTCCACTGTAGTTAATAATTTCCTCTGCAATCGTTTTGGTACGCAGGTCCTTAGGTCCGCAGGTCCTTAGCGTTACTGAAGTACCACGAGGTTCCGGTGGTAGTTCTAAGTATTTTTGATTGAGTCTTCTGAATGATATTGGGTGATGGGCGGGCTGCTCTCCAAAGTTGTAAGCCATAGGTCTAGATTTGCTTCAGGACAGACTTGTAGACGAGCACTTTAGAGTCGAGAGAAAGCTTTGGCATGCTGTTGAGCATCCATTTGAAATTGCGGAATTTGAACTTTAATTGAAGATTTTTCGCTTCAATATGCTGTTTCCAGGTGAGCGTCCTGTCGAGCTACATTCTGAGTTTCATTCATTTTGATTCTTCATTTCGCTAACCATTCTTCTAGAAGTGAGATGTGGGCATGCAGTATTCGGGATGCTATAGTTGGATTCGATTCCGTGCATAGGACGGTGATGTCGTCTGCAAAGGTAGCTGCAGTTATTTTGTCGCTTGTTTTTTTTTCTATAATAATACCAAAGCTCAGGCGATTGCCCTTTGAAGCGGATGTTTAGCAATGGCGGTAGGGAACCACATATTGGAGAAGCCGATATCAATTATTCCATTATTCTTTTAAGTGCCACATTTAGTTCTTATTTTCTAAAGCGTTAGTGTTATGCCTAGTCGCTACTAAAAGCTTTAATGTGACAATTAATGTGACAATTAACTGACTATTATGCCCAGCCGCCGACTGTTAAGACAACACAAGACGAACAAATACAGCCAAGGGCACGGTGGGATTCGAACCCGCGGGCAGTAGATCGCTGCTTCGGACTGACGCGTTAGCGAGCTAAGCTACCGACCCCCGACGACGATCAGATGTGAAGATTATATAAACCACCGGTCCCAAAACACTTCCTTGAGGTACAACAACATACACACCAGGAATGTGTGGTCAGATAGGTAGGAAGAGAGTATTTC
>OX376373.1:93677397-93797397 GCA_947369275.1 Nemotelus nigrinus | reverse complement strand
TCTGAACGTGTTTTACATGTGAATCGGATAATGTTTTGGAATTTTTTAACCCCATGTGTGCGCTGGGTGCCTAAAAACAGAACGGGAAAACTTGAAAATTTTTAAATTGCGATAACTTTTGACAGGGCTATTCAATCATTACCAAATTTTTAAAACATATTGGTATTATTAAGTTGTAGATTTGTGAAGCTTTTGATGAGCGTGCTGGCAACCCTGTAGCTAGGGCAGGTACTGAAAGTGAAAACCTCCAAAACATCGTCTCTCTTCAAAAACTGCCGCTTCTTCAAAAAAAAGCCACTCATATGTAAATCTTGTGCTTTGTTTACATAAAAAAAAAATTGATATGGTTTAACGGGCACGCCTGGTAGCCCTTGCCCAATTTACCTATATTTTTAGCATCAAAAACTTCTGTTCACGGAAACTCACGATTAAATGAGCAGAATTAATTGAAATTTGCAGAATGTATTGGTCCTATATAGGACCAGGTCTGATAGAAGTGATTTTGAAATGCGGGTGATTCTGTGCCAGTGGTGCCATCTTGAAAAATTACTAAAAAAGATAACTGCTTTTAGCCCTATAAATTCTGATTGAATCGCTCGATTTTGACGACACAGTAGCTGAATCATATTTAAAACCACGTTTGGTAGAAATTTGGTTGAAAAATTCGGTTGGAGCTGCCAGCTATGATAATTTTGGTGTCTTAAATTTGAAAAATTAAAAATTTGGAAGTGAAAACATTAAACCATCGAATTTCCAAAAATTGTCCGTTTCTTACAATAAAACCAATCTGTATACAAATCTTATGCTTTGTCTACACGTTCAAAGAAAAACTTTGGAAATTTCATGTCGGACAAGAACGGTAACCCATTCCCAGTCAACCTATATTTTTAGCATCAAAAACTTCTGTTCACGGGAACTCACGAATCAATAATCAGATACCATTGAAATTTACGGAATACATTAGACTTAAGTAGGACTAGATCTGATAGAAGTGGTTCTGAATTGTGGGCAACTCTGTGCCAGTGGTGCCATCTTGAAAAATTACAAAGAAAAAAAACTGCTTTTTGCTCTATGAAATTTGAATAAGTAACCAGATTTTCATGAAATTGACACAGTAGTTGAACCTTACTCCAAACTCTGTTTGATAGAAATTTGGTTGAAAAATTCGATTGGTGCTGCCAGCTATGGTAATTTTTGTGTCTTTGGATTTGAAAATTCGCTCAGGAAAATAAACCTTTTTGCCCTATAACTTCCAGTGTAGTCATGAAATCAATACGAATTTCATACAATTAATGGAACTTATTATAAACATTATTCAGGCCAAATTTGGTTGAAAAGCCGCGAAAGGGTTGCCAGCTATTGTTGGTTTTGTGTTTGTTTGCAATATCTTTATTAATCGATTTTATCGTAGAATTTTCAATTGGTAATGATATTGTAGGGACAATAAACAGCAAATATTAAGCTTTCTATTATTTGAAAAAATTTGCTGCAGGTAATCCTAAATTTCTTTATACTCCTATAACTTCGAATGTAATATAACAACGTGAAGCGGATGTGATATATTCTTGGCTTTGATACTGGCGAAAGGTTGCCAGCACGAGTCGGTTGTACTACTTTTGTATCAATAAATGCTTACAGTTAGTATTCATACCGAAAACATATACAATTAAAATAAATAACCAATGTTTCAATTCCCAAAGCTCTGCAAATCTTTCGGATCGTAGCCCCAAACACCAAATTCAGTGACAGTGCTGCAGGAACTGAGCATTTTCTTCATTGATGTTATATGAGATGCTGCTTTCAAAGTTTTGTAAAATAAGCAACTGATAACAAATATAACTAACAAGTGTTTTGCTCTCATAAACTTTGAAATTCATGCCAGTGGTAATATCTGAAACCTTCCACCATAGGAGTTATAATGCATTCTTGAGACCAAAGTAAAACGTGGCATTTGAAACAGTTTGGCCGTAATAAGCAGCTCATGTGGTGGAATATGCACTCAAAACCTGCACGATTCTTCTACTGTTCTTCGAACATTAGTGTTTCTAGCGGTTCAGGTGTGCTAGAGTTCTTTTAACCTTTGCCCGTGATGTCAAATTGAAATTTTCATAATTCCTATTTGCAAGAGAACGGCAATCCATCACCAAATTACCTCTATTGCCAGCACTCAAAACTTCTGTTCACGAGAACTGATGACCGGAAAATTCGATCATTGTTGTGAAATGTATTAATGCTGTTGCAAAATGTATTCAGGCATATCAATATTAGTATACTTTGGACAGCGCACTTATTTCTACTTTGGATAGTGTGATTATTTGTAAGTTGGTCAGAGTGTGATCTTGGATACTCGTGGACGGTTGTTGTTAGCAGGAAGGCAGAACGGCGTTTGTAAAATAAATAACATCAACTAAGAAAAGTATTTTTGTATTTGGACTTTATTCGGAACATAAAAACGTGGCGACCGTGACAGGACTTAAACATAAAGTCGCAAATACTTCGTGAAATGGACTTCATGAAGAAGCAGAGGAGAATACTCCGTGGCGCATTTACCAAAGCGCATACAGCGTTTGTGACGAAAGTTGATGGTGGATCGAGCGATGCCGAGCAGAAAGTCGCGTTTCAGTTATTGGAAGCGAAAATGCATGAGTTGGATGCAATACATTCATCGCACGACCACGCTTTGTTCGAATCGGAAATGACCGAGGAGGACATAGCAGCAGAAATCGAAACAAACGATATATACAAGGCTCTGTATTTGGGGGCTAAAATCAAAATGGAGGCAAATACGATCTCATCGGCGGCGGCGGCGTCATCGTGTGAGCCAGTTCCTCACATCTCTACACACACAGTTGCAACAAATTTGAGATTGCCCAAAATCGAACTGGCCAAGTTTGGAGGAGGCGTGCATGAGTGGCTTCCATTTTGGAGTCAATTTAAGAAAGTGCATGGAGATCCGGCGCTGTCTCCCGAAGACAAGTTTCAATATTTGCTACAATGCACAGTACCTGAGTCAAAGGCAAGAGAGCTTGTTGCTAGTTTTCCACCCACGGCGGAAAATTATCAGAGCGCCGTCAATTGCATTAAAGACCGTTTCGGCCGAGATGACTATGTGGTAGAATATTATGTGCGAGGACTTTTGAGTCTGGTTTTAAAAAATGCTGTGACTGGCAGTAATAAAGTGTCGCTTAGCAGTGTGTACGATAAAGTAGCTGCGAACATTCGTGCTCTCAACAGTTTGGGTGTGACGACAGACAAGTGTGCGGCTATGCTTTACCCTCTGGTAGAGTCGTCATTACCTATCGAAATTCTGCGAGCGTGGCAACGTAGTGGGCAGATGAGAGACGTTGCATCAAATGCGGAAGAGAGCAAAGATCGACTGTCAAGGCTATTGGAATTTTTACAAGCCGAGGTGGAAAATGAGCAGCAAATAAATTTAGCCTTGACAGGTTTTGACATCACATCGGAGGATAAAATGAAGAAAGTGAAAGGAAGCGACGTCCAAAAGGATATACCTAGCGCCAGCGTTCTTTTTGTAAATGATGATAAAAAGGTCAGTACATGTGTTTTCTGTAGTGCACAACATCATAGTCAAGCTTGCGAAGAGGCGAAAAAGATGACGGTCGAAGATAAAAAAGGTTGTCTTCGGAAGGCAAATGTTTGTTTTATTTGTTTATCGCGTGGTCATTTCGCAAGACAATGTAGAGTTAAGGTTAAGTGTAGTTTGTGTGCACGAAAACATGCAACGGTTATGTGTCACTTAGGTGGGTCTAAGAACCCACAGGACCAAAATAAGTCATATTATCAAAAGTCGCGAGCGGAGAATAATCTTGTAGCGTTTTCGAAAGTACCCGAGGTTTGTTTACAGACGCTTTGTGCTGTTTCGTATTCCGATACGTGTGAAAAATTGGTACGTGTTGTTTTGGATACGGCCTCGCAGCGTTCGTATATATGTTCGGACATCGCTCAAGAGCTTGGATATGTATCAAAAGATAAGCAAGAGGTAATACACTCCTTATTCGGCGGTATAAAATCTGAAAGTATGGTACATGATTCGTATACGGTTCGTTTAAGAAATTTAGAAAACACATATGCATGTAACTTTTCAGCGATGGACCATGCAAAGATTTGCGACACCTTGCCTTGCGTAAAAAAAGGACCTTGGTTGGAAGAATTAGGTAAAAGAAATATTTCTCTCAGCGATATTGACAGTGGGATTAGTCGTATAGATATCTTGATAGGAACTGACGTCATGGGTAAATTACTGACAGGGGAAAAATATAATTTGAAAAACGGACTGACTGCGTTTGAGACTCTTTTAGGCTGGACTGTAATGGGAAAATATCCTGTTGAATTGGAAAGTGAAAACCCAGTGTCAGTGCTCACGAATATGTTGTCGGTGCAATATAATATTACGGACCTATGGCGGCTGGACGCAATAGGTATAACAGATCCAATTGAGAAGGTAGACCAGGTATTAATAGACAAACAGATTACGGAGTTCATAAATAATACTGCTAGAATAGACGAAGAAGGACGCTATGAGATAAGGTTACCTTTTATAGAACATCATATGCCCATGTCTAGTAATTTAGAAATATCACGTAGTAGACTCTTGAAGACTTGTGAAAAGCTAAAAGGTCAAAGTTTGTTTGGAAAATATGATGAGGTTATTAGGGAATGGGTTAAAGACGGCGTAGCAGAGAGGGTACCAGAGAGCGAAATGAATTCACTTGCTCACTATTTACCCCACCGAGCGGTTGTAAAAACTGAAGGTACGTTCAAAATTCGCCCTGTATTTGACGCCTCAGCAACTAAAGCAGGATTTCCATCTTTAAACCAATGCCTAGAAAAAGGTCCAAATTTAATAGAACTTGTACCCACTTCTTTGATTCATTTTCGTGAGAACAATATTGGAGTTATTTCTGACATAAAAAGAGCATTTTTGCAGGTTGGGGTCAATGAAAAAGATAGAGATTACTTTCGGTTCTTTTGGGAGTCTGATGGGGATACAGTTATGTTGCGTCACAAGCGACTGGTTTTTGGATTAGCGTGTAGTCCATTCTTATTAGCCATTGTTATTGAAATGTTGTTACGAAAGGCACAAGAAACTGCACTGGCAGATTCCAGTAAATGGAGCGAACAATCAGTTGTAAAACTGCAAACCTCCTTTTATGTAGACAATTGTGTCACAAGTGTCAAGTCAAAGGATGAGTTGATTTGCTTTAAATGTGAAGCTACGAACATAATGGCTTCCGGTGGATTTGACCTACGAGGATGGGAGAGTTCAAGAGATGGACTGAAAAATAGAGAAACAAAAGTTTTAGGGCTGCAATGGAATAAAGTGGATGATGTAATGTCCATTAATCCAGAAGGTTTAATTTATAAACATCTTATCGTGGTTACCAAAAGAACAATTTTGTCTATGGCTCATAGAATGTTTGATCCTATTGGATTTACGTGCCCAGTGACTTTGCAGCCGAAACTTATACTTCAAGAGCTGTGGAACGAAAAAATAGAATGGGACACAGAACTCGTCGGCAAACATAATGAGAACTTTGTGCGGTGGATGCAGGATTTGCATTCATTGAGGGAAATCAGAGTGAAAAGAGAGCTTGGTGAAGGCACTTTGACAATACACACGTTTTGTGATGCTAGTGCAGTAGCATATGCGGCTGCAGTCTTCTCACGGGTAGAAAATAGGGATTACGTGAAAGTTAATTTACTGGGAGCAAAGTCGCGTATTGCTCCAAAAAATAGCACCATCCCACGATTAGAGCTAATGGCGGCGACAATTGCTGTAAGGCTGACTCTATCCATTGTTAAGGCTTTCAATAGAAAAGTTTGCGGAGTCACATATTGGTCAGATTCAACTACGGTTTTAGCTTGGATTGCTCGGGATTTACAGTGGAGTACCTTTGTTTGTAATCGTGTTAGAGAGATAAGGACATATACTTTACTGGAAAATTGGCGATATGTTCCTTCGGAGTTAAATCCAGCTGACTTGCCTTCACGAGGATGTAACCCATTACAATTACTAAAATCTCAATGGTGGTTAGGCCCAACATGGCTCTCTAGATCTGAAAAGGAATGGCCAGTTGGAGGAATCAATTTCGCAGAAAATGAGTGTAATCATGAATTAAGAAAATCCGTTATAGTGAATGTGGTTAACATAGCTGATGAAGAATTTTCATACACAGAGTTCTTTTCATCCTATAGTAGTTTAATAAGATGTTTTGCGTTGATGCGACATTTTGCAGATAATTGTAGGAACAATATCAAAAATAAATCAGACACAAAGTTATTGTCAATGGGAAATTCGAAGGATGATTTAGAAAGTTCAGGTTTCAGAAGAATTAAGAGTATACTATCGTTTAAAGAGTTATGGCAAGCGGAGTGCATATTTTTGAAACACTTGCAGGATAAAATGTTTAACGATTTGGGAAAAAGTAAGTTAACAGCCTTCAAAACAATGGTGAATGGAAAAGGACTTTATGTCCTCAAGACTAAGATTTTCAACCGAAAAGATGATTATAATTTTTTATGTCCAATTCTACTTGACGGGAAAAACAAAGCCATATATTTACTAGTTCGGGAAACGCATGAAATGCTGGGTCATGCTGGCACTCAAATAATTATGAACCATCTTAGGGAAAAATTTTGGATAATCGGTTTGCGCAGATTAACCAAAAGGGTTATCGGAGCGTGTGTCACATGCAAAAAACAGAGTGCAAAACACATGGAATGTGAAGCTCCTCCACTGCCATTAAATCGCGTTCGTGATGCTGCAGTTTTTGAAGTATCTGGCGTTGATTTCGCGGGACCTATTTATTTGAAAGGTCAAGGAAAAGGGTGGATATGCATTTTTACGTGTGCTGTTTATAGGGCAGTTCATCTAGAACTTGCATCTTCATTGTCCACCGAAGGATTTATGGAATGTTTACGAAGATTTGTCGCTCGTCGGGGACGTCCTAAGATGATTTATAGTGATAATGGCACCAATTTTAGGGGAGTGGCTAATGCTTTCAATAAATTAGATTGGGAAAAAATAGCTAAAAATAGCTCGGCACTGCGAATTGAATGGTATTTCAATCCACCTTCTGCTCCTTGGTGGGGAGGATGGTGGGAGCGTCTCATAGGTGTACTTAAAATAATTTTACGCAAGGTATTAGGTAGAGCAAGCCTATCGTATGAGAGCATGAATACGACGTTATGCGACGCTGAGGCTATAATTAACTCGCGACCTCTTACATATGTTTCGGAAGACCCAGAGGATCTTAAACCTTTGTCACCTTCTCTATTTCTTCAAGAAATTAAGCAGATAGGGGTACCGGATTGTGACGAGCTTTCTCATGTGAAATTAAACCAACAATTGAAGTATCGGCAAAAGATTTTCTGCGATCTTCGAGTAAGATTCCGGACAGAATATCTCAGCCAACTATTATTAAAAAATAGCAAAAAAGAAACGCGTACAGTTAACATCGGAGACGTTGTACTGATTGGAGATACATTATCGCGGAAACGTATCGATTGGCCTCTTGCTCGTGTTGTCGATATAATTCGTGGTCGTGATGGTAACGCTCGAGTGTACGTACTTAAAGTAAAATCCGGGTTTTGTAAACGACCTATACAAAGAATATATCCGTTAGAAATATCTGGGGAACAAACCCAAATTAAAGAACAGTTGTGTGAAAAGATAGCTACAAAAAACGCATGTACTGAAGATACAAGACTAAATATAATTGATGCAGACTTGAAGCAAAATGAAATGGAATTAGCTAAGAAAGTTTCAAGAAGTGGTCGGATAATTCAACAACCTAAAAGATTAAATTATTAATGTAATTTTTCTGAAAAACAATGCATAGAGTTTGATAATATACTTGAGAGGAGCAAATTTAAATTAACCATTATTATTATGTATTTCAAAATAAAAAGAATCTATAGTGTACCTAGTTTCAAAAACAATTGTCATAAAAGAAAAGATAAATTTTGTTAATTTCCTTCAAAAGGGGGAGGATGTTGTGAAATGTATTAATGCTGTTGCAAAATGTATTCAGGCATATCAATATTAGTATACTTTGGACAGCGCACTTATTTCTACTTTGGATAGTGTGATTATTTGTAAGTTGGTCAGAGTGTGATCTTGGATACTCGTGGACGGTTGTTGTTAGCAGGAAGGCAGAACGGCGTTTGTAAAATAAATAACATCAACTAAGAAAAGTATTTTTGTATTTGGACTTTATTCGGAACAATCATAGTGAAATTTACAGGAAATGTTGTAATTAACTTAGACCAGATCCGGAAGAAGTGATTTTGAAATGCGGGCAACTCTGTGGCAGTGGTACCATCTTGAAAAATCACTGAGAAAAAAAACCGCCTTTTTGGGTTATGACTTTCGATTCAACTGTTACAGTTTAACAAAATTTACACAATATTTGGACCTTACTTTGGACAGCATTTGCTGAAAATTAGGTTGAAATATTAGAGTAGGATTGCCAACTGTGGTGACTTTTGTCTCCTAAATCTTGCGAATTTACTCAGCAATATAAAACTTTTTTCCCTGTAACTTCCGGTCTAGTCATGAAATCAAAACTAAGTTCATGCAGTAAATGAACCTTATTGTAAACCAAATGTCGTAGGAATGTTGTAAAAAAAATCATGAAAGGGCTGCCAGCTATGACCATATTTGTAATTTTTTTTTTGAATTTCTTTACTATGCGATTATGTCATTAGATTTTTAACAACAATTAACAAATAATATTTACGTTTCGAAAATTTGTAAAATTTTGAGGGTAGTTACCTTAAAATTCTTTTCATCCCTATAACTACCAGCGCAGCCATTCAATCGGAACCAAATTCACAGGGTGGCTTTAACTTAACCTGAAGTAGATTAGGTATATTTTTGGCTATGCTGCTAACGCAGGGTTTCCAGCATCAGACATTTTCATAAATATTGCACCACCAGATGCTTCAAATTACATACTCTTATGCAAGTATTTGCAATAAAAATAAGGAACCAATTTTTAAATTTTCCGAGCTATGAAAATTTTTCAGAAGGCAGCCTCAAACAACGTTTAACGGCCGAAACTTTCGATGAAATCCTGCGATGAGAACGAAATCCAACAGATACGTTGATTTAAGTATGAAATTGTTATTTTAAACTTATAGCTGCTTCATTGGAAAAGTGCTGCCAACACTGAACATTTTCATCAGCTATGCTATAGTTGGGTTTTGTTGCTTTGGATAAGGAATGGTTGATATGATACTATTAAAAAGTGTAAAACGTCTTTGCACATTTTTTTGTCACTCAAAGGCAATTTCTTCGAAAATTAGTTTTCTAGCGGTTCTGATGCGCTAGGATTTTTTGAGGCATTGATTTGGTTTGCCAGATTTTGTCGAAAGCTCGAGTTAAGTCTAAAAAGACTACTGAGCAATACTTATCTTCAAATGCTATCTTGATATCTGAAGCAATTTGTTGGACCTGTTGGATGGTTCTGTGTTATTTTCGAAACCGGAATTGGTGTTATGGAAATTGCCTTGCATTTTCAAGTATTGGAAGAAAATTTCTAAGCAGAGCTTTCTCGAAAACTTTGGAGACGTTGGACATAATTGGTCTGTATGACTTCACTTCGGAAGAATCTTTGGAAAGCTCGAGGATTATTATGATCTCGCCTGTTTTCCAAGCTTCAGGGAAAAGTCCAATTCAAAAAATAGCGTTGAAGAGACTAGACAGTCAACGGAATACGATGTCAACTGTTTGACCATAGCATAATCCTGCATAATAATATTTCGATAAAATAATAAAATAAAATTTTAAATAAAATTATATATAAATTAAAATTTTTTCGATAAAATTTTGATTGGTTGTGAGTCCTGAGCACTGATAATAGGGCAAAAGTTGCATGTTGCGGCGGTGAAAGGTATGAACACCTGTTTTATGTGAACTGCTAAGGCGGTGGTTTTCTCTGCGGCCTTTCTGGCCCATTGTTCGTTAACAGTTGACTTCCCACATGGTATGCCTATTAATTTTCTGGACCACTTTCAATAGCGACTAGTCGGCATTTAGCTCATCTCGCAAAACAAGTGAAACTTTAGCTCATTGTCCTTCGCAAGTGCCACTCCGAGCTCCTGAGAGGCATTGTTGAGTCGTGCTTTAGTTTGGGGTGATCTGCGCAGCTGCCAATTTCTTCGTGCCTGTCTATTTTCCTGTACTAGGATTCTGGTTGATGATGAATAAGTGTTTTTCGGAATGCAAATTAATTTTAGATATTGCTCGACGAAATACCTCCAAGACATGCTTGTAAAAAAATCAACTGCAGCATTGACTTCTTTCGGTGAATTGAGTGGTGCTCTTTGAAATAATGAGCTGGTGAGGTATCGTCTGAATGAATTCCTGTTAGTTTTATTATATATATGCATATATACGCTTATATATACTCTAGAGTGATCTGACGACAGATTGAAAACTGCTTCTGATATTACGGAGCTTAGAGGTATTCCCTTCAAGATTGCGAAGTGAAGAAGGTCCAGAATTTAGTTGATGTCCGACTGCCAATACCTTGGCTGGCCAGTTGAAATCTATCTCAAGCCATTGGTTTGTAGTCTTTCGAAAAACGTATGTTCTGCATTGAAGCCGACAGTCACGAAGAATTTGGTTCCTGAGATGAGAAAAAGCCTTCGAATATTGGTTTCGAAATATTGTGCCTCAGAGGGCAGTAAAGTAAAGTAATGCAATGAAAACCATTGTACGGGTCTAGGGGTTGAAATTGGTAGAGAGCTTCATTACAAATTTACAATCTATGTGGATACGAGTGTGAAGTGATAGTTTCACGACTCAATTTAGCCCTGGTTAATTCAGGTATCTATTTAGAGCTAGGGGAACTTAAAGTTTGGTGCGTGGACCATAGTCCAAGCCTTAGTTCGAACTAAAAACCTTACACACAAGAAGCCTGTGCTCTACCCGTTAGGCTACTCAAGCAGAAGGTAGTCGACGGACGAAATTATAATCTAAGTCGACTGCTTCTGTAGCCAAATTGATGTTGCTTGGATATAGCCTTCGCAAAGTTCTTCTAAACTATGATTGAGCAAATGTATTTTAAGAAGTATTGCAGACCCGCCTCTAGCCTTGTATCCTGGGATGCAAAAATTATTACTTTTTCCGTAAAGTGGATTGCCAATATAAGTAACACATCAATGTCATGAGATGAAATAAAGCAGGCTATTTCTACTTTATACTAGACAATGACATTTGCTTTTGATGAGAAATTGAAGTAACATGTTTTGCTTCTGAGAACCTGTTGCAATCATCGTCGTCATGAGTTGATTTTCGAGCAATTGACTGCCTTCTTTCTAATCAAATATTGGGAGCTTATATATGTCTTTTCCCGGGTAATCAATCGGTTATATATTCCCTTGTTGGGCCTTGTAGAGTATCTAGAATTTTCACAGAATGCAGCGCATCTTTTAAAGAGATGTTGAGTCATTCGGTTGAGCAATTGATTTGGACATCGGGGCACACGAGTATATTGGATAACTGTGATGCCTGGCAAGGTTTGTTACCTAACTACCGAGGGTCTCATGCCCCTTCTCAATGTGAATACCCATCACATCGGTCAAATTGGCCTTAAAATACTTCGAGGACACTAAACATTTTCGTGTTCAAGGCTCACCCTGTGCGACCGCAAGAAAACCTTGGGTCTCCATGAAAGCATATGCAGTGCTCGTCTCTGTATCGTGGCTGGTCCCACGAGTTACTGCGTCATAGAACGGCTTGTGCAACTTTTGGGCGTTGAGTCCAATGAATTCTGTTGGAGCTGTGGCGCAGGGAATGAAGAGAAATCTGTCTGAATTCTAATGCGCCAGAATCCACCTCTGCCGAGAAGAAACATGGTTTCACTTGGAGCACTCTTTCCCTCAAGTCTGACTGAGCTATCATATATTGACTACAAGGGTATTTTCGCGCAATTTATTAAAAAACTGGATGGTTTCCTGGGTACAGTGGCTGAGCGATATCTATATCCGTGGCATAGCAACGAACCTCTTTTAAGCTTATGTATGTCATTTGCGAGGATTCTTTTCGGCTGACAGCCAGTCAGTACGACCAGCATCATGTTTATCTTTCTTGAATTTCTCACTCTATTTTATGAGCTGTGTCGTCAATATTTTTACTGATGTTCGAAGAAGAAAATTGGCATTAAAATCACTTATATATATATATATATATATATATATATATATATATATATATATATATATATATATATATATATATATATATATATATATCATCATAAAATTTCAGTGGAAAAATCTCAGGAACGCGCCATTCGATTGAACTGAAATTTTCAGGATATATTGACGTACGTATATGCAGAATAGTGCCAGGTTTCACAAAAAGTTAAAAATCTTTAACCCTTTGGCGTCGGCGGCCATTTTACTGATGTATTAAATATACCTATTATTTTGTCAAAAAATAATTTTTGCAAAAATTAAGCCAATGTAATGAATTTCGAACGAGTTTTTAATGTAAATTTCATAATTTTTTCAAAATGTTAGCCTATGTGTGCACTAGGCGCCTAAAATGAGGTTGAGAAAATTTGAAAATTTTTTAACTGCGATAACTTTTTACTAGATTATTAAATCAGCATGAAACTTAAAAGACGTATTAATGTTGTTAAGCTGCACACTTGCATAGTTTTTCATGAACATGCTGGCAACCCTGTAGCTACAACAGGCACTTAAAGTGAAAACATTCAAACCATCGTATCTTTTAAAAAAAATTCGTTTCTTACAATAAAAACCAACTTGTATACAAATTTTATTCTTTACCAACACAGTCAAATCAAAACTTTGCAAATTTTATGTCGGACAAGAACGGTAATCCTTTCCCAATTTACCTATATTTTTGGCATCAAAAACTTCTGTTCACGAGAACAGTTGAAATTTACAGAATACATTGGACTTAAATAGGACCAAATCTGATAGAAACGATTTTGAATTGTGGGCAACTCCGTGCCAGTGGTGCCATCTGAAAAATTAAAAAGAAAAAAATTTGCTTTTTGCTCTCTGAATTCTGATTCAGCTGCCAAATTTTCATGAAAATGACACAGTAACTGGTCCTTAATCTAAACCGTGTTTGGAAGAAAGTTGGTTGAAAAATTAGATTGGTGCTGCCAGCTATGGTAACTTTTGTGTTTTTGGTATTGAAAATTAACTCAGGAAAATAAAACGTTTTGCCCTATAACTTCCAGCGCAGTCACCAAATCAATACGAATTTCAGATAATTAATGGAACTTATTACATACATTATTCAGACTAAATTTGGTTGAAAAGTCACGATAGGGTTGCCAGCTATTGTTGGTTTTGTGTTTATTTGCAATATCTTGATTAAGCCATTTTATCGTAGAATATTCAAATGGTGATGATATTGTAGTGACAATAAGCAGCAAATATTAAGTTTTCGATTATTTGAAAAATTGCAGCTGGTAGCCCAAAATTTCTTTATAATCCTATAACTTCGAATGCAGTCATCGAATCGAGACGAAATTCGCAGGGTAGGCTGATTTCAACGTGAAGCAGATGTGATATATTTTAGGCTTTGATACTAGCAACAAGTTGCAGCACGAGTCGGTTGTGCTATTTTTGTATCGATAAATGCTTACAGTTAGTATTCATACCGGAAACATTTACAATGAAAATAAATAACCAATGTCTCAATTCCCAAAGTTCTGCAAATTTTTTGGATCGGAGCCCCAAACACCAACTTCAGTTACAGTGCTGCAGGCACTGGGCATTTTCTTCATTGATGTTATATGAGATTCAGGTGCGGAAGAGTTTTTTTTTGTTTATTTTTAGTTGTACTAAATGGACAAAAGTCAATTATTGAATACAAAACAAACATAAAAATAAGCTGAAACAAAATGAGAATGCACAGTAAAAAACGAAAAACTCATGTTGTGATTTTGGGATGAAAAAATAAAAATTTAAAATTTTGAATGCTTGTATCCTTGGCAACAGAAGACCAAACTTTAGGCCATTGTGTTGCCTAAGTGAACGCAATACTGGGAAATAAAAATAAGTATCAGTCTAAACATAACATGTGACACTCCAAACATAAAAGAAGAACGATTTCTATGAACTGCTTTATGGACGGAAGCACGGCTACTGACGTCACATCCAACAATCTCATAAAAAAACTTAAAGATGAGGCACTTAGATATTATAGAATCTATGATGAAAAATGCTGTCAAATAAAAAGTCAGTAGTGTGGTGTGGTAAGTGCGAAATGCAAGTCCTGAATAATGATCGACAAATATATCCTCAATTTCTTTTCGGAAATTAACGTAGACTGTTTCTTCAGTCAACGCCGAAAAGCAGATCAATCACACTTGATTCATGATTTAAGCTAGCTTCGACAGGAAGGTAAGTTTAATTAATTAGTTTCATGAAAAATTAAATTCAAAGCTAGGTCAGATACCTTTCTTATAACTTTAAATATTAATATCATTTTGGCACAATTGAAAAGTCTCACGAAGTGCAGTGCAGTTTTCTTCGAAATGGATTATTAACGTCAGTAGTATCGCAAACGGAGCAGTTCTCTGAACTTTTGAAGAAACTAATCAATCATTCACTTATTTGTCATCAACAAAAAGACTCGTCAATTTTCACATCGATGACAAATTGCATTACCTTGCATGCCTAATCGTTTGTTCAGATCGTGACCTGAATATTCAATCAAATGACTCAACCTTGTTTAAAAAAAAATTAAAATGCACAAGGTAGGAGCTCACTTGATCAAAAATTGCATATTCCGTCACACTGCACTTCTCACCTCGCACCCATACACGCACACAAAAATTTTCAAGATTGGAGTCATTTAATTGTCTGGCCAGTGTGTATCATCTCATCCGCACTCAAGAATGCCGATCCCTATAATCAATTCGTTTTATGGTGAGCACAGCAAAAACTATAGCCATACAATTGATCCCATGTCCTACGGAAGGTACAAATTTTCCACGAACTTAGTCGACTGTTCGTCAGCTTAGCCTATGTAGAAATCTAGAAAAACACTGTGGTCGCAGTCAGGATCTATGTGTCTTGTTTGGTCTGCTTTCTTGCCTGGTTGACCCTTAAATAATTTATAATTTGCGCTCGAATGCGTTTCATTTAATTGTCGCGAGGCGTTTACATATTATAGATGGCTAGATGCTAGCCGAGCGAGACTAGAGGCTGAAACGGGAAATTATGATGGTTTAATATGTATTTATGTGAAAGGTACCTATGTATGTATAAGTTTACTGGAAATTTGCACTTGTGTACTGCCACGCAAAGCGAAAGCAGAAATAAATTTCAAAAATTCCATGTTAGCATAAAAAAATAAAGTCTTTGAGATTTAAGCTGAAGTACAAATTTTGTAGCAGGAAGAGATGTTACTAAGAGAATCCCAAATTGTTTGAAACCAACACTTTAAAATCCAAAAATAGTGCTCCACGTCAACTAAATTTACCAAAAAAAATCGAGTTCAACGATTTCCGATTTTCCTCAGTTTCAATCGCTGCCAGATATATACTAACAACTCTCGGCCCTGTATCTCATCGAACAATATTTTTAACTTTAAAAACAACCACATACATCAGCTAGCTTGACGTCTTTCTTGGTTGACTGTTGTCAAAGAAAAAAGACATTGAAAACTTACTGGACTTCCTCGAGAATCGCAAGTGAAGCGAGCAATAAATAGATTAACCCGCAGTCACTTCGCTATGTAGCCTGTGGACCATTTCCATGCTATTATTATCCAATTAAAATTATTATTACAGGTTGTTAGGAACGGCCACGTAGCGTGGTACTGTGGTTGCGTTGTTGGACCTCGATCCATTCTTTTACTGGCATGCCATGTCGTGGTGGTTTTCCTCTGAATAACGGATGGATACCATAGTAAATAGTATAATATGCGGTACAACTGCTAACCACTGCCAGCTTTCGAAAAGAGTCACGGGATCCACGGCGAAGTGATGATGAGCAAAGCCGGTAAGCTGGCAAGAGAATCGTCGCGCAGCGTTCACAAGTTGGCATTTTAATTGGTCGACAAGTGCAAGACGGTCATTATTATCTTCGATAGCTTAGAGCATCTATCGGACTCGACTTATTGAATTGGGTGCATCAAGAGCTGTTACTGTTGGACTGCAACTGAACTGTTGTAAGTTAGCCGGCAGTAATTAGAGGAGTCAACTGTTTGTTAGCGGATGGGTATCGGCACGATGAGATCCATGCAATGGAACCAGTGAGTGCCTCTAATGTACACCCCTATCATCAATTGCATATCATTGCATTCTACATTAGATGGCTTCGCAGCTGCATTCGCTTGTAGTTGGATCGCAGAGGCTTGGTGGATTCGATCAAAAGATTCAAGCTGGATTACGATTAGATGTTATGGTAGAATGCTTTTGATTTGGACCTTGTATTGCACGACGTTTTCAATTTAAGTGATAGGCTAAGAAATGATTCCATCGGTTGATATCTGAGTTAGGGAGACTATCTTATTTTATTGTAACTGTGCAGAAAAGGTGTAGATTAAAAGCTGAGCATTGACCCAGGCATTAACATCACTTGATTCCCGCGAACCATCACATAAAACTTGTAGGAGTAGCGACTGAATAAAGTTTATTGATTTTTCTATTGTAGATATAAAAAACCCAATCTGTCCCGCTATCTGAAAAGTATATATTCCTTACTTTTTAATCATAGACTATACTTGATTTCCAAACTGTATGTATCAGCAACAAAGATTCATCTGGATGGTCTGTGGGACCCAAATGTATGGATTCAGCAATAGAAAGTGTATTGAGAAATCATAGAATATTAGATGCAGAGACACATAACTGACATTGGACGTCCGGCAATCTTCTATTCAACGGTCTCTAATGGAAATTCAGACACCGAGACCGATAAGATATGTAAATCTATCTGGAACTGTAATTTAATTTTATAATTAGACACTCAAGGTGAATATTCAAGCCCCATAATTGTATGGGTAGATAGATGAATGGAAAGATAGATGCATGTAAGCAGGTGCATATTAAGTGGGTTCCTCGAAGGTTTATGTAATTACACGTGTCATGCGGAGCCAATTAAAATGATGAAGGAAGATGTGTAGATTGTAGAAAAGGCTTATTGAGGTACATATGTGAAATGAGATAAATGGCACCCTAAGAGGATCGAAATACTTACTTCAAAACTTCAATAAGAAAAATCGAAGCCTCGCTGGCAGGCAATTACCAGCAGAATATAAAAAAGCAAATAAAACCGATTCGATTTTTTGCTTTCAAAACCCAATATTTTTTAATATACCAATTTTTTCTATGAAAGCTAGATATGTTTCAATTTATTGACAGATATCGAAATTTCGAGGGCAATATGCTCCTTTCTTCAGAGAAAGTCAACACTAATGAAAAGGACATATTAGTCTCATAATTGAGATCAATACAAAAGAAATTGCAATTTGAAAATAATCCAATGGAAGAAGAATTTGAATTCAATTTCATTTTGAGCTAATTATAGATTTATAGTCAAGATTGACAACACATTTTGAATCTTGCGCCTATACTATTTGTACTGCAGGCTCTTATTTTTTTTTATTATTTTTTGCCATTACTTTTAATCTTTCCGAAATATGTTGCTACTAAGCATGTACAGCTGGGATCTTCTTGGGATAATTTAATCTTCCCACTGCTTAAGGCTATGATTTAAGCTATTTTATACTTAATTAATGATGAAATAACTTTGCTTACCTGACAACCCTCCTAATCGTCCACAGGTCTACATATCGTCGCTGTTAAATCAAACCGGCATATCTGCAAAAATTGAGTTTTTGAGTTTTTGGTATCAAAAAATTCCTTATTTTCCCGTCTATTTTTATGTCGCACCGGCATATTGTATAGTTGAATAAAAACCCGTCTAATGGTGTTGTGCCGCTTTGCATTCACGTGGAAATAGCCCACATGCGAAAACTTTAAAGCGCTCTGGTGAAAAATATGCATTTTGCAGATATGCCGGTTTGATTTCACAGCGACGATATATGAAAAACGCACTCATAAGCTAATTACCACTGCTATAGCTTGATGCATGTATGCCTGACTTGGACCTGTTGCGTGCTCCAAAGAACTAATTAGTCTGTTCTCATGTCTGTCTGCTAGCATGTAGAATTTCGTAATCAATTCGGCAATCAGTTCCCTAAATGGCTTCAGATCACTCTCGCGATAAATTAGAAAGTTCACTTAATTTTGATTTGGCTGGTTGTAAAACCTGCGACTGCACAAGTGCAGAGCCTACCACTCGTATATCTCCGCCTTTATTGCGTCAGTTTCAGGATGCGGATGCATATGTGAGGATTGACCAGGTAAGAGTTTGGTAGCAAATACTAGAATATTGGCAAAAATATATCGTATGCGCTGAAATTCGGTATTTCCGACTTTGATTTTATGTCAAGCGTAGCGGTTAAACATGGTTGAACTTCAGAAATTTGTGAAAGTCCATACCAGGCTACCTCAATGTAATGCCTGATATAATCTTAAAGTTATCGAACGAGACAGCAATTTTTTGTATTATTGTGAAACATTTGAGATCCTCTATACTTCGACGGATTTCGAAATACACAAAGTTCTGTCTTGCTGTGCTGGTTGGATCCATTTCCCATTTGCTAAAATAAAATTTCAACTCAACCAAATAGCACTTTAGGATCGTCATTGCTTCGAGCGGGACTTCACTCGAATATTGGAACTTGAAGCTGAATCAATCAAATCGGGAGGTGACCGGTCAAAATCGTGTAAACTATATCGGGTGATGGAACCACAACTCTTGATACCACAACTTTTTTAGCTGAATTAGCTTTATAAACGTTGACGTAGAATTGCACCTTGGTGCTTGTAGTATAGCCTCTTTGAGAAAACAGAACTTGATCAGCTTAAACAGAAGTCGAACGAATTTGCGACTACCAAACTCGTTTCGAGCTGAGCTGCACTCGAAGCTGAAAAATGTACTAGTTTCGAGTTAAAAATGGAATTACAAAACCCGAAACTACCTCGGTTGACAACTCGAAACATAATTTTTAGTCTTGTGCTATTCAGTGATCAACCCGGTCAACTCAAAGGGTTTTTTCGGTTGCTTGTTGTTTTTGCTTTGTTGCTGCAATTTGGTATTCCGGCCAAATTAGTGAGACTTGTAAAGATGACGATGACCAACTCCGTCTTGCAGAACAGTTTGACGGATCCTTTTGAAACTCTGGGTGGCTTGAAGCAGGGTGATGGAATAGCGCCCACGCTCTTCAACCTGGCTCTTGAGTTCGCTATTCGAGCAATGAACGTAGACACCAGCGGCACGCTACTTTTTAAGTCGACACAATTGGCAGCGTACGCGGATAACATTAACATCATGGCTCGAAAACTGACCGATGCAGAAGAACTTCTGCTTAGACTTGAAACCGCAGCAAAGGAAGTTGGACTACGAATGATCGAGGACAAAACGAAAGTTATGATGCAATCTAGGACAAGGACGCCAGCGCACACGACCATCAACGTAGAGGACCTTTGCATCAAATTCGTGGACAACTTCGTTTACCTGCGTAGCAATCTATCGAGTGACGCCAACGAAACTGACGAAATCAAGCGGCGGATACAATTAGCAAATAAGACATTCTTCTCGGTACTCCCCATTATGAAATCGAAATATGAAAAACTAAGCTCCGCGTTTATAAGACTATCATATGACCTGTGCTGTGCTATGGTTGCGAAACATGGACTTTGACCCAAGTCTCCGAAAATAGGATCGACACCTTCGAACGCGACCGAGATGGATGGCGACCGAGATGGATGGCGACCGAGATGGATGGCGACCGAGATGGATGGCGCATCCGGTACAACAATGAGTTGTACGAACTTTACGATGAGCTGAAAGTCTCCAAGATCGTCAAATTACAACGGTTACAGTGGGCTGGGCACGTGCAACGGATAAATGATGATCGCATGCCAAAACAAGTCATGAACGCAAGACGAGTCAACGGAGCGAGGCCAAGAGGAAGACCCAGAGCTCGCTGGGAGAGCTCAGTGTATGCGGACACCAAGCAACTATTGGGGTTCCAAGACTGGAGGACGCGGTCACGTGACCGAGACAATTGATAGAAAATCGATCTAGGCGGCCAAGGCCCGACGCCGGGCTGTCGTGCCACGTTGATGATGATGTTGTTTTTTTTGAAGAGATTGCTTGTTTATAATGTAAGTATGCATATTTATAAGATATTCATTTATTTAGCTGCATTCAGGTTGCAGAAAACATGATTGACAAAAGCATGAACATTAATCTGATGTTTGATGCTCGCTCAGGAGACAATCGTTTCTAGAACAACAAGATGTTAAAAGAATCGCGGATGCACTGATAGAAAATGGAGTAACTAAGCCAAGTAATTTTCTTTATTAGTTTACCATCGTACTAGTAAGAAAGAAAAAAGGATAAGACCAGAGCAAGAAGTTCAAATTAGATTCATCCGATCTTCATAGCTGAGTTGTCCATAAAATACATTGCTATTGTGACATCAAGAGGGCAAAATGAATATCTACTGATGGAATTTGGATTGACGAAGGCTCCTGCTGTTTTCTACCGGTTGATAGCCGAGAGAGGTGAAATAGCCGTTTCCATGAACGATATTATGCTGGCAACAAGAAACTATAAAGAAAACTGCAGTCTGCTGCCCGAAATTTTGGACTGATTAAGTATCGCGGCTTGGAGCTGAATCTGCCCAGGATTGACTAATGTTGATTTTTTTGGGCATAAAGCAGCTACGGACGGAATTTCTCCTAGTCAGTGTCATCTGCAAGCAATCAATATATTTGTATACCAGCTAATGAGTGTGAAGTTTGACGATTGGGACACCTACAGAACCTGATGCATAAAGTTGCAATGTTTGAATTCGCCGATAAAAAAAGAAAACGCACATATAGTCGAATCTTTAAGGCTGGAGTAACTTTTTATCGCGGGCAAAGTTTTGTTTGCAAAAATCGATTGAAGTAGAAAACAATGATATTTTTTTAGCTTTTATTATTTGTTGATATTTTAAATTATACTCAGAGGAGTCACATTTCAAACAATCGGCTATATTTTATGATTTTATTCCTTATTAGTGGTGAAACTTTTCCGAAAAAAAGTTTTTTTTATTCATCCTCCAGGTGAATAAGTCATGATCCAAACCTCCGTAGCATGGATCAAAATTTCAAACGTTTACTAGCACGTGACTCCCAAATTAATCTCGGATATGTCAGATTTGAGATCATTCGTGAGGTAATGCAAAATAATCGTCTAGTACTTCATCATTTGTGACTCGATCGAGTTTCATAATTCCACCCCTGTATGCCGTAGAAGACCGTAGAAGTGTCAAGTTCATTCAAATGGGGCGCATTCAGGGGTGGAATTCTGAAACTCGAACTGAGTCGTGGTTTTCGAGTCATGTCGAACTCGTCTCGAAAACGATTTGCGATTCTGACACTCGATCGAGTTACAAATGATGAAGTACTAAGCGAATCTTGTACATTACTGCACGAATGATTTCCACGTCTGAAGCCAAATTGGTTGTCTGGTATAACATTAGCGAGCTCGTATTCGATGGAAATAATCGCCATCCAAATTTTTTGAAAAAGCTATTTGGAAGCAAGGAGATCGAACGAATTTTGGTGGCTTTTTAGATAATTAGTCAGCAATGCTTTGAATGTTCCACGATTCAATACTTAGATAATGGAACTCTTTTTTTCATTTATTTCTAAGCTTTGTTGAAAAATAACAAACGATGATAATTTATTTGGATCATCGACAGCTCTAGATATAAATAGCTGTGTTTAATGAGCACGAAAAAAAAACAGAGCATCTCAAGGCAAGTAGCGCGGCTGTCAAAAAAGTCAAGCAAACCAGAGCAGTTGAGAGGCAGAAAAAAGTCGAGCAAGTGAGAGCAGCTCAGAGGCAATTCTCAAAATTCATTACTTGTCAGAATATCAACCTGTCAATTCACTAACAAAAAACTGCACTTCAGTAATAATTTTTTTGTTGAAAATCGATTCCGTGACAATTGGGAAACAGATGGTTGCTTGCCCGAACTTGCTCTACCAGAAAAAGTAGAGTAAAAACCGTACTCTAAAGTGCTCTAGTTGAACTTAGAGCAAACTCATGAAAAACAAATCAGAGCAACTTCGGGCAAGTTACAGGAGCCGAATTGCTCATTAAACACATTTAATAATCTCTATATTTTCAACTTAGCCTAATTTTGACGAGTAATGTAATTTAATGTAAAGTGTTTGTGGGAGATGTAGATTGTGACAAAGTGTATAAATGTATCCACAATACTCAACTGCCAGCATTTTTAGCGTTATTGCGAAACGCCGGAAAGCCTTTGTAGTTCTGCCAGCCAGAGAAACGTATGGGATGAAAGACCTTTACAAAGAGCTGAAGCAATGATGTGTTTAGGGTTTTATGCGTATGTAACACCTTCTTGAGAGGTTAGGCGGCAGGTTCTGCGGAGGGTGACATATAACAGGGTTTGAGCCTGTTAATTGAAACATTGACGGGTTCGTTCCTGATCTCCAGAGTGAAGAAAATTGTATGTCTGGCTAAGACTCACCGTTATACGGTACATGGAGTGGTGGACGAACAAAATCGATTGTAATGAAGTCATAAAAGCAAGAGTCGAGTTGCTTGAAGATGAATATCTTCGATATTGTGTGATGTTTTACGTCAGTCCGCCGGAGTTTTTCCATAGTCGCCAAAAATTCGGAGGCTAATTGGGTTTGGCAAATTTTCCTAGGATTTGCATGAAAAAAATCACTAGGAAGACGTGGATTCTCTTCATATAGGAGTTGTGCCAGTGACACAGTGAATTTTTCTCGGATCAGAGATCGTAGTCCCAAAAGAATTACAGGCGACTTTCTGGTTCAGGACGTATCGTATTGAGCCATGCTAGCTGATTTTAGAGAACGATGCTATCTTTCTAGAAAACCGCGTGCCTGAGGGTGGTACGCTGTGATACGATTGCTTTTGAAGACCAAGAGTCGACCAAGCTCAGCGTGGAGCACTGACTCAAATTGTCAGCCCTGGTCGGTGGTAATATATTTGGAAACTCTCAATCGACCAATCAACTGCTCAGTATTAATGTTGGCCAAAGTAATTGCTTCAGGCCAGCGCGTCAAACGGTTGATGATTGTTAAACAGAATGCGCATCTCAGAGAGTGTGTTAGAGGCAATGGAACTGGCAATGTTTAGATAAAGGAACTCTTTATTTCATTTTATTCTAAGCTTTATTGAAAAATAACAAACGATAGTAATTTATTTGTGTCACTGACAGCTCTTGAGATAACCTCAACCAGTATCCACTATTTATCTGGGCAATCTTCCCAGTCTTTATCGATGGGTTATATGCAAGTACTACAACAATCACTTGACACACAACAAGAACTGCCGAGTCCGTTACAACCTGTGACTCATCCATTGCCTTTGACTACAGTCCTGCTATTTCTATGCAAAGTGCCAGCTCGACTTTGCAAGAAGAAACGCCCTATCAGATACATTCTGCAATAACTTTGATTGCTAGTTTTCTTCCTCTACAATGCTTTGTGACTAGACTTACATATAAGACGAGTATTGCTGCTGTGAAAAACTACATGGAACACAAACTTGGATTCTACCAGCCCTGCTGGACTGCACTAAACTTACTCCGGATAACATTGCTTGAAGATTGATCAGCTCATACAAAATAACCACCATTGTATAATTGCCAAAACTTTCATCAGAGGACCTCGTTCGAATTTTCAACGAAAAAGAAAAGAACCTTATCTAAAAAAAAATGTGAAATCGCTTTACATTATCAAAACGTTCGTGGCTTGAGATCGAAGCTCCAATCTATGTCCTTTAACTCTTCACTTGCCTTAGATAATATTATCTGCCTCACGGAAACTTGGCTCACAGTCAATATTAATAGCAGTGAAGTTCTTCCATTGCACCAGATATTATGATTAGATCAAAACTGTTCCATTTGAAACTAATTGCATGGTGATGATGTATTGATTGCCATACGCGAACCTCTTCAGGAAACATTCTGTCATAATTTTCATGCTTGTTTTCTTGTTGAATGTGTAATGGTTTGCACTTATTTTTTTAACAAACTTCTCTCTGTATATGTTCCTTGTAGCATTTCTTACGCTGTGTACGAAGTCTTTTTTTAATTTTTCTTTACTTTTTTTTACCCATTAATAATCTGTGGTGATTTCAATATGCCTTCCGTTGACTGGCATCTAGTTTCAAATTGCATCAGGTCTAGTAATCAGCTCTCCATAGTATTTTCGTCCTTCCTTTCTCTTGACTCCCTTTTGCAGATTAACACTATGCGTAAATTGAATGGTCGTATTCCTGACTTATTATTCTCTTATATTCCTTCTACTGCTATATATGTATCCACCGTGGTCCATCCCTATGTTTTAGCAGACGCTCACCTCCCTTCTCTCCCATTTTACGTCCCACTAACATATTCATCAGAGGAAGTTGCTCCTCGATACTATTTCCCCACGGCAAATTACCCAGCAATGACATCGCAATTTGAAAAAGCTAACTGATTTTCGTTCTTCGGTAAAATAAATATTGATCATGCACTTTCCTCAGTGACGTTGTTTCTACCTATACACCAACTTTTTACGCTCGTAAACCTTCAGATCCATCTTGGTTCACCCAACGAGTTTTGAGGGCAATCCAACTAAAAAATGTTACTCGGAAAAAGTTTCAAAGATTGAATTCTGCCTCTGATCTTGCGATCCTCGATTAAAATCGAAATTAAGAAGGCAATGCACGATTACTTTGCTAGCCTGGATTTATCTATTTCTTCTCGGAAAACTAAACCTTTCTGGTCACACATTCGGTATTTGAAGAAAAACATTTCCATCCCAAATCAAGTAACTTTCAATGGCTCTACCTATTTACCTCCGCAAGATGTATGTAATTTTTTCTCCCTCCTTTAAACGTTTTTCCTCTATTGTATATCCCCTTGATTCTCCTTCCTTTCCTTCTTCTCTTTCTCTAATCCATACTAATCCGATTGAAGTTGAAAATTTATTGCTCATACTTGATCAGGGTTCAAGTGGTGGCTCGTGGTATTTCCCAATTACTTTGCGTGATCTTTGTCTTCCTCATTGTGCGTCCCACTCTCTATCCTCCTTAATTTGACCCTATTTTCCGGTGTATTTCCTTCTGTCGGGAAAGTTTCTAATATTTATCCAATATTCAAAACCGGCGTTGTTTCCTGCATATCAAATTATCGTCCAATTTCTCTTCTCCCTTGTTTCAGTAAAATTCTTGAAAAAATTGTCTTCTCTAGGATGTATCGCTTATTCATCCAATCCTAGCTCCGGAACAGCATGGGTTCGTAACCTCATTTTCTTCTCAAATACAGATGCCCTTGCCTTAGATCATCAAATCATGTTGACGTAGTGTACACAGATTTTTTTAAAGCCTTGAATACTGTCAACCAAAGGATATTTCTGAATAAAGTTAGACATTTTGTTTATTTCGGGCCACACCTTTTGTGGTTTAGTAACCGTGAGTGCAAAGTTACTATTAACAATCTGTTTTCTTCTAGCTTTCATCCTTCTTCTGGTGTTCCACAAGGGTCTATCCTTGGTCCCTTACTTTTCTTGGTTTTTACTAACGGCTCTCTTTTCATTATCGATTCCTCTTGTCAACTATAAACTGACGATTTAAAATTGTTCTGAGTCATCAGATCAGTAAGTGACTGTTGTATTCTCCACAATGATCTGCGTGCTCTTCTCAATTGGTGCAACCACAATTTCTTTTCCTTAAGGGGGTATTCCGGTCTTTCGGTTTGAAAAAATCGAAAAATTTTTTTTTTGCATTTTCTTATTCCACTATGATCATATAATCTTGCTTTAAAATTTTATCGCAGTATCTGTTTTCGTTTTGAAGTTATTCGCATTTCCACCACTATCATCTCTGGAAATTCCCTTGCACGCTTGAGGCGAGAGTGTTTGAGATAAAACTTTAAACGCGATTTTCTCAAAACCATCTTTTCTCAACTTCTTGACAAGATTTCTCGAAAACGGTCTTACAAAATTTAATGAGTGATATATCAAATTATTTGCTATGATTTAAGGAAAAAGCTGAACTACGATTGTGATGATACAAAACAATTAACTATAATTTTTAATAAAAAAACTAAAAAAAAAAACGGAAAAATTAGAAAAAAAATTTGTTATCAGCTGCCATTTTTTAACGAATAATTGGATATTGATAAGCGTAGTTCATCTTGTAACGGGTATTTTTCTGAGTAAAATGGCACCTCATTTGCTAATTTCAGATAATTCAAACGGACGCAATCCTGCCAAGATTGATTTTCAAAGGTCAACTTCAAGCCCTCATAGCAACAACAATTTTCAACTTTTTTTTTTTAAATCCAAGTTTTTTCTAAAGTTTAAATCCTGCAATAAACGCAAAATAAAACCATATCCGTTGAGTATTTATTTTTATGTATTAAAATTCATATTGAAATAATGAATGATTATCGCGTGAAAAACCGGAATACCGCCTTAAATGTTATCAAATGTAAACATATGACTATTTCTCTCAAATTATATCCCATCTAATTCTCTTATTCATTTTCGACCAATTATCTGTTGTCCGTTAATCAATTCAGAGACTTGGGTGTGACTTTTGTTCCTAAATTGAAATTTATTCTGCAAGTCGCGGAAGTCACCGCTAAAGTCTCCCGAGTCTCTGGATTGGTACTTCGCGCTGCCTCTAAGTTCGTTGACATACGTACATGTGTTCGTCTTTTTTGAATTTCAGTTGGCTGAGTCCTCGAATATACTTCTCAACTGTCGCTTCCACGTTTCCTATACCTTCCTGAGGTCATCGAGGGTGTCCAGGGTAGGCTCACACGTTCTGTATTTTTAAACAGCATATTCCTTAATCTTCATATGTTTTCCGCCTGTCCTTTTGCATAAGCTGAAATTTGCAGAAAATTTCACAGATGAGTTATCAAACATACCTGCATTAGTCGAGTCGTGTGTTGATCAGGTCGTCTGATAGGAAGAAAAAGTTATCTATCTCTTTTTAAAGGGCACGATTTTATTCCTCAAGATCAAGATTACCATTGAATCAAGATTACCATTGAATCTCCAAAGCCAGACTTTGTTAGTTTCTTTTTCTTCATCGTACCTAGCGCAAGCACGAAAGTTTTCATTTACTTATTCACAAAAAAAAAAATTTTTTCAAGACAGTCCGAATTTTTTTTTTTGAGTCACTGGGGAAATGTCTCCGTATCTAAAGGCGGCTTTAGATATGCGGTGTTTGTCAAATACCGAGCACCTAGTTTGGCAAACTTCGCATGTGTGGTTGGGTTGCTCGCCTAGTGCTTGCCCTAGGCCAAGCACAAACATTCGGGTGCTCGCTATTCCCGTAGTTTGTGGAACTTTCAACCAAATCAAAGTACACGAGCAATGTGTTTGGGTATGTTCGGATCCCCGCTTTAGACATTCGGTATTTGTTGCGGTTGTTGATAAATACTGAAAAGTGTCAAACTGTGTGGCGCGAATAAAAATTTGCTAATCTGGCACGGTAAGCAACATATTTTTTGCGTAATGTTATTTTGAAGATGGAATATTTTTGTGGCGATAATTTATCACCGCTTAGCATGACATGATTATCACTATTTTCAGGAAATCCAATTAGATAGTTTTCATTAATAATCAATAATAGAAAATACACTGTTCTACTTTTGTTAACGCTCGTCATCCACCACCTTCTATTTCTTCTTTTCTTTGCATTTTTCAAAGTTAGCCCAGCACAAGTTACCACTACATATGCAGCTACTTCTTCTGCGTTTGTCAAATCCATATTAAATGACATAAATTTATTTAATTATTTACTCAGAGATGCAGCAAGTATTTCGTTATATTTTACAATAAAATGGCGGGAGTGAAAAACGACGACGAGCACATCGTACATGTTCCAGTTTTGGCAAACATTCGGCAATGCCCGAATGTCTAATTAAATGTGCTTGTCATTTCGCAATCACCAAGCCAAATGAGTTGACTAGGTGTTCTGTATTTGGCGAATAGGAGGTGTTTGACAAACACCGCATATCTAAAGCCGCCTTAACGGTAATAAGCTCGAAGCAATCACTACATTAATGTTTGTACTCCTCGAACTACTAATGACTGCTTAACGGCATTTGGTTCTTGATTATGCCTAGTACTATACTCTTCGCGAAACGAATTCAACGGTCAAATCCCATACAAAAGAGCTTTACTGACGAATTGAAAAGCTCTTTTTGTATGGGATTTGACCGTTGAATTCGTTTCGCGAAGAGTATAGTACTAGGCATTAGAACGATTCAAACTGCTAAGATTTTCTTTGTAATGCCTAGTACTATACTCTTCGCGAAACGAATTCAACGGTCAAATCCCATACAAAAACAGCTTTTCAATTCGTCAGTAAAGCTCTTTTTGTATGGGATTTGACCGTTGAATTCGTTTCGCGAAGAGTATAGTACTAGGCATAAGTCCGAACAACGCCGTGTATACACCAAAAAGGTAAATTTAGGCTTTAAAAAACATTGGTTGTAAAAATAGTGTCGAAATTTTAATTTAAGATGGAAAAAGGATTTGATGGATATATGAGATAGAAATATTATACATGATCAAAAGTCACAACGTTTATTTTTTGCAAGCGAACGTCGAAATACCTTCAGTTCTCATTCCTTTTCGGAGCGGATGCAGTGTTTTTACACCTAGATTATGACTTTCTCCATTCTATGAAGAAAAAAAGTTCCTAAACAAGTCGTAGCCCGAGAGAAACTGGCTCAATACAAAATTTATAACTCGAAAGTTTCAATCCTAGTCAGCCATGCTTCTTTTGACTCCGAAATCTATTGACTCCTTCAAACTTCAAGCACTCATTCTCATGTTGGATTAGCCGCTACTTTTCTCCCCACGTTTGAGACCTAAGTGTATTCGTTCGCTCGTGCTGCTTTCACTATAATAATTTTTTAGACAGTTCCCTGATTCATCTTGTATGCCGATGATGATCTTCCCGAAAATTTCGGAACTATGCCCCTGTAGGAAAAATGGCAAGATGTTACTTGAGAATTGATTCTGGAAGTACTAAATTATTCATGAAGCTCCATTAGTTACAATGACAGTGGCGTGGCGTTCATGGAAGCAAGGGAAGCTTTGCTTCCCTTACATCTGGCTGACATAAATTTTAAATTGTTTTTTTTCGAAATCGTGAAATAATCGCGCATAAATATTTGTTAAAAAAAAAAATTCAAACCAAATTGTGAACATCTCACACAGGTGATCTGGTAACGCCACAGAATGAAAATAATGAAAGCACAACAACGGCTTGGAAGCAACGTAAAAATTGCATCTACGACCGTTTGACCAATGCTTCCTAGAAGAACGGGCCGTAATGCAGAATGATGACGTCAGATTTTGCGGGAACAATGTCGCGAAAAATACAGGTAGTCTTATGGGACGTCCGCGGGAAAATGCTAATTGTACAGGTTGTGTTAAACTGATTGAAGTGAAAACAAAATGAGATCCGCAGAACAGTGCTAGTGAACAGCTAAAAAACAAATTAATGCGGTGCGTGCGGTATAATTGAAAAAATTCGCTACGAAATGTTTATCGGTTGGTGTTAGGTTATGTGATATTTCGTGTCGATTTACTGTCGATACAATTAATAGGTACAAAATGAAAGTTATGACTAAATATTATTATTACAACGCGTCCACGCACAAAAAACTAACGTTTTAATCATATTTTAGCTTACAAACCGCAAGTGAAATCTCCGAGTACATCGGCACTGGCTCGTGGAAATGTCAAAACTCCCCGAATAACTGACGTCATAGCTAAAACGATTACGTAGCATGACGGCCCGTACTTCTAGGAGGCATTGGTTTGACCCCATATAGACTAGACTGTGACGTCATTAAAAAAAATGTGTTCATCCGATCTGTTTGGAAGCAATGAAAATGTTGCTTCCTAGGGGAAATTATCTTCTCAAGAAAGAGACTCAGAGCGGAGGAACATATTCCTGCGTTCCCCTCACTAGCAGCAGAGTAAATTGTTATGCTATCATTTTACTTTGCTTGTACAGATTTTTAGTGAATGAAGAATACTTGCTGTGAGCGAATTTGAATTACGATATGTGGCAAGCATTGCCAGAGGCTATGGATTCAATAAGTCGTTATTTTATGTGTTTTATTTATGATTTATATTATGACATTATTTTTTTGTATGTTCTATTTTGTATAGAAACTTTTATGAAGGTGTTTTCAATTGGCGAAGGCTTTTAGTCAATTATAGTTTATAGGATTTGGTAGTAATAGGTGAAGTTGTAGACTAGAATTGTGTAGATTTGAATGTGTAAAATAACTGAGTAAAATTGCATGATACTTTTAATTGATATTTGAAATATTGAAAGGTTGAAATAGGTGAATGTATTTACTTGTTCTGTGGTTCAACATTTTAGAATTCGAATTTTATTTCATTGGATCTCGGTAGTTTGCTGAAAAAAAGGACATCATCAACCAGGACCGATCAAAACCGAATTTGAAAATTGTCGCTATAACAAAGGCATAATCCTACTCGACAGTTTGATCGCAAAATTAATAAATGAAAAACTCGGAACGGATTATCGGTTGTAATATTAAACAAAAATAGTTTTGTTGGTCATGTGTGCTATTTTCAAGCGTTTCAGACATTTGGCGAAATATCGGATTTTGTAATTTAAATAATGTTTAAGCTGTGAACAGGCATGGTAGAAATAGCATTGATCACATCAATTCAGTCCTTTTACTTTCCAAGTTTGATACCGGTGATTTGAAGAATTGCTGAGTAGTCAATATAAATATTCAGTGATATTGCTCACAGTTAGGAGAAATTGAGAAACAATGAAGATTCTAATAAATATTAAGTGTCATTTAGGATGTCAAGAAGAAGCATTACATACTGTGTATTCTTGCAATAGGGGTAGATCACCTAAAGACAATAAATCTTTTGACAGTGCGTAACCGATAATTGCCAGCTCACTTGGACCAAGCAAGTGGAACATCAAATTATATTCAAAACGATCTCGTTAGTTGGTTTTCAAAAAAAATATTGAAAAATATTTGTAATGAAATTTACAAAAGCAAATTCATAGCAATAATATTATAAAAAACAACCGATATATCATATCGATCACAACTTTCAACAATATTACTTCTTCCGGTGCAGTTAAAGAAACTTTCATAAATCTCACAGATGTTTCTGATAACCAAATTGCGTCCCGTTCATTTAACCTTGTTTTGCATACTGTCCGAAAATTTAAAGCCTTGAGGAGCCTCTGTAATATCTGCCAAAATATCTGTAAAAAAAATGTATAAAAACGCAATATTTATTCATTTCTTCGAGCATCGACTAAATTTGATTTTATCTAAATCGTTCAATAGTATACGCGAATGTCGATATTTTCCGAATCTATTACTAGTTTTTCAATAAAGACAATGAGTTTATGTGCTTTGTATTTATTCGTCAAAAAATGCTTCCACATTAGCTCCAAAACGTTGGACTTTTAATGGTAGGTTATTTTTAAAAAATTTTCTATAATAATTAGCAATTAAAATAGCTCGTGGATTATATAACCGAGAACGATAGTGCTAATTGAGACGGAGAGATTGTTAATAGTGAGAGTGGGCTTTTTATTTTACTTAAAGATTCTTAGTTTATTTTTCTGTCTAATGTTTTTTTTCTAAAAAAAAAACAAAACAAAAGTTCATACTATTCTATATATTTCGGTCCTAACAGAGTAATATAATGTATCATATTCAGATCTTATACAATCTTTAAGAAACAGTTCCATGGAAATCGGGAACGAAATATGGTCGATTTGCGAAACAGCACAGCGCCGTAAAACAGAAAGGTGCATAATTGACAACAATGAGAATGTTGTACCATTCCTTACAAGTACTTATGTCGAAATATTTGATAGCATAATCGTTAAAATAAACTCAAGGTTTCATATTTTTAAACCTTTTCAATTCTTCGAAGTTTGGCCACTTTCAAAAATATTATATTTCTAGTTCTGGGAATGTTATTATTTTACTGATAAATATTGATATGGTTTCTTACTGTATGAAGGACTGTGAGCTTTTATTTTCATAAGAATACAGAATGTTTATTCTCGCGTCCCTGTCAGTAATTCCTGGGTGATTTTATAAAGGGGTTCTATTACACGTAACGAATTTGCGGAGAGCGTAATCAACCATGGACATCAACCAATTGCTTCCCTTCGGTAAATTGGCACGCCACGCCACTGTTAGAATGTAATCGAGTTTGTCGAGTAAGCGATAAAATGACAACTTACCCACTGCATTATCTTTCTTAAAAAGTAATGCAGTAGGTAGCTTGTTGCTTATTTCTACAAACAAGTGAGGCTGCGTAGCTGCAATTTTTACTTAAAATACTGCGCATAAGAATTTTTATGCACGCAGGTCCGAAAAAAATGTATTTTTCAACAGCGCAAGTTGTACAAGTGATGTGAACGCATGTTCAATTTTTTTATTGAAATATTGGTTTAAAATAGTACATTTTGAATAATGCTGAAATATCTCTTTATTTTATATCCTTGTGTGAATAAATAAAATTTATTAAGTTTCATTGTTCTTTTTTCATCCATGAAATCTGAGTCTATATACTTTGTAAAAACTTTGTACTTATCTATTTTGCAACTAAACGAATTTAGACTTTGATATCGCATACGTTTTCGAGATGGTTATTTACAATTTTCGTAGTTTTCCTCATATATAAACGTACCATATAACCACTTCTGTAATGTATTACAGCATGTCACTTACTGAGCTGATTTTCTATCATCACTTTAGAAAGCACTCCAACGTAATTGTTTCCGTAACTAGTACACAACGAAATCACAACACATTACCTTCTATGACATAATGAGGTAAATGTAATGTAGAAATTGTATTGGAAGTGCTTACCTTGGTAATTAGTGACCTATTACCTAGAAGTAGTTACGAATTGTATGCTGAATGACTTACTGAAGCTACAGGGGGCTAACAGGAACATCTACATTTCTGAATTTCGCTGAAGAGGCTCAAAAATGTCTATCCATCTCGCTGAGTTAACAACACAAGGTGAATGCCGACTTAATCGAGAATGACTTTTAAGGCACGGGCACACAGAACCTTATCACGTTAATACTACGTAAGCGATACAGTATACGGACAGTAGAAGTAGAAAAGAGGATTGAAAATATTTTTGGGGCTGTGTTTTTATTAGTGTTTTTTCTAGTTTTCCAACTACCTAATTTCTTCTGTCTGTTTTTAAATGACAATAACCGAGTAAAGTTTCGGTGTATTTTCCTTGTTTGCATATATGGCACGGAACATTTTGGAAAAATAGTAACACATGTGACAAATAATATATTCACATATAGCTCTAGTTTTCGCCTGAGGTGATGGTATTATCAAAAACTTTCGCATGTTTTGCTAATCTTGTTTTCATTTTCTGGCAAGTAAGAATATAAGAAAGATTGTCTCTGCATCACTAGATATGCTTAATATGAATTTGTTAAGTGAAAGCATGCATAGAAGACAAACACACTTCATTGGCATTATACTGCTTTACAGTTTTGATATATTGTGTAGCACAATCATTACCGGTACATAACGTTTATTGTTGAGTTTTTCATGACTGGAGGAACTTATGTTCATATTTCGATTTCGTTCTCTGCATTGCTACCAGTTGTTGAGGCTTGAGCAGCCCTTTAAAGAATGTTCTCGTAGCACAAGTCGTAAGGAAAGCTCTGTACGCTGATGGTATGTTAGAATTTCTCAAGAGACACAATTTTCTAGTGTGATAGAAGGATGGCTACTTTGATGAGTATCTCAATGGGATATTGCTAGGAGCAGAGGCATTTCGGTTTTTTATGCTCAGCAAATAAAGAGACATCCTGCTGATAGATTAAAGAGTAGTTTAAGCTTTCGCATGATGAGTCGGGAGCAATAAGTCCACGATATGATACAGAGCGTCCCATTTCCACAGAGAAATTGGGGCTCATGCGGCCGAGCCTACAAAACTCTAATGTGTAGCCCCGGTTTATTGGTTTTGAGTCCACCTCTTTACAGATTGTTTGCCATTATTGTTGTGTAAATATGCCGTTGTGATCCGCATCTGATCGATAAAGCTTTTTGCTTCAGCTCCGATATCTTCTTGGCTAACGCTAAGGCCTGCTGGTTCCCCGGAAGTAACTTTTAATTTAACACCGATGCATCTAATATTTCTTGAATTCCGCTCTTTGTGATATTTACCAAGATTATAATTCATTCCCTGTCGAAATGATAGTTTATGACTCCAGAAACTCTATCTTGTTTAATATATAACAAACAATTATCTTTCGACAAGAGCCCTTAGCGGCTTGGCCCTGGAGAATGTCTTACAGTGCTTATATTTATTTGCGAAAATTTTTAAGAAAATAATTTGGTGAAAAATGACAGCTAACGAGTTACCCTCTGGCTAATATTATAAGTGAACGTAAAATCAGTTGCAATAGCATCGAAGTTTGAAAGTGAATTCGGTAGTTTTGCCAGAACTGTCAAGTAATTTTTGAATAATGATCCAATCTACTATGTTTAGATTAACAAACGAAAACACACCGAAATACAAATAGATACTGGCATAAAATTTATTATCAGACCACAAGAGCTGCGTTCAAAAAAATTAAACAAGTTACTATTTCATCAATCAATGGGCGGATGCTCGTTTCCTGAATTCATTCTAAATTTTTTTTTTCCAAAAAAGTCATAAAAATGAGCCCGTTGCACGAAATTAATTTACTTTCAACTCAACGGCTTGGCTATGACAAAAAATTATTGCCTTACGAAAAAAGAAAAAAAACTTTAGGATGGCAATTAGAAACTACCTTGAGATAAATTGAAAAATCAACAATATTGGAGTTTATCTTGTGCTGGTACATAGATTGTAGATAAATTTGAAGCAAACAGTATATCTCACATTAGAGTTCACCAAGTGAACGAAAAAAACAAACATGATGTGATGCAAATTATCCATCGTTAAATACACATCATCATTAAGAAAAGCTATAGAGTCTACCCAGTTGGCAATAGCCATATTTTCATGCCTTCATTAATTTACTCTTCTCATACTTATGTCACACTGTTTACTCACTTGATGTCTTGTTTACTATATTGATTATACATACATATATGTATACATATAAATATATATATATATATATATATATATATATATATATATATATATATATATATATAAATATATATACATATAAATATATATATATATATATATATATATATATATATATATATGTATATATATATATATATATATATATATATATATATATATATATATATATATATATATATATATATATATATATATATATATATATACATTACTTTATGATATATTTACATACATTCACATATCATATATTAGCAAACATATTTTGTATATAGATTGGTTTTAATTTTTGATAAATTAGGCTAAAAAGCTTAATAATACATAATCATATAAAAGCCCCAGCCTTGAGTAAGTCTTTCTTTTTTCGGAACTATTTTTCCAACACAGTATCGAAACCTTTGCGAAAGTCTGCTAATATTTCAGCTAGTGACTTATTAACACATCCAAGTCGATTCAGTCCCACAAAACTAACAATCAAATACTATTCGAAAACGAATGTCCGACAAACATTCACGAAGAAGATATTTAACTTTATTTTTCACAGCTCTCTTGTCTTAAATATCTAATGACTACAAAACTGCCCAACAACCAAAAACATCAAAAATAGCTATTCTAAGCTGCATGCATATTTATTCATAAGGCCGAACTACGTGTGTGCTCATCATCATTTTCTTCTGCTATTTCTGTTGTCCACCTTTTTCTCGTACCTGACGGGCTGACTGAGGGATTTATTTATCTATTCCGTGTGCTATGGACTTTAGCAGCTTATTTTTTGGATGTTCACCATTTTTTATGGACAGATAGATACTTATATGGCAAGATGGATAATTTATTCGTATCGAATACGGTTGATATAGATACATTATTAACTTTTAAAGCTCACATTTGAAAAATTTATTGTTTTCTTATAGTCAAACAATTTAGATGCAAAAAAAAATAAATTGTTAAAATAATTTTGTTACATTGGATTTGGGGAGATAAGAACTAAATTTGAGCTAGTTTGTTAGTAAATTGGTAGGTTTTTGAATAATGTATACAAATATACAACTTCATTGGTGATTAATATTGTTTTTTTCAATCGGTGTCCAGTTGACTTTTTTTTTTGAGTCAACATCGATTTAATTTAAGCAGTTTTGGAAAGAGTCGTTGATACTTTAAAAAATGTGGAAAGAAACTGGAAATTATAAGGTATTCATAGTTTTGATACTGTTAAATTTATTTTATATTCGATTTCGAAACGATCTGATGAAATGTGCAATAAAACACACTAATGACGGTAGTTTCATCTAATTGATGTTACCATAAAATCACAAATATCTTGGCTGGGAATTGAAATAAGTTTTTTGGTGTTGCGATTCAGTGTCGTTAGAAATAATTGCTTCTGGATTCTCGTAAATGGTTTGTTCTGGATTTAAATAATAGTTTAAATAAAACTTTTCTATCGAAATAAATAGTAAAAACCCCTCGCGCATCAGAACCGCTAGAAACACTAGTGTTTGAAGAACAGCATAGGATTTGTGCAGATTTTGAGTGTGTATTCTGCCACTAGCTACTTTTCCTACTTAAGACTAATACACCCTAAGTAATAATAAGCTTATTTTAATTTCGACGACTTCATCGAAAGTTACAGCGATAGATAGGTATTTGGGGATGCCATCCAAAAAATGTCCAGAACTTTGAAAAATTTAAACATTTTTACTTAATTTCATTGCAAATGTTCGCGATGTGAATGCTTAATGCAAGCATTTATTAGTACGAAATTAACAAAATCACCTCGTGCTGGCAGCCCTTTGCTAGCACCGAAGCTAAAAATATGTCACATCTGCCTCACGTTGAAGTCAACCCGCTCTGTGAATTTCGTATTGATCCGATTACTGCATTGCCAGCTATAGGGATACAAAGAAATTTAGGGTTGCCTTCCGCCTAAGTTTTCAAATTTTCTAGATCTTAATAATTGGTGTATATTTTGTTACAGTTATACACCCAAACGCGTAACAAAACCTTTTATCCCCGACTGGGATGCAAGAGTGGCAGTCTCGGGCGGCTGTCGCTCGCGGGAAAACAGTCGTGGGTGGGCGCCACTCGCTTTTGATTCGAATAACTGCCACGCAACCGTCACCCTGAAACTAGAAGAGAAACCCTCGTATCGATATCTATAATTATACACCGGTGCAATCTACGATTTTGGGCCTTATTGCAATCTATAACCACACTATCACTAATTCTTATCGCGTTACCATTCAATGGTAACCTCACTAAAGCACTATTCGACTACAAATTTTACAAAATGCAACACAAAAGTAACTGACATGCTGTCTAGCCTTTCGAATCCGGATCTTATAACTCTGGATCGCCTAGATGAGTTTTCTCCCTCGATGGGGCCCTTTTCCGCCGATTGACGCTCACAAAAAGATGCTGCCTTGATCATGTATTCCGCGATTTGTCCTCCTCGCTTGCACTTCACAACTCCGTTTTATCTTCCAGTCAGCAAAACATCGGTCATCGGTAAGTTTACAAAAGGTTACAAAAAGTACAGAAGAATCTGTTTTTCCCTTCTAATGCCGCTGCCGATTTTCGGGGAGTTCCGTCGTTGGTTAGAAGTTCCTCTAACCGATCCAGATATGAACAATCGGAAAACAAAGGAAAAAAATGTATAAGAATCGTTCCAGCACCTGCAACGTAGGACCTCCATCCACTCATCAAGCTCAGTCAAAAAGAAACTCTTTTCCACCGACCCGGCGTACAGGAAAGTTTTCCTGGTGATAGTGGGATTTTCAACCTCCGTTGAGTGCACTCACCCGATTTTGAGTTCACTAATCTGAGTGTTGGCTTTCTTATCCACCTCGCGATCCAACTTGGGACAAGTGTGACAGATTTGTCCCGATCGGGTCATTCCGTCCCTTTCGAGCAATAAATTCTGAACTGCCCCCCCTTTGATGTTTTTGTCCCGAAGTGGTGTCCCTCTCTAGCGAATGATATTTAAAGGCGAATAAGAACAGTTCGTTTCACCGTGACCAAAGATATAGAAGACCGTGACCGTCACCGTACTCGTACAGTACCAGTGCAGTACATTTACTGCATAATTTTGTACTATTGTACAATTCGCATTTGTATACCACGGACGAGATGAACGATTGAACGGTGACGGTCTAGTAACTAGAAACTATTCATGTACGAAGTTCGAACTGTACTATACTGTACGGTGAAACGAAAACACCTAATGTCATTTGTCATTGTTTTGTCAATCGCAATCCACATGCTCCAGCTCCACCAAGACCAAGATCTCAGTGACTTATTTTAACACAAAACAATTTCGCGCAATGGAATGACGCAATTTATGTTGTATTTAATTCATTGGATTGAGTATGGGTGTAAGTAAAATTGAAACTATAAACATAAAACAATACAAATAAATAAGTTTGTTTTTCTAGGAAGGAACTTTGAGCTTGTAAGAAGAAACAACGGGAACCAGGAACTTCTCTAATTAATAAATTAATGTTTTTGCTGCTGCTGTCGCTGTGTTCTTGCTTTTGCTGTGTTCTTGCTTTGTTTGCGCAAAATAATGGAAAGGTTAGTCGATATGGAATTAATTGCGTCAGAATATATCTAAAGTACTTGTAGGTATTTACTAAAAAGAAAAAATGAAAATACTCCTGCTACATCTAGTAGAAACAGTTTCATAGAAGTAGAAGAGCCCAATTTAAATATAACCGAAACTGAGGTGGATTCTTCGAACAGTTTCATAGAAGTAGAAGAGCCCAATTTAAATATACTCGAAACTGAGGTGGATTCTTCGAACACTTTGAGTTGCAGCGCTCCTAAAAAATTTAAAGCTAATGTGAGCGGAGGGATAAATTCAAAATGGGAAACGGAATTTAATTGGCTGGGAACTTCCGGAGATAAATTAACTTGTAAGATTTTTCATGTTTCAATAACTAAAAAAACAATTTATCACATTAAACGTCACGAAGAATCCCAATTTCATATAAATAATGTTAAGGCTAACAAAACTCTACCGAAAATTACCACAATTATCGAAAAACAAACCTCATCAGATATAAAAAGAGATAGAGCTGAAATAAACTGTCTAGCTTTTTAGATAGAGCACAATATCTCATTAAGAACAATGGATCACTTGCCAGGATTCATTGTTAATTTATGGCGTGGCCAGGAATTTGCATGCTGGTCGTTTTAAAGCACAACATTTAATGGTAAATAAAGTTGAACCATTTATTAGAATTCAAAATCCAACCGATCTTCAATCGGTTCTGTTCTCAATAATAAATGACGAATCTACAGATATTTCAACCTAAAAGTACCTATGTTTATTAGCAAGATATTTCGATAGTAGAAAAGCAAAAATAATAGATAAATTTTTAAGTTTAATTGAGGTGGAATCTTCAACTGCAGATAGACTCTTTAATGCTGTAAAAAATTCTTTTTTAGAAAACCAAATCCCTTTAGAAAATATTATAGGATTTGGATCAGATCACGCCCGTGTGATGATGGGTGCTAACAATTCAGTGCAGAAGAAGCTTTCTGATGAGATTCCAGAGTTATATGTAAATGGTTGTATATCACATTCGTTGCATAATTGGGCCTCGTATGCATGTGCAAAATTACCTCGGGAAACAGACCGGCTTGCAAAATACCTATATTCATTTTTAAAAAATAGTGCAAAACGGCAGCATGAATTAATAGAATTTCAAGAATATTTGGAAATTAACCCGCATAAAATCTTGAAATCTTGCGCAATTAGATGGCTCACTAAACTACAAGTAGTTTCTTGCGTTTTGAAATCGTGGTATGCATTACAACTTTATGTTACATCTTACGCGATTGAAGAAAATAATCCGTCTGCGAAAAACATTTTAAGGGATCTTACAAATAAAAACATAAAAATTTATTTCTATTTCTTACAACATATTTTGGGGATTGTAGTTAACATGAACCTAAACTTTCATGCAATAAAGAACGGGTTTTAAATTTTCCTAGCCACATAAGCTATAAATGAAATTCAATGAAATATATCGTGACGTTCGAAACAAAAGATCCAGGTGGCTAAAAATTTAAACTTACACTAAAATTCTTCTCGGAAGCTTAAATTTACTAAAAATTCTCCTGGACAGTTTTCCTGGCAGATGTACTCGAATACCGTTTGCTATGTAAAAAAAATACATTAGGCGCGATCTTTTATTCCATAACTAAAACTAGCTGCAACTAGATTAACTGAAATTCTGTAGTAAGGCGATTCACTCCAAGTTTCGTTCCTTGCAGACAGTGTTATGCCAGAGTCCGTTTTGCGATTTCATCTTTTTCGCCGCTGTGCTTATTTAGTAAAAATAATAATAGTAACTTTTTTTGCGGTTTCTGTCGGAAACTGGTTACGCTGGTAGCATTGAAAACATCAGCAACCGAAACTGAATTATTCTTGTTTTTAGTGCTGCTATACTAACTAACTTTCGACAGACGCGCAAAAACCGCGGCTAATATTCTTTAAGCCTAATCTACTTCATTCGCCGCAGACCCCAAATAAACGAGTCCTTTTTCGTGTAGAGTATATCGCAAATAAACATTTAAAATGCTAACATATGATACTACATATTTGGGTGGACCTATGAAGTAGCGTTTTCGTTGTTTCCAACGCTACGGCGCCTGCTCTAGGGGCGGACAAACTGGACATTTGTCCAGAATGACAAATCTGAAACGCGGCATTTTGACTATTAATGTGAGAAAATATTGATAAGTTAAATATCAAATTGATCAAAATATTCATGTTGATTTTTTTGCTAGGCAAAAATAAGGCTAATCATGAATCATTAATACCACGACACAGAATAAGGAAAAAACACAAATTTCTCATACGAAGTACAAGATGAACCTATCGGAGACCTCAAGGGAAAAATTAAGGTAAATTTTTTTAATTGTACAAATGATTTGATTTGAGCTCCATGGTAACTTTTTTCAATTCTAATATAAAATATACGATTTCAAAACCATGTGTAATGAATGCGAGGATTGGAAAGTATTTTAATTGATGGGGATTCTGTTGATAGAAACGGGGTAGAATCAGGGGCAGAATCAATTAGTAATCTCAGGAGCTATCTTTCGAAGGTGGTCAACACATTTACCGATGCTTGTGTAAGGGTCCGTATTTGCACAACACAAGCCGTTCGTGACTTTGAGTTTTATTTTCCTGTGTAGACAGTTGGTCTTCAATGAAGCCAGAATGAAGTAAGAAGCTTTGTAGGCGAGTATTTTACTTCGTTTTAATTCGTCAGTTTTATTGCAATTTGTAGTCAATTGTACACCTAAATATGTAATATAATGTAATGAAAGATCTCGTTTCATACCTGGATCCGTAATGCGAAAAATGGAATAAGGTCCTTCTAACCGCTGTAAACACCTCGCACACTTTACTGGATTAAATGGCTCTATAGAAAAGCTACGGGACTGCACTTACTCCTCTCGATTCCACGTTGTTTGTCGTCGTCTTCGTCAGATTTCTTCTCGATGTCCAATTGCTAATCCTTGAAGATCTTCTGCATCACTTTTCGTTGGTGTATTATTAGCATCCCATCCTCGTCGTCAATGTTATGTTTTTTACCAAGAAGAAAATAAAATCTGTTGTGCGGCAATAGTTTGTATTTTCAGTTTTTACCGGTCTTACGCTTCGGCGCTGGCGATATTTTTGATACCAAAGGCTCTCAGACTATTAAGAAAGTTTTCCTACATTATCATCAATTGTCTTTTGCATTGCATGAGTTAAATTAGGTCTGTTTTTTCAATCAGCCGTGTTGCCCAAAGATGGCAACGGTGAATCAAAAACACGTTCACTTGATTAAAAACATTATAATTTATTTTCTGCTCTATCAACACGTGTTACACCGACCTGCTGATAGTTGGCAGTTTGGTACAAGCCGTATGGTTTTTTTTACAGTTAACACATTTCATTTAACTTTTTGCAGTGCATATCATTATGGCAAGAAGACCCATATGATACTCCAATATTTTGTGTATGCGTCTCCAACCATGTCTAGAAAGTTCAGAAACCTTCATCTTCCTGCGGCAGTGGCGATTCGAAGACAACAGCACTTGTAAAGCATTGATTGAATATTGGAAGGAAGGAGTAAGAGAATAAGATAAGAATTTTTCGGTGCAGAACGGAATTTGATTGATTGATTGATTGTGCACAAGGCTGAAACCCATAATGAAGAAAGTAGGAAACTGCCCACAGTGAGCGGATGAATTTTTGCAAAAAATAAGACAAAAATACACGAGATCTCGTGCAGAAAGATTTAAATCTTATTTTTAAGGCAAGTTTACAAAATTTCAGTGCCTTTCGTCAGAGTCTTATTCTTAGACTTATTCGCGGACAACCCTGCTAATTTACCGCTTTGAATCATAGCGTCAGTGCTAGTGACATTAATTGGTTTGCGTTTTAGGCTAAATTTGCCTATTTACCGATTTGAATCTTTGCTTTAATAGCGATAGTGGTTTGTGTATAAAAGTAAAGCTCTGTCACCTAGTGCTTTGTGGTATAACTTCGCGTATAAAAGTTTGGTGTGTTATCGTGACATTCAAGGTTCAAACCTAATACCTGCCATCTGGTGGCCGATTTCCCATCCATACGATATCTTATTTATTCTCAGCCATCTTGTATACTCTTCGTTTGAAAGATATCTTCTTTTGCTTCTAAAATGTCCCAGTGTAGTGCTACTCCTTGCACCACCAAATCTGACAGTGCACCTTACGTTATATGTTCGGGATTCTGTGGCAAAACATTTCATGTCGGTTGCGTAGGCCTCTCAGGACGTATCGGGGATGCGCTTAATGATACTGCTGGTCTGTATTGGTTCTGTAGCTGCTGCCGCTCGTCTTCCATGGCACATTACGTAACTTAATAACTTGCCGCTAAACAGTGTCTTGTGGATGTGACGAATGTACTTGTTGCCGCAGAAGAGAAGGTCAAGCTAACTTTGAAAGGCCTACAACCATTGCTTGACACAGTTGCGCCTGTTAATTCGGTCAATTCTACTAATGCTGTTAATTCTCGTGCAATCATTGACACTGCCAAAGCTGCTAAGTCTCCTGCTGGAGTCATGACTCGGAATAAGTGCAAATCTCGTGCCCAAACTTCGCAACCTTTTGCACTTCAATTGCCGCCGACTATTCCTAATGATCATCAGCCACTGCATCAGCCTCACGATCGACCTCCTACTTCTCCGTTACTACTTTTGGATATTCCTTCGGCTTCCGGATCTCGTACCGATGTCATAGCAACGCATGGTCCTCCTCTTAGTCAACCCAGTGCGCATGTTGAATCTTCTGGGCTTAATGGCGCACTTCCACATTTCAAAGTGGTGAGCCCGCCGTTGCAGGTCTTCATTTCCCGTATCGACTACAACACTTCAGCCGAGACGATCAAACATTTCGTGGCTGCTAAGCTTGGTTACATGCCACCACTTCTTCTCTGCAAAAAACTGACACCGGATAACTTGCAGAACCAGGAAGTGGCATCGTTTCGTATCACTGTATCTGCGGGCGTTAATGAGCTATTACGAAAGGACTTTTGGTCCCCTGGGGTTCTAGTTAAGGAATCCACCAGAATTCCTCGAAGGAATTTTCGTCCGAGAGGAGCAGGGAGTTCCAGAACTTAGGATTAAGGATATATTATCAAAATGTCCGTGGTTTGAGGACCAAAACTAACGAGTTCAGGCTTTCTGCCACTTTACCTGCGGACGATATAATATGCCTCACAGAAACCTGGCTCACTGATGATATATTTAGTTCAGAAATTTTACCCGACTATACAGTTTTCCGCAAGGACTGAGATCGTTTAATTAGTGGTAAATCCAGTGGTGGAGGCGTCCTCATCGGTATAAATAAAGTACTCAACGGAACACTCTGTCGTGATTTCCCTTTCTGTCCTCCTATTGAATGTATTTTTGTGCGTATTTCCTTACCTTCTGCCAAAACCTTAGTCGTTGCTTCGATATATATCCCCTGTAACCTTCCTCTGTCGATTTATGAACAATTCCTGGCGGAACTCTCTTCTTACCTCAACAGTCATTTTCCCACCGCTTACGTTCTGCTATGTGGTAATTTTAATCTCCCTACTCTAGATTGGGATGCTGACTATTCGGTTATCATCTCGACTAGTAGTGTTTCTTTAATAACGTCTTCGTTTCTCTCACTTTGTTCCCTCTCTCAGATCAACAATATACCAAATGCCAGCAATAGAATTCTGGACCTTGCTTTGTCCAATCTCCCTAAATCATCACTTTCGCTAAGCGCTACTCTCTTTCCTTATGTTCCTCCTGATTCTCATCACCCCCCTTTTATCCTAGAAATTTCTAATATTCGTTCTATGAGGAACAAAATCCCATCCTTAATACGTTACAACTTTCACAGGGCTGATTTCACCGGCATGGCGATTGAAATAAATAAAATTAACTGGTTTTCTTTTTTTCGTGGCCTTGACGTTGATGATGCTTTGTGCAAGTTGTATAATTTCCTTTCAAACCTTATTCCACAATTCACACCAACTAATCGTCCTAATAAACCGAGCGATGGCCCATGGTTCAGCGGTGAAGTCGTAGTCGCACTTGAAGCCAGAAATGCAGCTCGTTACTTATATAAAAGATCAGGTTCACCAGTTGACCTTCTTTTGTATAAGGATCTTCGCTCTAAAGCGAAAGAAGTTGTCAGACAGGCGATGCGCTCCTACATTGCTGGCGTTGAAGCATCAATTAGAACCAATCACCCGAAATCCTTTTGGTCATTCATCTGTTCCTTAAAAAATTGTCCTAGTATCCCCAATGGTATGCACTTGGGTGATACAGCTGCCTCCACTCCGCAAGAAGTGTGTGAGCTTTTTGCTTCTTACTTTTCCTCTTTTTTCTCACAACAATCCTCTTCTAATTCCTTAAATCTTCCCTCTACATCCTCTCCTGAATTGCACTCATTTCGAACGAATCCTCTTGAAATTGAACTTCTGTTGAACGATGTCGATGCCAATACCAGTAGTGGTTCCGACGGTATTCCAAATATCCTGGCTAAATCTCTTTCATCGTCTCTGTGCGTCCCTCTTTCTATTTTGTTCAACTTAAGTATATCTTCTGGCTCTTTTCCTTCTCGCTGGAAAATTGCCAACATCTTTCCTATACATAAAGCCAGTGATCGTACATGCATCTGAAACTACCGTCCCATTTCCCTTCTTCCTTGCTTTAGCAAGATCCTTGAAAAAGTGGTTTATAAGCGAGTCTACTCCTTCATCCAGCCTACTCTCGCTCATGAGCAGCATGGTTTTGTCAAAGGTAAATCTACCTTAACCAACCTTCTTTCCTTCACACACACGGCCGCATCCGCTCTTGACCATCAAAAGCAGGTTGATGTACTTTATACCGACTTTTCCAAAGCCTTCGACTCCGTCAACCATAACCTTCTTCTTTAAAAGCTAAGGTACGATGGCATTGCTGGTCCTCTTCTTTCCTGGTTTAACTCTTACATCCTCGACCGTACCTGTATTGTAACTGTTAATTCCTCCTCTTCAATTCCTTTTTATCCTGTATCAGGTGTTCCGCAAGGGTCTATCCTTGGTCCTCTTCTCTTTATTTTGTTCATAAACGATCTCCCACCTTTAATCCATTCTCCTTGTCTTTTGTATGCCGACGATTTCAAGATGTTTCGAGTGATTGAGTCACAAGATGACTGTATGGTTTTACACAACGATCTCAACAGCCTACAGACTTGGTGCGCTTTCAATGCTCTCACTTTGAACATCGTGAAATGTCACAAAATGACTTTCTCTTTGAAAATGTCACCTTTGATGTTCTCCTACTCTGTTTGTGGCTATCCTCTTAATGTCGTTGATAACTTTAGAGATCTTGGCGTAATGTTTGATCCTAAGCTCAAATTTGATAAGCATATTTCTTATATTACTGCCAGGGCCTCTAAATTATCCGGTTTTATTATTAGATCCTCTAAAGTATTCGTTAACATTTCCACCTGTGTACACCTTTTCCTCTCCTTTGTACGTAGTATTCTTGAATATTGCTGTCAAGTGTGGTTTCCTCATTATGTCTACTTAAATACTGCGTTGGAGTCTGTTCAACGCAGATTTACTCGCACTCAGTTTTATAAATTTCAGCTTCCTTACCGTCCTTATAGTGATCGTCTGTCGTTCCTTCATCTTCCTTCCCTCGAATCACGGAGACTTTTCCTGGATGAGTGCCTACTCTTCAAATTGTTTCATAGGTTGGTAGATTCCGACATCAGCAGTCACGTTTCTGTCGGTGTTGCAGTGCATGGCACCCGCTCTTCGTTTGAGTTTAGTGTGCCTTTTGCGCGCACTGATATCTTTTTTTATTCTCCGCTGTTGCGATTACTAAGGCAACATAATGATCTACAGTTTGGTCCTCTACCGCCGACATTATCTGCCTTTAAAACTTTTTTGAAAAATAATGTTTTGCCTATTACTAATTCAATATAGTTTTTTTCCTTTTCTTTTTTTTCTCTATTTTCCTTAACTTGAATTTGTAATTTTTCACTTTGATTTTGTTTTATTATTGTTCTTTATTTTGTATCATTATCATCTCATTATTATTTTATTCATTTTTTCATTCTTTCATTAGTGAATTATTTGTATTTTATATTTTATATATTCAGTAATTGGATTTTATCTGTTGAATAATAATAATAGTAAATAAATAAATAAAAATAAGAATAGCACCCCTAATAAAAAACTTACTTGCTGATCTTTTGACGTAGTGATCATTACAATTATTTTATTGAGCGTTGATACTATAATTGCACAGTATCAAACTCAAAGCATCAGAAAATGGGTCGTAGTACCTCACTTATCCGATGAAAAGATGTCAACGCAAATTTAGTTTCAAAATCCGTTCAATCTTTTCTTGAAAATATGTCTTTTAGCTGAGCACCCTGCGAATCGTATACGCCTCGTTGTGGTCCAAAAAATTTTCGCGATAATTATCTAAAACCATTGTCAGCCTTGCGAAGGGCTCTAACTGAACAAATAGTATAGCAATCCACTATATTCTCCGTATCTTTTTACTAATGTTCGAAGAACATTAGTATTAAAATCGATTCGGCCAAAAATTCATATTTCCATATATATATATATATATATCATCAAAAAATTTCAGTGAGATAATCTCGGGAACGCGCCATCCGATTGAGCTGAAACTTTCAGGATACATTGGTGTATATGCAGAATAGGTCCAAGTTTCTTTAAATGTCAGTTATTGTTAACATTTTGGCGCCGGCGGCCATTTAAGTGATATTTTTAATATACCTATTAATTCGTGCACAAATAATTTTCGCAAAAATAAAGTTAACGAAATAAATTTCTAACGTGTTTTACATATAAATCAGATAATGCTTTGGAATTTTTTAACCCTATGTGTGCGCTGGGTGCCTAAAAAGAGGACGGGAAAATTTGAAAATTTTTAAATTTCGATAACTTTTGACAAAGCTATTCAATCATTACGAAATTTTCAGGACATATTGACATTATTTAGTTGTAGATTTGTGTAGCTTTTAATGAGCGTGCTGGCAACCCTGTAGTAAGAGCAGGCACTGAAAGTGAAAACCTCCAAATCATCGTCTCTCTTGAAAAAATGCCGTTTCTTCAAAAAAAAGCCACTCATATGTAAATCTTGTGCTTTGTTTACATAACCAAAAAAAAAAAAGATATGGTATAACGGGCACGCCTGGTAACCCTTGCCCAATTTACCTATATTTTTACCATCAAAAACTTCTGTTCACGGAAACTCACGATCCGATGAGCAGAATTATTTGAAATTCACAGGATGTATTGGTTTTAGACAGGACCAGGTCTGATAGAAGTGATTTTGAAATGCGGGCGATTCTGTGCCAGTGGTGCCATCTTGAAAAACCACTAAAAAAGATAACTGTTTTTAGCCCTATAAATTCTGATTGAATCGTTCGATTTTGACAAAACTCACACAATTGCTGGACCTTACTTTAAGCCACGTTTGGTAGAAATGTGGATGAAAAATTCGGTTGGAGCTGCCAGCTATGATAATTTTGGTGTCTTCATTTTGAAAAAAAAAATTTGGAAGTGAAAACATTCAAACCATCGAATATTCAAAAAAAATGTCCGTTTCTTACAATAAAACCAATCTGTATATAAATCTTATGTTTTATCTACACGTTCAAAATAAATTTTTGGAAATTTCATGTCAGACAAGAACGGTAACCCTCTCCCAGTTAACCTATATTTTTAGCATCAAAAACTTCTGTTCACGGGAACTCACGGACCAATAATCAGATACAGCTAAAATTTACAGAATGCATTGGACTTAAGTAAGACTAGATTTGATAGAAGCGATTTTTAATTAAGGGCAAGTCTGTGCCAGTGGTGCCATCTTGAAAAATTACAAAGAAAAAAAAACTGCTTTTTGCCCTATGAAATTTGAATAGGTTACCGGATTTTCATGAAATTGACACAGTAGCTAAACCTTACTCTAATCTCTGTTTGGTAGAAATTCGGCTCAAAAATTTGATTGGTGCTGCCAGCTATGGTAATTTTTGTGTCTTTGGTTTTGAAAAATCGCTCAGGAAAATAAAACTTTTTGCACTATAACTTCCAGTGCAGTCATGAAATCAATACGAATTTCATACAATTAATGAAACCTGTCATAAAAATTATTCAGGCCAATTTTGGTTGAAAAGCCACAATAGGGTTGCCAGCTTTTGTTGGTTTTGTGTTTGTTTGCAATATCTTTATTAAGCGGTTTTATCGTAGAATTTTCAATTGGTTATGATATTGTAGTGACAATAAACAGCATATATTAAGCTTTCGATTATTTGAAAAAACTCGCTGCAGGTAACCCTAAATTTCTTTATACTCCTATAACTTCGAATGTAATTAAACAACGTGAAGCAGATTTGATATATTCTTGGCTTTGATACTGGCGAAAGGTTGCCAGCACGAGTCGGTTGTGCTACTTTTGTATCAATAAATGCTTACAGTTAGTATACATACCGGAAACATTTACAATAAAAATAAATAACCGATGTTTCAATTCCCAAAGTTCTGCAAATTTTTCGGATCGCAGCCCCAAACACCAACTTCAGTTACAGTGCTGCAGGCACTGAGCATTTTCTTCATTGATGTTATATGAGATGCTGCTTTCAAAATTATGTGAAATAAGCAACTGATAACGAATATAATTAATCCGTGTTTTGCTCTCATAAACGTTGAAATTCATGCCAGTGGTAATATCCGAAACCTTCTATCACATGAGTTATAATGCATTCTTGAGACCAAAGTAAAACGTAGCATTTGAAACAGTGTGGCCGTAATAAGCAGCTCATGTGGTGGAATATGCACTCAAAAACTCAAAACCTGCACGATTCTTCTACTGTTCTTCGAACATTAGTGTTTCTAGCGGTTCAGGTGCGCTAGAGTTTTTTCACTTCTCTTCGATTGAGATAGTTAACATTTTGATTGGAAATAAATCTGTACCGATTCTGTCAATCACAATTAATTTTACACTTAACTCGATGTCAGTGAAATCTTCCAACTCCCTAGTCCAGAAATAAGTTTCAGTTTGATCATCAACACTCATTCTACCAACTAAAGGCTGGTACTGAGTTCGAGTTCACGTGAAATTTTGACATGTTTCCATTATCTGGTCATTCTTTCGAGCGAAAATTTTGACAACGGAGAAAAGCAGAGACACTGCTCATTCTTGACGGATAAAATGTCAAGAATTTCACTTTTCGATTGATTTTCTTATTGGAAAGACATTTTCACTGCTCCATTTTCAAATTGAAACACCAAATGTCACTTTTCCGCTCGAAAGAATGAACTGCACAAACTAAATTGGCGTGAAATGATTCGCGACATGTTTCAGTGCCATCTACGTTTTCAACGCGAAAGCAACTTCAAAGCAACTTTTCATGCTAAGAACACAGTACCAAACTTGCTTATTTTCAAGCGAAATTTTCGCCGAAACAGATTTCACGTGAAATTTTGTATGAAAATTTCACGTGAAATCGAACTCAGTACTATGCTTAAGGCGATAAAATCTTCTTCCTCATTCAATTTCAAACAATTAACCCATACGGAGAATCCTATACCCAATTGAATCTATCTCAGAGCCCCACGGAGTCTCATTCAACCATTGTAATAAACGAAAGAAATAGAATATCTGAGCTATAATAATTGATCCACCATAATCATTGCTTGCTTCAACAATCACACAGCAATCTTCTCAAGCTTGTATCGCTGCGATTTGATGCAGCAGCTGAAGCTGAGATGCATTAATCGCAAAAAATGATTTCAACCGTTCGATCGCACGATCATATCACAAAGCCACTCTATAAGAGTATGCAGTCTTTATGCAATTATTAATCGTTTACTTCCTGGTTATATCTACCGCACGCTTATTCGCCCTTTTCTGCTATGGCACTTAAGCATGATATGTGCGCGCTACGACGATCGTCATCACAGATCATAGACTGCAATTCGAGACTATCTTCACTTACATAATTTTTATGACTGCCCCGAACCGATTGATGATCGAAGAAAGATCAGATGAGGAATATGCAAGCGGAGGGAATATCAAACAAAGATTGTTCAAATGTTGCTAGATTGCTAGTGAAGATCGAATTCCATTTAGATACTGAAAGAGAGTGTACGAGATTAGAGATTGACATTGTGAGCATGGGAAATTATGGTATTTCGTAAGATTTAATGTAAAACTTGGAAAGAAAGTATTTTATAAGGTGATGCTGATGTTGGCAGATGAGATAAAAGTTGTAAGGTGAGTGTCGAGTGATTGTTAAGTGCACGTAGCAATTTATGTTGATATGTAATGCGATAGTTACATGCGCACTTAATGTAGACTTTTCGCATGTTACATGAAATGAAATTTTGCCATTTTGGTTCATCTATGTGAATGAAATGCATGGTGGATGGTGGCTCAAGAAAAACAAAGCTGATAATAATGTTCACTAGGCTCAACTTCAAGTTTTTTGACAAAACAATTTTATTTGACGTCTTTTACGCGAAGCTTCAAAAAAACGAACTTTTATCTCTTCTCTCAGATTCCTCATGATTTTCATTTATAGACTTTTAACGTGGCCTCATTGATTATCCTATCTTCAGCTCATCAAAAAATATCCGATTCTTTAACCTGAAAACGTGTTCCTTAATAGCTGAACCATTTAACCACAAACTAGACTAAGAGCCTCTGCTTCCTCTCATATGCCGCGTGATCACATGATGATCACATTGCAAAACAAATTCATTGATTATAACTCATAAATATATTGATCTAGACAAAAACTGATCGGGTTTCATATGATTGCACCATCTCATTTTAGCTGAGCGCATCCATCATCTTCACCGTAACCTCCAATTACAATGCTCAAATCGATACCATCGAAAGAAACCAAGAAACCGAAGATGCATCCAGTCAATATTGTGGATTTTCTTCGATCCACTGGATCTAAAACTGGAAAAACTGATCGAAATATATTATTTCTTTACGCTACGATTGACTTAACGCTTGATCGAAATAAACACAAGATCTTTTTCACGTTCCGCGAACAGAGCAGACGAAGGAGCGAACGATTTGTGTGAGTGCAAGAACCAGAACGAGCATTTGCAATGAGAAAACACAAAAACACAAAGCATCAAACGATGCATCCACAATAACAACAAGAAGAACCACAACAAAAAGCCTGCAATGAAAAATCTGGCCTCGATCTGTTTCTCAATCCGTTTGAAACCGCAAGACTTAACAATCTACTATATCGACTTTGTTGTCGTTTCTGTTGTTATTGTAATTGATGTTGGTCCTCTGTTTCGCATGTTTCTAGTTCTACCATTAAAATGTGCTCAGCAATCATTTGCACTGCTGTACAACGGACACGATCGATTGCAGGTTTCACGTTAGATTGTTGAGAGTGCGCCAGTGCATCGAATTGCTCTTCTTCAGCAAGTACTTTACTTAACTGGAACCGAATTTCTTAAAGTACGGTTTAGCTTTCGTTTCTTCTTGACTGGTTGTATAGCATAGTAGCAGTGGCAGTGTGGTGGAAAAGACGTTGTTCGGAAATATGCAATAGCAACAATTTCCAGATCATAAATCAGGCTTGGAAAAGAAAACACGACCAGAAAACTTGGCATAGCCCCCTTAATGTCATAGATCTGTGGGGCGATAAGTTAAAATGTATCGGGCTAGTTTAGTTATACTAATGAAGTATTGAATTTAAGATTTTGATCAACTTTTATGCTTAATGTTGTTTTTCTTCTTAGAAAAGCTATTTGTAAGTTCCGGTTATCAAGCGAGGAAATATCAATTTGTCGAATATTTTCATTTGTATTTTTTTCGGTAGCGAATATTTACTGAAGATGAAATTTTTGGGAATTTATACCAATACTTAATATCGATATATGTCTAGAAAATTGAATTTAAATTAAATTTTTTAAACGAGAAATTGACCTTTGAATTAAAATATTGTTTATGAAAGCTAGAAAAAATTGCAGCCGAATAAATTGAATATATTTGTTTAGCGTGAATTCAATGGGACAGGAGCTTTTGTTGTTTAAAATGAGTCTGTACTGGATAGCTTTGTTCTGTTATCGAAAAGGGGAGCAAATAACACGCCCATTATATCTTCACAAATATGGCCAATCTTGACCCAGGCAATATGAGGTTTCAGTAGAATGGCGATAGATGATTTGATGAGTGAAAAAATATTGATTCACTGAAAACTTGCTTCAATGACCACATTAAATCGCGAAATTGACAAATAAATTGGCTACCGAGATCGTGTAGTTTGATACCACCTGATCACTTCTTGTGAGGCCATGCAGTCAGTGGTTAATGTTGATAAACAAGGCACATATAGTTATGTATGTACCTGTTGCATTCATATTTTGCATATTTCACATATTTTGGCCCTTAGAGCATATTTTAGCTTGAAATGAATGTTGGTGCATAATTTTTGTTCCATGAAAAATTAGTATTTTGTGCTGAAATTAGTTCGAAAAAAATTAGATCAGAAAAATTAAAAAAAATTAGTATTTTGTGCTTAGTATTTTGTGCTGAAACTTTCGTGTATATGTGGAATAGGTTAAAACCTCACCAAATATTAGTTATCTTTAACCGTTTGACGACGATGGCCAATTTTATGATATTTTAAGTAAGCCTTTAATGCTTTCAACAAATGACTTTCAAAAAAACTAACAGGCCTATCATTAAACTCGATCTGACTTGAAATCGATTTGCGTATCATACAACTTGACTGTATGTCTGGGATAGTCGACTGTTCCAAACTTTGTGTATGGGATCATAAGAGTCGACTAAGTGACAGATAGCTCCCCCTAAGTGTTAAATTTACTCAAGTGTCATGTTCAATGTGAGCATTTTCGGAACTGACTTGTTTTAGATGTTTGATTTCATCGGCGTGTTGTATTGATGTTTGTTTTCGATTTATCGGTGATATGTAAGCGAGTAAAATAGCGATGAGAATAAGTCAATGAGTTGAGAAAAATTTGTTATCATTATGTCCTATAAAAATATTTCATTGATTTTCTTTTCTCAAAATAAAAAGTACATGCTGAGCTGTAAATTTGCTGAGTCTCTCTGCAAGCACGTACGACCACCATATAAGCACCTAAGCCCATTTCGTTGTTTAACGTCCGCACCTACGGTTAAGTTTTATCGGACGGCCCACCATTAGGGCAGGGACTAACAATGTCAGTCACCATCGACTAAGCAAACAAGGCAAGCCTTGCTACTCATGTCTTCCAGTGTGTGCTGGGGAAGGGTCCCAGTCACTATACTGGTTAATACGAGGTCCACCCAAACCTCTGATATACTCCAAGGTATAACACCCGGCCATATACGCGGCTCCACGTCGCCTCCGGAGATAAATCTCCGGTAGACTAACCCAGCGCCGGTTTGGATAGCTACTTAGCTGTTGTGTAGCATCCTCCCCGGATTAGGCTCTAAAACCACAACCCCCGCGTTGCTCCCACAAGGGGGCCAATCCCAGCGGTAGGGCTGGACCGAAGTCCAGGGGCCCCTACCACCCGCGGTCTCGTGTATTTTACAACCCCGGTAAACTGGTTGGTTATCTCCTCTGTGGCCACCCTCGGGCACAGAGGGGACCGGACACTTCTTGTTCTTCCAGCTCAGTGGGGACACTCACTGGCCTTCTCTATAGACATCAGTCTTTCTTTAGAGATCTTAAAGTCCATTTTCATTAGTCCGACTTTTCTTCCTGTTACTTCTTATTCGTTCCGCTCAGTGGGGACATTCACTGGCCTTCTCTATAGACATCAGTCTTTCTTTAGAGATACTTAAGTCCATTTTCTATGGTCCGACTTTCCTTATTATATTTCTTAGTCTAGTCTATTCTAGACACTTATTAAATCTACCCAAACTTAAACTAGGACGTTTACAGGGTATTGTGATATTTACAGATAACTTAGTCTAGACATATACTTATACTACCCAAACTTATAACTAGGACATTACAAGGTGACGGGTAACTCTGGTGAGGTTCTTCTTCTAACTTCTTGTACTCATCGTTTAATCTCTTGATTTATTTACGACATTCGTACTTCATGGGGAAGTGCAGCGATTCGCGCTCCCTGAAGCCAGTCCCGAGAGACTGACCCCCCATACACTAGCCGAGGACGTGTGGGACGCTATCCCCTTTGGACCCGTTGCGATTCCCGAAGGAAAAGCAGGGGTCCTCCTCGCACGAATCTCCCAGTGAGGGTGTACCTGAAGAACATATATAGTTCGACTGGCGTTGTTTACCCCCACTGGGGTCATATAAGCACCATCAACATGCCCAATTACATCTGCAAAATATGTTTGTCGGTTTTACTGCCCAATTTTCCGTTTCGCTTCCAGTTTTTCAGCTTGAGCCATCTTGCCTATTCTAAAACTTCGCATACACTACGCTCCATTACCTTCTCAAATACTTCCATTACCTTCTCTTCACTTTCAATTGCGCCAATCCCAAAACCTGCCACTTTTATTTTACGATGGGTGGAACCGCTAAAATATGAGCCCTCGTAAAACCTATCCTTTACTGCATCAAACAAATAACAAAAAATTTTGTTAAATTTTGTGATTTGCGAAAATCAGCATTCGTACTAATACTATTTTTTACTTTTCTTATTGATTCCATGGTATATGACACTAGTTACGCACCATTCTCAGCATTAAACTCAATATGTAATACATTTCATCTTCTTCATTCTTAAAATCCATTTTGCTCGCAGTAAATAACTACCACCGGCGCAACTCACAACAAAAGCACAAAATCGGATTGAAACGTCAATTTGTAAGATTTTGATATGACAAGGATAAACGGGCGAGTCGAGTGACTCACCCGTTTATCCTCGAGTTTCACGATATGCAAATCTGTTTTGCTCGACTGAATATGTGAGTTATGATAGGTCTGTACGTTTGCGAAATGGATTTGGAACCTGTTTTAAATATGGATAAGATAACGTTTTGAAATTTTTTAAACTTATGTGTCCACTATGCAGTGCTGTGAGATCTAGATTTTCAAAATCATCCACGTCAGACACAAAAACCTCCAAAATAGTACATAACTGAAAAGTTCCCAATAAGTGTTTAAATGCTACAAATGCTACAAGATCAACCAACTAGTTGCATGTTGCATACTTCGTCAATGGCACAACTTTCCGCATGAGAACCGTTTCATCAATAGAACTGTTACCTTTTACCATAATTACTTCACGGAAAATCAAGACCCGATAATCAGATCAATCACATGTTGTATTTGTCTTAAGTCAAAATTTGTATTGGGCTTAAGTCAATTCATGTTGTATTGGTCGATTACCTAGACTGAACACGACCAATGTAACAAACTTAGTTCAAATAGTGGGACTGCTATCCATACCGTTCAGCATCTTTGATGAGTTGATGACGACAAGAGGATGGTCTGGCCTGCCTCCTCTTAAATCTGACGTTAGAAAAAGCAATCTGAGACTCTGGCACATCAACGAGAGGAACTATCGTCACCAAGTCCTGCCACATACTGGTTTATGTAGAAGATATTAACACAATTGGAAGATCAGAGCTAGCTGTACGCATCCAGTGCACTCAGTGGCCTTCATCGAGTGGCAAAAAAACTGGTACTACACATAAATGAAAGATATACTAAGTACAAAATGGTAGCATCTGCCTGAAGAACACCTTGAGTTGGTCAACCATTCATGGTAGTTGAGCATGAATTTGAATTTTTGACATTTTTCAACTACCTTGAATCAATCGTAGCAGCCGAAAACAACATGGGAGAAGAAATACGCGGGCGGTAGCTCAAATTCAGGAAACCCTACTACAGTCTGTCTGTCAACGCTCTTCAAATCCCGAAATCTCACCCTAACATCAAAGCTCGTGTTGTGCAAGGCCATGTTTGTACCAGTACTCAGGTATGTATCCGAGACTTGGGTGCTCAGCAAAAGGTATTAAGGCTTGTGGATTAAGGCTTAACCGCAATCGAGAGGAAAGTCTTGAGGAGAATCGTTGACCCCGTATGTGAAGAAGGGTAATTCCGGAGACACTACAGCCATGAATGGTATGCTATTTACTTAGAAGCAGATATAATTAATAAGATTAAGGGGTTACCCCCACTTGTAGCTTTGAAATTTTTCTTTTAGTTTTTGTTGCATTTTTTATAAGTATAATTATCTGAGAATACGTTCTTCAAATATCAAGTCGATCCGAAAAAATTGACCGAGATATGAGCGTTGAAAGAGAAGAAACCGTTACTTATACAACCGGCTAATCTGCCGTCTGCCGCGCTCGACCCTCTCTCCGGTTTCTATCTGTTGTTGCGGCCGAGAGAAGGCAGAATGCTGAGAAGGTAACGGCAAATTGCATTTTTGGAAGCGGCATCGTCGGTGGAAGAGCTATTATATGGAAAATAAAAAAAAAATTGTTTCCTCCATGTCAACTGAAATTGAACCTTTAAACCTCGAAATTACATTTTTGAATTCGGTGACCAAAATTACTCGAAAACTACTAAACCGATCTCTTTGAAACTAAGCAGGCTTCTTTAATACATAAAAATGTAGTGTTTGATCGTTCAATTTGTTTTTTTGATAAAAAATTGTCATTTTATAGCAAAAAAGACGACCGTTTTTTTAAGTGAAAATCGAACCATCAACTTTGACTGTCCGCTATTTTGAGAAAAATGGATATTGTTTTAAATCCTTCGATCAAATACTAGTTTATACTGTTATTTGACTAAATCCATCGCTATTTTTTTGTTTCGGATGATCCAGTTCGACACAATGTTGGTCACCGCAAAAAGTGAAAATTGAAATACCATTGTTTTGACGCCCATTTGAAATTTAACGATGTAATATTTTTCAATAAAAAAATTACTGAAAGGTGTTCAATGTATGTACTTTAAGATAATATAATAGTCGTTACAAAAAATTTCGTAGTTTTCTTAAAAAAAAATTATGAAAATGACCTATTTTTTTGCGCTACAAGTGGGGGTAACCCCTTAAGCCTGGTAGACTTCGGTGGGTAGAACACCTGGCTCGAATGAGCAAAGAGGATCCGGCTCCGAAAACTCTTTGCGGAAGACTTTACGGCAGACGACCGCGTGAAAGACCTTGCCACCGCTGAAGGGGTGGCGTTGGCCAGGACGCTCGGAGTTTTGGGGGTGCCCAATTGAATGACATCGGCTCGCGATCGGGACCGATGGAAAAAATTGTTGACGGAGGCCAGGACTGGACCCCGGTTGTAGCGCCGATAATGATGATCCGTTTAACGTAGGCCCCGGTCTGATTGAAGTGACTTTGAAATATTTGCGATCCTGTGGCAGTGGTGCCATTTAAAAAAACATATAGAAAAACAACTGCTTTTTATTCCGCCAGAAGATTTTAACGAAATTCGCCTTACTGTAAGCCACGTTTCATGGAAATTTGATTGAAAATTTAGCCTGATTCTGCCAGCTATGGTAGTTTTTGTCTCTTGAACATTGAAAACTAGCTCAAAAATGTAAAGCTTTTTGCCCTGCAACTTCCGATGCAATAATAAAATCAAAACAAAATTCATATAGCAAATGGAACCTTTTATAGACCAAATGTGATAGGAATTCGGTTCAAAAATTGAGATAACGCAGCCAGCTAAGGTAGTCTCTGTATTTTTTTTTGTAAATTCATTACTAACCGATGTTTTCACGAAATTTTGAAATGGTAAAGATCTTGTAGTTACAATAAGCATTTGTTGGTTGTAGTCTTCAGTTCTTTTTTACCTGTATTTTTCCAATACAGTTATCGGATCGAAACAAAATTCAAAGTGTGGGCTAACCAACGTGAAGCAGATTTATAGTTTCGACTTTAAAGCTAGCTAAGAGTTGCCAGCACCAGGCATTTATGTTATTTCCGTACTAACAGATACTGCCATGAAATATTCATCTGGCAAACATCTACAATGAAAATAAGTAACCAATGCCTAAGTTTTCCAAGCATTGCAAATTGTTCGAATGGCAAACCGAAACATCTTTCTGTCCCCGTAATTTTCGATGAAGTCATCGTATCAAAGCAAGATTCATAGTGTAGTGATAATGACGTGAAGCAGCTGAGGCTGGTGGGAAAAATTATTGGCCTAGTACACTGAAAGGAAAACTCTTGGTTGGTTCAACTATTTTTAATAGTATTGCAACGATTCATTTAAAATCGTTAAACGAACAACGGAAAGTAGTTATTTTCACTATATTAATATAGTTAATTTAACGAAATAAAAGTAGTTGGCTCTGGTTATACAAAAAATATCCCAAAGTTCATGAAATCAACTGTTTTAATTGTTTCATAACCACGAAAAATAGTTGATCAATACAAAAATATTCATCAATTCACTCAAAACTTCAACGTTTCGAATTATCAACAGTTTTTATGGTACTTAAACTACTTTGCAATAGTTGATTTCAACAAACGTAATTCAGTGAGCAACGTCTTTGGAATTATTCTACGCAAAGTAGAATAGTTTCAACATTTGGACGTTTTTCATGCTCCGAATGAAGTTTTTTGTTGTTTATCAACCACGCGTCATGGTGCATAAAAGTAATCAACAATTTTCTTATGGGTGTTTTAACAATAGCCCTAGTTGATGCAAAAACAACTAAGGAAAACTGTTGATTTTTCATACTCCTCATACTCATACTCCTATTCTATCATAGAAGTTTCATATGCTACATGGCAAAATTGTGTTCGGTTTGCTGTTCGATATAATTCATATTCATGTTATGCTGTGAAGCCTTTATATAACGTTGTATGACGCTTTTTATGCAGTTATTATATGTATGTACATGACACGCAGTGCAGCGCCGTAGCAGTGAGCGCACACTGAAAGAAAAAGTTGTTGTTGATTTAATTTTTTTTTTAGTAATGCAACAATGCATTCAAATTTGTCGAATGAAATACGGAAAAAGGTTCTTTCTACTCTGCTAAAATAGGCAAATAAGCACCAATTCATTTCACACTACAAAATATTGAATTATCAACAATTTTCATAGTAAGCGAACCATTCTACAATTGTTAAATTCAACAAACATTATTCCACACTATATACTATAGTCATTTACTATTTCGTACTATGTATATTGTTGGAATACAATTGTTTGTGGTTGCTTACTTTTTTTGCACCACGGACGGTTTTAATCAACCACGCGTCATGGTGCATAAAAGTAATCAACTATTTTTTTATGGTTGTTTTAACTATGGCCCGTAGTTGACGCAAAAACTACTAAGGAAAATTGTTGATTTTACCAAGATTTTTCTTTCAGTGTAGGAAAGTGCTGCAACCACTGGGTATTTTCTTCATTTTTGTTATAGGAGATACTGCTTTCAAAATTCTGTAAGATAAGTAATCGATAATGGAAACGACTAACAAGCTTTTGATTTTCCCAAATTTTGAAATTCATGCAAGCGGTAGCACTGGAAACATTTCCTCTCTATTTGTTTTAATGCATTCTTGAGATCAAAGCAATACATTGAGCTCTAAACAGGTTGTTTGTAATAAGGAGCACGTGTGGTCGAATAAGCACTCAAAATCTGCATGATTCCTCTACTTTTCTTTGAACAATAGTGTTTATAGCAGTTCCTATGAGCTAGAATTTGCTTATTAATATGAAACCAGAGATCTCAGCTGAAATATCAAATATATCAGTAATGATTTAAGTTAACAGTAGTCATGATATGATCCACTCAGTTTGCGGATCAGATGCATCTACTCTGAGTAGAGCATCGGAATAGGCGTCAAAAACTAGGCGCAAGTAACTGCGGCTCAATATTTTTGATGTGCAAGAAACTGATTACGTCTGAAAAGCATTTTTCGATGCTTGCTTTATCTTTATGCACTTACATTCAGAGTTTCATATATTTTTATTTTTCGTGCAAAATTTTCGAATATAATATTATTCTTGACGATCATCATATAAAATCATCTCATTTGAATATATGACTACCTGCAAATGAAAATATTAAAACACTGCTCCGATGTTTTTCAGAGCTTTTAGTTTTAGTAACATCAAGAGTATTGAAAATTATTTGAAACATAATTTAATTCAATTTCTTATAATAATTAGATTTTATAGTTCCTTAGAGCACCTGATTCCATATTTTAACTGCTTATTTTTTTTTTTACTAAAAACAGAATACAATTGATGTTTTACAGCATTGTTGTTTATTAGCGTTATTGGTTAATTTAAAGATTTAATTTTCATGCACCAGCCAAACCGTGCATTGCTTCAGCATATTCCTCTTTCAATAATATGTTGCATTTGATAAGCTATTTCTATCTTGACTTGGAAGTTCAAACCATCCAAAAAACAAATACAAGTTAATAATAGATTTCCCGACAAACTGGCATTCTTCTTAACAAAATTATTTAGGACACCCTTTGCCTAATATTCAAAATATCTAGTCAGGAAGATTTTAAACCAACAACCAAATATCCCAATTCACTAGTAACACAATCATCTCAGGTACATTGTCATATCTTTAACATACAATATTAAAGGAGACACAACACTAATTACGCAAAACTACAGGTATAAAAGATATTGTTTATCTCCTCATTAGTATTTGAAATAACTTACCGATTCTGTAACTTACCGTAACGAATTATTTTTTTCTACACCGTTCCGTAATTTAAAAAATTAATAATCAAAATCAGCTCCTCAATAGAATCAAATTCCATTTTATTGGTATCTTAACAAAACGTAAGAATGTACCTCAAATCTCAATATTCTTACTGGAATCCTTTATCGGTACAGCCAAGCCCAATAAATTAGTTTGATAAGTTTTACCATACCAGCCACGCTATGTAAATTTTTAATTCATTGATAAACAAGATAATTTAATTTTAATTTAAACATTAATTGAAAGCACAGTCAAAAAACGTGTATTCTTATCTCGAAGTACTTGTTATACTGTGAACATTATATGTATATGCACAAGCTTCTACTTCGCATAGTGTAGAGATAGCTCTTGTAAATTTTCAAAATTTCTACACATTCACAAGTGTTTTTTTTTTCAACCAATGCCTATTTAAAAAATTTGAATATTAAAAATGATATTCCTTTCATAATGAAAATTGTTTGCTCATGATTGTTTTAATGTTTGACGACTACGATCAAGATCCTTCTAGCAGCACTTTAAATTCCGAAGAATTAATTTAATCCTTTGCTTATTTTCATCTGGATATGTCGTTAATTGCAAAGATTCACAGTCGATATGCACATTCTCAAGTTTATAGTCACGATTGTCAAGTTTCCATGCCACAGCTTTGAACCTACACTTCCTATTGGACTAGGTGAACCTGCTCCGTATTTTAAAAATGCGTTGGTTCCACTCTACCACAAACCCGTGTAAGAGCAATTCTATTTTAACAAAACATATACATACAATACGAATGACATACATACTAATTACACAAAATTACAAAAACACGTACATACTCAACCCAAAATTGATCTATGTATGAAATATTCCTATACATGCACACCGAATAGCCCATGTTCATACAATTGATACGAATTAACAAGTCGTGATATATGCATACGTTCATACAGAGTGTGGGTGCCCTTATAAAATGTCAAACGAAACAAACACCCGAAGCAGATGGTAAGCAGCATCTCGGCGGACGCGTTCCGGATCAACTTTGATAAGGACATATGTAGGTACAGGATGTATTCCGTAATCCAAGATCAAGCTAATTCAGATCAAGCTCAAGAAGTGGCGCAAATGAGTACTTACAGCCAGCATTTAGACAATTTGACTATGAAGCTAGGAAATTAAACTCATAGTTAACAGAAGGTTTTCTAGGCAACTCCGGCAGCTCTTCGCACTCAATTTTCGGCTTCCTTACCTTTAGGAAACAAACCAATGACACGAAATATCATAAATCAATCAAAATCCGAAATATATTACATCGAATCATACATTAACGACAACCGTCTTGAGTTCATCTTTGTGGTCCTCGAAATTAGACCCTTTTAGGACTCTCAGAGAACCGCAAAGTGATTCAACAAAAATTCTTCCAAGAATCATTTGGGTTTTGATTCTTATTGTCTTTTTTATTGTATTCCAGCAGAATGCATTTTTCTCCATCCACATTTATGACACTTGGTCACGTTTGTCTTACCAGTTTCCATTCGTTTAATTCAATCTTCGAGAGTATTTTTTTTTTGTGCAATGGTGACATTCTTTCGAGATGCTAAAATACGTTGTTCGATGACTGGATGGAAAAAAGTACCAGAAGTCGTTCGCTTACCACCATTTTAGGTCTGACCATCAAAATTCGCTTCAACTGCTTTGGATGTTCCATTTTAACCTTTATCGAATTTTTTAGGTTAATTTTTGTTAGAAGGTGAGTGCAAAGTTTTTTCTTCTTGCGGCTGTTGCAAAAGCGTTTGATTTTTCTGGCTGGCATATTTTTTTGTCATTTCTGTGTAAGAAGATTTTTGAGGTTGTGAATTGTTTGATGCTGAGTTTTTCCACGGAAAAAGAAAAGAGTTACTACCACTTTTGCTAGTTAATTGGAAATGTGGAACAAGTCGATGATATTTTTATGTATATATTCTAAGAGATTTTTCGAAAATTCGAAAAAAAATTATGAATTGAATGTAATCCATCTTCACTGTTTTCACCATTTTGCCTTCAGCATTATCAGAGCAAATGATAGCATACAACTCATTCTTTTCTATTTTATACCTAATTCCAAACACAGTTTCAAATTCAATGAGAATTTCTGTGAAAAAAACTTCACAATGTTTCAATATTCCAGCTGGGTCTACTCTGTATCGAATTATTCAACTAAGCGAAACCATATCAACCACAAAAATGCAATAAATGCCATACCATGAGTCTCATAACGCAAAAATTCTGATTTGTGGTATTTTTTTCCATCAAACAATGACTGCACACTACAGCCCATCAAACACTGGCATGGCTGTCTACCACTCTTGACTAACCACGATCTTTGATGCATGTTTTCCAAACCGTTTTTATTGTTGACAAAGTCCACATGTTTTTCTTTACCTTATAGTGTTTGGTTATCGCCGTCACTATACTCCGATTTATTCGCTTTTATTATTCTGTGGGGTTCAGTGGAGAATTTTACAAAAGTATATGCCGCTACTGTTGCAATTTTATGCATTTTATTGCATGGTTGTTGGCATCCGCATCATCATCATCATCACCAAGCTCCTATGGCTTGGCGAGTTATTGGAACCTATTGGCATGTGAAAAATCGGTTGGTTGTTCCTTTTTTGGCTTAATTGTAACTTGATATGTTCGAAATGCTGTACCATTTGTGGCTGTTAGATGGATATCGATGAGCGTTAATTGTATACAATGGTGGTATTTAGAATGTGAAATAGAAAATATGAAAATCGCATTACTTTCATTAACATCATTATTTTTCACGTAATGGGAAGTGCTTAGGAAATTTTAGGAATTATTTATCACTGGCAAAATTAGATTTTTATGGTCTTAAAAAATCGTGGGCATTGGTGGTAAAATTATTTCATATTGCCCATTAGTTGCGTAGCTCACTGGAATGTTAAATTTAACTTTTAAGAAAATATCCAATTCCTCGAAATTTATGAAGTCAATTCATCATCGATTCTAATCACTCTCACTATTCCACGTCATCATTCCTACTCTCACTGTTCCATGTAAAAGTTAAACATGGCGCACTTAAATCATAGTGTTTCTTCCGACTAGGGCTCTTTCACTCTGTTAGAACTCTTTCCTCTCTGTCCAAGATTATTTTCTATCCTTGACACGATTACACGAAAACCTCTCTACGATATGTAGTGATAAATGTTCTTCCAACTTGAATGGCAAAAATTATGAAATGTTCGTTATCTTTGTCACCTCGTATAACATGTTTAAGTGATGAACGTACGAGTCCTAGCTGCTCATCTTTTACTGGACTTCCCGTTGTCGTTCAAATCATTCCTCATTTTTCTCCAGTCAGTTAGTTTTGGCTTTTGCTATGTATCCGTCTTCCATCTGGCGACTCTACAGTCAATGCTTTTGTTTGCTTGGCGTCTTTTTCTTCGCAATTTCATCGTTCTTCTTCTCTAGAGAGACGATGAGCTGAAACTATCACTGAAGCTTTCGCACTTGAGGCTGCGGAACGCTGAGATGTTGCTGTAAGTTTTAATCGTTGGCATCAAGATGATTGACTGTGGTGAGCAGTTTTTTGAGCTTTAGCTTTTTAAATGAGTGGTGTCAGTTTGGAGATAGTCGAATTATTTGGTGTAGTATGATCAAATTTTATTTGAAATGAATAGTTTTCCAATAAAAAGATTTCAATTTTATTCAAACACTTGATTTTTATAAAATGTAATGCATAAACTCTAGAAATATTTAATTAATTTAATAATGATAAAATTGGATAAATGGACACTTTCACTAAACTTTTTTGTAGTAATCGTTCTGAGAGAAATGTTTCGCACACTATCGCACTTATTCAATTTGACTCGTGAATAGCAGCTAAAATATCGCCTTTCAGTAGTTAATCTTTTCTTGGAACACTGTCGTAGATTTGATTCCCTAAAGTTACTTCAGATTCAAAAGTGTAGCAACATTAAATTGGATGACCGAGGCGACATGTCAGGGCTACTTAATAAGATGGCATGCGCAGAAACTATAGTCCACTATAACTTTATTGTTTGACACTTAGCGTAGTCTTGCTTAAAACTTAAAATTTTGCAGGCGAGTTGCGGTCAACCTTAACCAATAAAAATTAGTTTAATTGCACGGTAGCACCTTCAACCAGTGGGCATCGATTACACCTGCATCGCTCTTTAAAATATATTCAGAAATATACAGAATAGTCCAGCTACAAAATGGGAAAGAATAATATTATGTAATAAATAGTAACAGCTTGGAATGAAATTAATAAATTCGACCCCTGAAGTCTATTGTACACGAATTCCTCAACAAAAAGACAAAAAAATCAAGCGCTCTAGCAAAAAACGTGATTATCTCTTATCAGTACTGTTCATCAATGTAAGTGGGATGCGATCTAAACTCAAAAAGTTTTATGAGCTCTTAAGCTCTGAAGCTTTTGATGTCGTTGCGATAACTGAAATGCGACTTTGTGCAAATATTCACAATGCTGAAATTTTTTATGTGGAGTATACTATTTTCCTCCGGGGATAGACTTGGAGGTCTTGCTGACGCTCTTATTGAAGTCAGTGTTCTTCTGGTTTTCTACAAAAAACTCAAAACCTTTTTAATAGAGATACTGAATGCTGATAATTTATTTATTTATTTATTCAAATCTCATTTAACAGAAAATTCAATTATAAATTGAAATACAAAAAATAATAAAAATGATTAATATAAAGCAACACAAGGAAATAAAAATAACAAAAAAATAGAAGAAAAAGTAAAGAGAAAAATACACAGTACAAATAACTAGGAGGCTATGTTAGCATATCAATAACACGTTTTTTAAAAGATTGAAAAGACACGGACAAAGAACCAAACTGATGCTCATCATGGCTTTTCAGTATCCTAGGTATTGGTGAGTTAAAATACACAAGAGTATGCGCAAAGGGATTAAGGAAAAGCGATTGAGTTCTAACCGGGCGATCAGACACACGTAAGAAATGACACAAGCGAATGTTGAAAGAGAGTAAGCCATGATAAAGCTAACCAAGAAGACATTCATCCAGGAATATTCTGCGGGTACTCAGCAAATGGAGATTTAAGAAAAGCAGACGGTCATCATAAGAACGATAAGCAACATTAAACTTATACAAAAGACAGCGAGTAGACTTACGCTGAACGGATTCAAAAGAATTCGACAGGTACACGAAATGAGGAGACCACACTTGGGAGCAATATTCAGCAATGCTACGAACAACAGAATTCAAAAGACGAGCGCATGTGTTGGTATTGGCTGCAAAGCGAGGGCAGCGCAGAACGAAACCAGATACTTCTGAAGACTTAACAACAACAAAAGAAACATGCAGATCAAATTTTAGCTTCAGATCAAAGATGATGCCAAGGTCTTAATGTTGATCTACATGTTTAAAAAGACTATCACTCAAAAAATATTCAAAGGAAATGGGATTAGGCTTATTGGAAAAAGACATCACGAAACACTTGGAAACATTAAGAGCAAGGGAGCTCACAGAGCACCAATCACTTGAAACAAAAAAATCCGATTATAACTTACAACAATCATTTTGGGAAGCGACAGCACGGAAAATTTTAAGGTCAGCATACAACAAAGAGTCAGACTGAAAGTTACAACGAAGGTCATTGATAAAAAATGTGAAAAGGAGGGGATCAAGGATGGAACCTTGGGGAATACCAGAAGTAGGAAAGAAAGAGGAGGGAGAACAAACATTAAACACAACACGGCAGACGCGATCATGGATGTAGGAAAAAAGCCAGGATGTAAGGGAACTGGAAATACCAAAATTACAGATCTTATCCAACAGCACTGAGTGGTTTACCCTGTCAAATGCTTTCGCGAAGTCAGTGTAAATCACATCAGCTTGAAGACCATTATCCAAAGTGCACGCCAAGAAGTTAGTAAATTCCATTAAATTTGTAGTCGTTGAACGTCCCTTGATGAAACCATGTTGGTCTACAGAAAATAAGTGACTAAAAGCACCATGAATTTTGTCATGAACAACCTGCTCAAGCAACTTTGGAAAGCAGGACAGGAGTGATATTGGACGGTAGTTGGCCACATTGCCAATGTCCCCCGATCTTAAAATCGGGAAAACATTGGTAGCTTTTCAGGTAGAAGAAAAAACACCAACAGACATACTCAAATTAAATAATGTAGACAAAAGTACACATAAGAAAAATGGAAGAGACTTAACAAACACAATAGGAATACACAAACAGAGCCGCTGCTTGCTGAGTAATCCAACGAGGATATTAGGATTTCTACCTCCAGAATATTGGTCATCACAAAATTCTCATGAGAAAACACAGCGGCAGCAGAGCTCCCTGAATCAAAGTTAGGAGACGAAAATGAAGAAGCAAAAAGCTTAGCAAATAAATCACAGGCCGAAGTTTCCTCAAGAAGAAAGATACCAGGAAACCGGTTGCTAGTTTTTAGGGAACGGACATACTATCAGAAAGGTTTCGAGTTATTTGGGGAAAGACTCGCTTCAATATGGGTGAAATATCCACGTGTCGCTTCTTTAACAGTTCTTTTAGCCTCTGCTCGCAGAGACCGATAACTACGAAGAAACTCATTTCGGGCCTTATCTTTCTCGCGGAAAGATTTGGTAACTGTGACAGAAAATCAAGGAGAAAAAGCACCACGACGAGAATGAGACACAGGAGTTAATCGAGAAACAATGGAATTAAGGAGAGAGTAAAAAGAAGAAAAAGCATCGTTTATTTCAAGCCCATGAAAAGAAGAAAGCAAATTGATAGGAACGAGCTCAGCAGCAATTAGTTCATACACTGCCTTAAAAAAGTTGAAAGACGGCACAACTATGCTTTCGGTGCGTGGACTATTCAATAAACAAAAATTAATGGAAAGGGGGGGATGATGAGGGTCAGGATGAACGTAAGGAGAGGATGATACGGAAATAGATAGATAAGAAGAAGGAAAATTAGAAAAAACAAGGTCTAGTAAACGATTATTATTATAAGGAATGTAATTAAACTGGGATAAGGAACCAAACGAAAGAAATTATGAGAAGAAAATTGAAAGTGGAAATGAATTTATTTGTGCTCGAATTAAACTCACAACAAATAAGGTATTATTTGGTATCGACTACATACCACCAAACTCCTCGCATGACGTCTACACTTCACTAATAAATATATGTAGGTCAAATGTGACATGCTGACAGTAACGACGACATCATCTTGATGAATCATTTCAACCCTCCAACAATCAACTGGTGCTCCTGATCGGACGGTATTTTCGAAGTTCCGAGCTCTTTCTCTATTGGTGGGCAACACGAAATCAACTTTGCAAACGAATTAATATCTCTTGGCTTGTTTCAAGCCAATTTCATACTGAACTCAAATGGAAATATGCTGGATCGGATTCTTGTGACTTACGTCTTTTCTGCTGCAGTTAAATCGTTCATGTAATCTCTCATAGATGAATCCGCACATCATTGTGGATACAAAATCATTTGTGATCCAAAGTCTAGTAATGACTTATCATCTCATACATCTGGACTAAAATTTAATTGTAGACGTGATAATGACGATCAAGTGCGTGACTTGCTTTCTAGCTATGATTGGTTTTCCACGTTGCAGGAACCTAATCTGGATAAAGCTACTGCTTACTTCGACACTCGTTTGTTCAGCTTTTTTTAAGGTACGCGTGAACTATCTTTAGCGATAGCAAGGTTCGCTTTCTTTGGCTGTCTTCACAGGTTTGTTAGTTGAAAAATTCCAAAACCGCAGCATAGCCACAGTTTTTCTTGCCACGCTCACAGCCTGAATTCCAACTTTTGATTTGCATTGAGAGATTTGTATTATAAAGAAGTTTCATTTGTATATCAGAGACATACGTAACAGCTACGATTTAATTTTTAAGCGCAACCTAAGAGATTTTGGAGTTTTGTAAATTTTACGACTTTTAACGATCGGTTTCCACTGAGTTATGCATGTAACAACTCAAATTTTGATGATCCTTTCATACTAGTACGTTATTACTTCTGTTTATCGTTAAGCTTATCGTACCGAATTACCTAGTTTTAGACTTTTTTCACCCTTCTTGACAAACTCATTTTCTTAAGCGCTAATGTTATTCTTAGTCGCTACTAAAGCTTTAATCTGGCACTTAATCAATGGAGCGCTGGTATTATGCCCAGTCGCTGACTGTTAAGACAACATAAGACGAACAAATACAGCCATGGGCACGGCGGGATTCGAACCCGCGGGCAGTAGATCGCTGCTTCGGACTGACGCGTTAGCGAGCTAAGCTACCGACCCTTTTGCAAGCTCAATCTCAAACTATAAACAAAAGATGCCCCATAATTAGAAACGAAAATAAACCATATATCTACGAAAAGCATATTACATTGTTCAGTGGTCATTTTATACCTGCCGCTTATATAATATACCAACTGTATTGATTTCATATCTTTTGCTACCAGAAAACAGAGAAACCCATATAGAACTTATACCTGTAGCGTGCATAATTATGATTGCTGTGTGTATATTTTGTGTACCCGAGTTATATTTTTTATCTGAAAGCCAAATTTTACTTAAAATGAGTATAACTCTGGATTTCCATGTACTCATAATACCTTTTAAATCAATAGTTATACCTGTTGCTAGTATATATTATGTATCACACATAAATAGAACAAAAATATATTTGTAGGAGCAATTTTGTGCCCACTACAGTTAATTATGGCTATTACGGATATTATTATTTTTGCTACACATATAGCAGAGCGAAGTTTTTTTTGTGTGTGTGTTATTACTACCAGGCATCATTCCTCACTTGTTAAAGTACTCTACCATCAGCCCTACATTTAAGAAAGGAAGTCGTGCACCTGTCAACCTATTGCAAAACTGCTATGCGTCGCTTAAAGTTTAGGAGCTATAATCACTGACATTGTAGCCTTTTACTGCAAATGGATTACAATCTCGTATCGGCACGGTTCTGCGAAAAACTGCGCAACCACAATCAAGCTGTTGGCAACTCAATGACAACTGAATGTGTCTGGTATTCCACAAGGTAGACATCTAGACCCTTTACTGTTCGCCAGTACTAATTATGCAGGTTCCATTCTGCAGTCATCCTCTGCTTTGCTTTATACCGATGAAGTAAAAATTTTCAAAATTTGTGAGAAACCTTAACGATTGCTGAACTATCTACACAGATTTGCCTGCCGGTGTTCCAATAACAGTCTTCTTATTAATCCTGACAAGTGTACAATTACATCCTATACACACTAAAATAATCTTTTAATTTAGGAATACTCACTTTTGAGTACACTTTTAAATAGATCAACGAAAGTACTCAATTTAGGAGTACTACTGAATCAATACTTCACATTCGACGATCACATTAACTCAATCTTTGTGAAAGCCAGCAATGCCTTCAGTTTTGCCAATAAACGTTCGAGAGAATTAAACGACATATTTCTAACTGCTACCTAAACGTATGTTGAACAGATTCTACAGCATTAAATAAGGACACGAAGTGAGGAGACCACATTTGGTAGCGGTACTCAACAATTAAATGACTCAGCGAAATAAAAAGACGGACACAAGTGTCGATATCAAATGCAAGCATGAATAGCGCAAAGGAGGCCAGCCACTTTTGATACTTTTGAGGTTATGAAAGAAACATATACTACAGATTTCAATTTTGTATAAAAAATGATGGCTTATGTTGATCTGCACTTTCCAAAAGATAATTAGATTAAATTTATTAGAGAAAGATATCAGAACACGCTTGAAAACAGTTAGAGAGAGGGAGCTCTAGAGCACAACTCATTTAAAGAATTTAAAGATTCGAATCTACTTGAAAACAATTTTTATCTAAAGCGTCAGCCGGAAAACTTTTAAAGTCATCTGCATATAAAAGAGAAACACACTTGAAGCTCCAGGGCGAGATATTGATAAATAAGTTGAAAAAGGAAGGTGGCCAAGGATAGCCTGAAGAGCGCCAGAAGAACGATAGAAATAGAAGGTGGAGCAGTTTTCTAATAACACGGAAAGTTTGATCAAAAATGTAGAAATAAAACCAGAAAATAATGGTACGAGAAGCACTAAAATTACACACTCGCTATCAATCCTAAGTTTTTTACCCTGTCAAATGTCAAGATTTTTACCAAGTCAGTATAGATGGCATCATATTTTTAGCCCTTATCCAAGAAGGCGGCGGCAAAGCTGATAAATCAAACTAAATTAATTGGCATAAAGGCGGCGATTTGCGGTGTTTGTCAAACACCTCCTATTCGCCAAATACCGAACACCTAGTCAAGTAATTTGGCTTGGTGCTTGCGGAATGACAAGCACAGTGAATTAGACATTCGGGCATTGCCGAATGTTCGCCAAGACTGGAAGATGAACGAGCTGCGGGAATCCGACACAGTGCTCGTCTACTTTGAAGTGAGTACCGCATATCTAAAGCCGCCTTAAAACGTGTTTCACTGAGTCAATTTTATCTTTTCGAAAAAAAAGTAACTGAAAACTCTTTGCATTCTAAGATGAACAAATTGGAGAGAAGATCGCTGCTTGCAGAGGGATCCTATGAAGAAATCAAAATTTCTACGTCAAGAAACAAAGTCGCATGAAAAGATATTAGAGGGGAAAAAGAAGCAGCAAAAAAATCAGTAAATGGATCACAAATATCTTGAGGTAAGGAAGTATTGATTCCCTCAGATGTTAAAGTGTCAGGAAATGGCTTGATGGTTCTGCGGGAATAGTCATTTGACCAACAATGCTTCGAGCTATTGGAGGAGAGGGAAGACTCAATATGAGCTAAGTACATACATGTTGCTTTTCCAATCAATTTTTTTGCCGCTGATCAGATTTTGTAATCAGATTTAAAAAGTTGCATCTTTCTTACATGAGTAAGCCAAAATACAAACAGTTGTAATAAAAGAAAAGATCTAACAAGCGGCTGGTAATGTTGGAACCGCAATGAAACTGAGATAAGGAATAAAACGGTAGAAAAAGGGAAAAAGAAACATTTTATTTCAAATGTAATTGAATCATGTAACAATTTGGGAGTAGGAATAGTAAGACAGAATATAGTCAGCCGCTTGATGAAAAAAAACAACCATACGTGAATCTGGGTCGATATGGGAGTAAGTATATGGGAGCGATATGGGAATAAGTAATAAACAAATGCTAAAATACAGCATCTGGGTCGTATGGGAATAAGTATATGGGAGCGATATGGGAATAAGTAATAAACAAATGCTAAAATACAGAAAATCACAAACAGCAACAAATTCAACTGGGTGAGACACCATGAAGTTCCACAGAATGCACTGTGGAGAGATATACGCACCGTAATAGGAACTTCACCACCATCTTTTTAAGATAAGCTTCTAGTACGATCACATCTAAAGACATTATGAAGATGAAAAAACTCCACGCTAGAAAAATTGCTGGAGAGTCAGTTTTCTATCAAACACACGAAATCTTTGGAAGTAATTATATAAGAAAAGCCTAATTTTTACAGGTTTCGTCCGTAGTCCACAAATATCTTGGTAATACAGCTGAAAACAATAATGTGCAAGCAATTACGATAAATTTATTTTGTCATTGATAAGTCCTGTAAACTCATATAAGCAAGATATAAGAAAAACGCAAATAACTAAGCAAACCCTATAAGCGAAACTGTGAATGGGCAAAAAAGCAAAAAAGCAACTTTCGATGAGCTTACCTACTGTATGGCTATAAGGGAAATTACTACTGCAAAGACATCCCAGAACAAAAAAAAAAAATTTGAAAAATGAAAAATCTAGGTCCGGGTTTTTGGGAAACTTCGACAGTTAATGGCATTTACTTTATTCAAAATGTCGGAATTTGAAGCACTTTTGATTTGCCAGCATTAAACTCTTTGCGTCAAGCCGTAAGTCATCTAATTTAGTAGCATAACTTTCAAATTTCAAACATGATTGACATCAAATAATGAAGGACCAAACAAATCTCCCTAACCTTATAATGTTAACACATTTTGCTAATAACTAAACTACAAAAGAAATAAGAAAGCGCAAACAAACACATTCAAAAAATTCGCACAAGTTATATCCTTTTTCTAAACATATAAAATTCGCCGAGAAAAAAGAAATTCACAAATTCATTAAATATGCTAGCAATAAACAAATTCAAATTGCCTACCGCCATCCGCTTGTCAGTCTGTCGCAAGCAATAACAGTACACGCCACCCGTTATGCCACCCCCATCACTTCAAGAAATGGCATCCCGTACAACTTTCTCGAAGAAAACTCGCTAAATAAAAATTTAAGGGAGACGTTTGCCTGGAGTGTGAGTGATATAGCGAGAGGAAGAAGGAGTGGACACGATGCGACACACTTGAAGTTGTACTCAAGCGGAATAAATAATATATCAAGTAATATTTTGTCAGAGGCTCGTTGAATGGGCGTACAGACAGGAAAAGAACTAATGGAAGAGTGCTTCGTGAAACTTTCACGATTGGGTTTTCCCATATTTTTCCCGTCCGCTTTCGGAAATGACAACATGTTTGTCTGTTTTTTTCCGCAAACTGTTAGGAAGTTGAAAGCGAAAGTGAAAACAAGGGGCTGAACTGAGATGTGAAAGCAGCATAAGATGAAATAGTAGAGAGGTTTGGGATTTGGTTGAGCAGTTGAATATTATTTAAATATTTATAATTTCATTTCTTTATGAGCTTATGATATTTACTAAATTTACCCTGGATAAATTATTAGATTCTGTTTTGCTTGCTTGCTATTTCGAGGTTAAAGATGGATTTGTTGGATGAGTAAAGTCTCACAGTGTTTTTGAGTAAAATTAATATTTTATGAGAAGTTTTCAATGGGGGATATACAGGAATCTATTGAAAATGACAAAGTTCAGGTAAGAACTGTGGTTAAAACTGGATAATATTTATGAAGTATAATAAAACGAATATAGAGGAAAAGATATTATCAGATACCTCTACACGCTAAGACGCCAGGCGGGTTCGAGCTACGTCGTGCGCTTGTGCCTGTTTTTCACCTTCTGCGGTCATAAGAGCCGGACACTGCTCATAAAACCAGCGTCCCATGAATTAATTCTCACATAATAATAAACTTATGCTGAACTCGTGTGAGTATGAGCTAAAAACATAATTTCATGTTTTTTTCCCGGCAGTAGTCTCAAAATTTCTTAATTTAATTGGAATTGTTTTTGCGGGATGATTAAAATTGAACAACTTTTTATTAACATTAAAAATTTTAATCTACATTGAAAATTCTATTTTGACAAAGTGGTTTCGAAAGTATGCACTGCTTCTCATCAGACACCAGCACACAGTGCATACTTGACTGGCGTGACCACTCGCAGTTGGAAATCATTACATTTGTATTTATGCTAGTTGTGACAAATTTTAACATCTCCGACTTATATCCATGGATATAATTTTACTTAGTAAAGGTAATTGAATTTGATCACGGTTCCCTTCTTGTCTATAAATCAGCATAGACAACGTATATCATTTCTACAGCATCGAAGCCGAGCATATTGAAACGGGAAACTCGATCGTTTTGCGGAATCAGCCTCCGAAAGCAGAATTAAATTGGAATTGTTTTTGCGGGATGATTAAAATTGAACAACTTTTTATTAACATTAAAAATTTTAATCTACATTGAAAATTCTATTTTGACAAAGTGGTTTCGAAAGTATGCACTGCTTCTCATCAGACACCAGCACACAGTGCATACTTGACTGGCGTGACCACTCGCAGTTGGAAATCATTACATTTGTATTTATGCTAGTTGTGACAAATTTTAACATCTCCGACTTATATCCATGGATATAATTTTACTTAGTAAAGGTAATTGAATTTGATCACGGTTCCCTTCTTGTCTATAAATCAGCATAGACAACGTATATCATTTCTACAGCATCGAAGCCGAGCATATTGAAACGGGAAACTCGATCGTTTTGCGGAATCAGCCTCCGAAAGCAGAATCAAATTGGAATTGTTTTTGCGGGATGATTAAAATTGAACAACTTTTTATTAACATTAAAAATTTTAATCTACATTGAAAATTCTATTTTGACAAAGTGGTTTCGAAAGTATGCACTGCTTCTCATCAGACACCAGCACACAGTGCATACTTGACTGGCGTGACCACTCGCAGTTGGAAATCATTACATTTGTATTTATGCTAGTTGTGACAAATTTTTACATCTCCGACTTATATCCATGGATATAATTTTACTTAGTAAAGGTAATTGAATTTGATCACGGTTCCCTTCTTGTCTATAAATCAGCATAGACAACGTATATCATTTCTACAGCATCGAAGCCGACCATATTGAAACGGGAAACTCGATCGTTTTGCGGAATCAGCCTCCGAAAGCAGAATCAAATTGGAATTGTTTTTGCGGGATGATTAAAATTGAACAACTTTTTATTAACATTAAAAATTTTAATCTACATTGAAAATTCTATTTTGACAAAGTGGTTTCGAAAGTATGCACTGCTTCTCATCAGACACCAGCACACAGTGCATACTTGACTGGCGTGACCACTCGCAGTTGGAAATCATTACATTTGTATTTATGCTAGTTGATCAAATTCAATTACCTTTACTAAGTAAAATTATATCCATGGATATAAGTCGGAGATGTTAAAATTTGTCACAACTAGCATAAATACAAATGTAATGATTTCCAACTGCGAGTGGTCACGCCAGTCAAGTATGCACTGTGTGCTGGTGTCTGATGAGAAGCAGTGCATACTTTCGAAACCACTTTGTCAAAATAGAATTTTCAATGTAGATTAAAATTTTTAATGTTAATAAAAAGTTGTTCAATTTTAATCATCCCGCAAAAACAATTCCAATTTGATTCTGCTTTCGGAGGCTGATTCCGCAAAACGATCGAGTTTCCCGTTTCAATATGCTCGGCTTCGATGCTGTAGAAATGATATACGTTGTCTATGCTGATTTATAGACAAGAAGGGAACCGTGATCAAATTCAATTACCTTTACTTCTTAATTTAGTTCAAGGGGGCCAAACGCAAGTTTAGCCAAATGGGTAGAGTAACGGTTTGTAGCGTATGTTGTTCATGGTTCAGAATCAGCCATGATTTTCAGCCGGGCTTGGAGTTTAGGTACCAAAACCAAATCAGGGATAAACAGTGTCGTGAAGCTGATCGATCGTTGCAATGACTGTCGATGAGCTAACTAACAACTTTAGCCCCCAGACTCAATAAAGGCTGTAGTTTGACTACTTTAGTTGTGCTTCAATAATCTAAAAATTCAGAAAAATGGAAGAAGTACATATGTATGCATTTATTTGATGAAAAAATACCGGCAAAGGCGAATTAAACTGCTAAATGTTCCCATGTGTTAGAATAAAAACTATTTCCTTAGTCTCTCGGCCCTCCTACGTACCACAATCAATCAATTCCTCAGACAACAACAAAAAGAATACGAAACACAGTTCAAAAAAGCCTTACCCACCAAATATAGCGTCTCGAATGTGAAACTCATTCAGTAAATTCAATTTTGTTTATGCTTATAAAAGCTAGCTGGTTGTGTTTTGGTCTTTATTTCATTTCCTTTTTTTTCTTCATCCCAGCGAAATTCCCTGGAATTCGCGATATTAAGGCTTTATGCTCTTTATATTTTTTTCTTCTTAGGAAACGATATGATTGTCATAAACAGTACAAGTACAAAATACATTGCATGTTTTACATTTACTGGTTTAACTGGAACATGTAATTTGATCCTGGTTGTTATGGTCGTATGTGTCTCAGAGGAGAGCTGAAAATATGTCCTTTTTCAGGAATAAAAAATGTGAAAAAGGGCATATCTAGATACTTTTGGGACGAAACGAAACGAAAATTGTAATGGAGATATCAAATATTTTATCACGCTTAGCTGAAATATCAATGATATCATATTTAGGGCCTTGCTTAGTTCGGGCTGAAAACGAAAAGAAGACGATATATAATTTTGTGTGTGGTTTTTATAAGCTTTTTTACAAAATGAAATGTTTTATTTAGCTTTATGTTAAGAAAGATGGTTTTGAATAAATGAATGCGCCATATTTTCAGCGAATTATTGGAGGTGTGGTAAATGTTTAGGTTCTTCGATACTGCAAATGGGTCGTGAACATTTTATTTCGAGGTAAGCTGTTTGAAGTGGGTTTTCATTTTGAATTTTTTACTTCGTTCTTCTGTCGTTTTGAAAAATCGCAAATAGATATGCGCTGTAAACAAACCTAAGGAAAGTATTTAAAAATGACTCATTCAAGGAAAATGTTTATCCTAAAGCTTCCGTAAATCCTGCAATCATTGCCTGGTCTAAAAAACATGAAACTTATTTTGAAATCAGAAAGAAAATGAACTAACAAAGTCTAAAACACTTAGTTAATAAATTTTCTTAGTTTATAAAAAAAACTGCTGTTAATTTATCAATTTCATGCACCTGTGTTTAAACAAACTATAAGGTAATGGCAGTCAGTTATTTGCGCGCAACCAAAAGATAGCGTGAGAAAAGCGAAACACTTACAGGCCGCCTCCACCAGCAATTTCCCATGGCATACCATTTCAAATTGCTAGTGAAGGTGGCCTATGTGTGCCATATATGACGACATGCCATAAATGGTATGGTAGGTTCTCTATAATAGGCAAGCTTGAAACATAATAAGTTTTCATTCTCAATACTTTTTTTTTTTACAAAAATTTACACTGTATGAAAAAACAGGAGTACCTGAAAATTTACTTAAATGCCCGCCGCCGCCGCCATAGAGCTAAGAATAACCGAACTCTAGCAATTCAAGGACCTACCTACTACATACATCTATCTTCTCCGAAAATTTCACCTCGATCGTATCGGCAACTCCAGAGATTATCTCTCTTAATCATTTTGCTGATATATATATATATATATATATATATATATATATATATATATATATATATATATATATATATATATATATTTATATAAATATATTTATATATATATATATATATATATATATATATATATATATATATATATATATATATATATATATCTATATATATATATATATGTATATATATATATATATATAATTATATAAAGAAATATGAATGTTCGACAAAACGAGTTTAATATTAAATTTTCTTCGAAAATCAGTAATATTTAATTTATATTGTATGTGCAAAGTCTGGATTAGACGATTTCCAGAAAGACATACCGGCCACAAATCTGGCCCACTACAGCCTAGTGAGCCTTATTTTATACGAAGCTTCACAATCCTTAATCCTTCCTCAGCTCTTGGCCCAAATATCGATATCAGGTTTGTTTTGTTCTCTCAAACGCATATATATTTATGTATATATATATATATATATATATATATATATATATATATATATATATATATATATATATATATATATATATATATATATATATGTATATATATATATATATATATATATATATATATATATACATAAATATATACATATATATATATATATATATATATATATACATATATATATATATATATATATATATTTATATATATATATATATATATATATGTATATATAAATTTATATTTATATATATATATAAATATATATATATATATATATATATATATATATATATATATATATATATATATATATATATATCAGCAAAAAGTTTAACGGAGATCATCTCTTACGTGGCGGGTCCGATTGAGCTGAAAGTTTTAGAGTACATAGATGTATAAAAGGACTAGTGCAGCAAAATTACGATATGTTTAACGCTTTGACGGCGGCGGACATTTTTTTTAAAAGTAGGTATTAAGAATGAATAATAATTACGTTTTATGCTTGCTCATGATAAAGAATTTGAAATTTTGTGCCCTGTGTGACCACTGAGTTCCTAAAAGTAGGCAATTTTTTTATTTCAAATTCTGAATTGTCATAACTTTTGACACAATCATTGGATCATGGTGCAATTTGTAGAGCTTATTGATGCAAGCTAAAACTATACAATCATTGACTTTTGAAACTGTGCGGGCAGCCTTCAAGCTGCGGTAGGCTCCCGAAAAAAAATCCCTTAAAGCCTCTACCCTCCTGAATAATTTTTCTTTTTTGACAAAAAATTCTAACTATTGACAAATCTTACTCTTTTTTCACCATATATATATGAAATTTTCAAAATTCGAAGTTGCATAAAAACGCCAACCCATCACCAAGTTACCTCTATTTTCGGGACTTGAAACTTCTGTTCACGTGAACTGACGACCGGATAATTCGATCAATTTGAAATGTACAATACGTGTTGGTATTATTTAGGACCAAGTTTGATACAAGTGATTTTGAAATGCAGACAATCCTGTAGCAGTGGTGCCATCTTGAAAAATCACCGCGAAAAAAAATTGCTCTTTGGCCCATAGCTGCCGATTCAGCCATCAGATTTTAACCAAATTCACACAGTGTTTGGACCTTATTTTAAGCCACATTTGATAGAAATATGGTTGAAAAATTAGGATAGAGTTGCCTCCTATGGTGATTTTTGCTCCCTAAATCTTGTAAATTTGCTCAGCCTTCTCATTTCCGATCCAGTCAAAAATCAAAACGAAATTAATGTAGTAAATGGACCTTATTGTAGACTAGAAATTAGAAAGGCCTCCCAGCTTTGGTAATTTTTGTCATTTTTTGGCATTTCTTTACTACGCGTCATTAGATTTTCAAGTCCAAATGATCCTGCAATGACCTTAACAGCTAATATTTGCTTTTCGAAAATTTGAAAAGTTAACCCGAAATTCTTTTCGTCTCTTTAATTTCCGGCGTAATCACTCAATCGAAATGAAACTCAAAGAGTGGGTTACACTTAGCTTGAAGCAGATTTGCTAAAATTTTGCCTGTGGCTCTAACACAGAATTGCCAGCACTAGACATTTTCGTAAATGTTGCACCGACAAATGCTTCCATTATGTGTTTATATGCAAAGCATTTACAATAAAATAAGCAACCAATGTTAAAATTTTCCGAGTTTTCGAAATTTTTCGGGTGGCAACCCGCGATATAGTTTAATCGTTGAAACTTTCGAGGATATCTTTGGTTGAAAACGAAATTCAAAGGATAAGATTTGATTTTAGCACGAGCTTGTTATGGTGTTTCTGCTGCGTTGGAAAAATGTTGCCAGCACTGAATAGTTTCATTTGAACATTTGTGTTATAGGAGATACTACCAGGAAATAATTTTTTTAACTTTGAGTAAGAAGTGGTTGATATGATACTACAAAGAAGTTTATCACCTCTTTCCACAATTTTAAATCACTCAAAGATAATTTCCTCGAAAACCAGTGCTTTAGCAGTTCTGATGCGCTAGCTTTTTTTTTAAAGTACTAGGAGCTAGCTGTTCCAAAATAAAACTGCTCTAGTATATACGCCTCATCTCTAATGGGAATGAGAAACAATGGGAAAAGCCTTCAGTAGGTCCAATTTCTTCCATTGCAGACCTCACTTTGTGAGCGACGCTTTAATTAAGGACTTGCAGTGATTGGTCAGCAAGCACTATACTCACAGTCACCACAAGGCTATAAAAACCACGGTGAACTGCGTACGTAGAAAAAACACAATGTGTACAAAGTCCCAGAGTACAAGCATGGTTGGCTGGTCCTCCAGGAAGCTCGACGAAGTAACATCACAGGAAATGCTACCCCGTGATATGGAACTGGACGGAACGGCTTCGAAGAAGTTTGCGCGAGTTATTAGTGAGATCAAGCAAGACTCTGATGCTTCCACGCTACGACGTTGTCTTCACAAGACTAGAAAGGCGAACTTTTGGTGGAATACAGAAATTCAAGAGCTCAGTAAAATATGTCTCAATGCTATACGATGTAGTCAGTGCCACAGGGATAGCCCAGACTACGAAGACTTGCAGATACATCCGGAATAACCTCCAATTTGTGATCGCTGAAAGCAAGAGGGAGCACTTAAAGAAGCTGTGTAGCAAAACCGATTCCGATCGATAAGGTGGAGCGTACGAAACCACTATGACTACAATAAAGCGAAAGAGTTCTCCTTTAATCAGGTGTCCGAAGATGTTCTAAAAAATTGTCACAATGCTACTCCCACAAAATCCAGACGAAACTCTGGCATTAATACAGGTAGATTCTCAAAACGTGCAGGTGGTAAGCAGAGAAAAAGTATTGGCAGCCAAATGAAAAATCATTGAAAATAAAACGCCTGGATTGGATACGAGACCAAATAAAGCACTTAAGCTGGTGGTAAGTAGGGAGGTAGGTAGGTAAGACATACATAGGCACAAGAGAGGCCCGTTGTGATACCACAGTAATTTATGAATCTCTCATACTCACTGAAATCAGGAAACTAACTGCTTCCTTTGTCGAGCCGCACTATTCCCTTTGAATTGACAAGGGATGGTTCGGTAAAGTTTGAGAGCTTGCCACAGCCGGGCACTGGCACATGAGATGCAGGACGAATTCCTCCTCGTCCTAAGAGCCACAACTCCGGAAGAAATCGTTAAACCCTGCGCCCAATCGTAATGCATGCCACCCTAAAAGGCAGTGGCCCGTAAGGACGCCCACAATGCAACGCACAGCACTTCGAGTTAAGCCTAAAAACTACCTGGTGCGTTGCGCATCAATGAATACCCAGGTCTGCCCGGTTATCGCACAGAATGATTCATCTGTCCAGGAGTTTCTAGCGTCCTCAATATATTTTTGCCTGATGGCCAATGTGACCGATGACATCGGTAAACCTTTTGAGATAGAGGAAGAGACCTCCAGTAGCAAGGTATCTGAAAATGTGTCTGTATAGGTACTCACATCAATTGAAGAACGGAATGTCTCGATATCTCCATAAGAGATGCACGGCATTCAGCAGCAATCATGTACATGGACCAGCAAGGGATTTAATAACCGCTTGGCTATCTACCAATATTGAACCCGAATATTCGATTTCAAAAAAACCCGTCAATTGCCTGACAAATAGCCACAACCTCCACCTGAAAAACACTACAATGGTCTGGTAGACGGGAGGACAGCTTGAAATTTAGCTCATCTGAATGTATACCACTCCCAACTCTATTGTTTAGCTTTGTGCCGTCAGTGTGCACTTGGATAAGCCCACATTCGAGAGTGATGCCACCACGCCGTTCGTCCCTACCAAGAATGCGAGCTGTTAATTTCAAATCCAGTAGACATTGCAGAGCGATGTAGTCAACACCCACAAGAGCGAGAACTTCCTCGGCCAAAATCTTCGCATGGGCGAACTGTGTTCTATTCCATATTGAGATACAATTCAGTCTCACAGCAGCAAGATTCTCTTGTAGTAAGATTCATGAATTGGTTGGCAGCCAATGAAGCAGCACGAAAAAAGCCTTACTAGGAGTGGAGTGGAGTGCTTGAGTAACCAGTAGTGCAGCCATTCTCCGGACTTTGTCAAGCTGCTGTTTGCAAGTAGCCTTGAGAGAACGGCATTCCATACAATAGAATAGGCTCAACTACAGCTGTATGAAGCCAAGCAACAGTACGAGGCTGTTATCCCCAATTTGCCCCTATGGCTCTTTTACAGCAGTAAAGTGCACAGAAAGCCTTCCGCGCTCTTTCTGCTATATTGCAAGTCCATAGCAACCTCGATTCAAGGATGAGCCTTAAGTACTTGACCCTCTCGCTCAGGTCAATGGAGACTTTGTTTAATTTGGGTAACTCAAAATAAGGAACTTTTAACTTTGTTGTAAACAGCACTAGCTCCAGTTTGCTAGGGCTCACATTTAAGCCATACTCACGAATCGAACGGTTACAGCTGTGTCTTCCACATAAGCAATCACAGCAATTGTATTTACCGTGATGTTTCACACCAGGGGAGAGAGAACTCTATCCTGCCGTGTGCCCGTACTGACTCCTCGTCTTACGCAAGCATTCCCTAGAGCAGCGATTACCACTATATTCTTGAGAAGCTGCACGATAGAAGCAATCAGTCGCTCATCCATACGTAGCACCAAAAGTGCTTCAACAATTGCGCCGGACTTTACGTTGTTAAAGGCCCCCTTGATATTTTAAAAGGCAGGAAGCGTATAATCCTTAAGAGCAAGAAATTTCTCAACTTGCTCTATGAGGACATGAAAAGCAGTTTCAACAAACTTATCTTTGGTATAAGCGTGCTGTTACTGTGAGAACATAAGATCGATGGATTTTTTAATATGGTAATCAATGATCCTTTGCAAAATCTTAAGCAGGACAGAACTAAGACTTATTATACGATAGCCCTTCGGCTTAAAATGCGAAATTTTACCTGCTTTAGGAATAAAAACAACTCTAGTTTCTTGGCTGAGATCTGGCTGAGACTCTCTTTGTTTCCACAGAAAGCTCTCCATGAGGCCCTCTTTGCCTTGTGGACGGCATACTTAAAAGTTCTCAGCTTCGTTCTATATATCGACCAGTCATTAGATATTTTCGAGCTATTGAACTCCCTCCTACACTCTCCTCGCAGAGTGCTAGTCTCTATATTCCACCAGCGGGCTTGGGATTCCCTCTGGCTGACGAAGAGTTCAGAGTGAGGATGTCAAAAGCCTTGTCCAATTCATGGTAGCAGTCAATGTTCTGAGGAGCAGTTTCCAGTGAGGATTGGACTAGAACTTAAAATAACTTCCAGTCTGTCCTCTTTCTATTGATAAAGGCCACCTGCTCAGGAGAGCTGCGGCCAGCCACATTGAACGATATGTACCTAGGATCAGAGAAAGAACACTCCTGTTGAATCCTCCAGTCACGGAGAAAATGCGAGTGCCGCCCACTGACCAAAGTGACGTCAAGAACCTTCCTACGATTGGATGTAAAGATAGTTGGTTCTCTGCCAGTATTGCCGATGAATAGGTCGTGGGCAACGATGAAGTCAAAAAGTTCCTCACCTCGGCCGTTTGTATTGGAGCTACCCGGTACTTCATTATGAGCATTGGAATCAGCCCATAGAATTAGAGGCATACCAATTTTTGTGGTTTCAGCCACAATACCTTTTAGAATGTCGCACGGAGGGCTAACGCCATGATGGTGTGCCATGTAGAAAGAAACAAGCCAGCATGATCTCTGATCGATTTCCATTTCGACAGCCATGTTACCCTTGTCGCAGAAATTGTGCAGTAAAAGAGCGTTAATGGTTTTCTTGACAAGAATACAGACACGTAGCGTGTGTAAACCATGCCCGGTTTTTGGCAACCAATCTCTTGGATTAGAATTAGCTGCTCCTCTTTCTTAGACAAGCGGAGTGGTGTAGGTTAACCTGCACTACCTTCGCCATCATACATGAATTGATAAGAGTTAGGTCGGATTCCGCCTCGAACATAGAAGGCTTCCCATTGATTGTCTACCGGCTCGCCAATCTTCACAATTATCCAATCCTCCGAAGGAAGATTCGGGTTGAAAAGCCACACTATGTCCAGGACTTTCAATGGATCCGAATGAAAATAAAGAATCCATGTCCTGCATATTTGCCGACTGGGGATGTCACCACCTTAATCTTAACGCCTAGCCAGAGTTCTCCCAGCTTGGGTACTGCCCGCTTGTAAAAATTGGCCGATCGTTGGTCTCCGAATGTAATCAGTCTGATTCCTTTGTACGCGCCGATCACCGTAAGTGGAGGACTCGATTTTTGAGTGGAAATGGCGGGTATAGTTACCGTCTGTGCTGTTTTGGGCACCACAGCTCACTGGACTGTTCAATCTATAAAAATGAGCCAGAGGATGTAAAACACGCTATGTTCAGTTGTCCGCGCTTTTAAGCATACAGAAATAGCCTAAAGAATGTATTAGGCACAATAATTTCAGCAGAAAATACCGTACCTTGTATGCTTGAATCTCAAACAGCGTGGAATGCCGTCGAAACAGCACTATAAAACATACACTGCAAACTACATGAAGCCAAACGGGGCAGGAAGAAGGGGAAATCAAGGATGTCTAGGACAACTAAGGGTTAGTACTCCCCCACGAAGTAATGATGTATAAGTACTTCCGTGGGAAATGTGGAAGAATATGGAGGTGGTTTTAATTGGAAAAAATCCAGCATGCTCAGCGGCAGGAGCTATTAAATATCTTTTTCAAAACTTCAACCTTCCAACAGCGAAAAACCCCTTACTAATTTATGTGTTTCTTTTTTCTAATGTGCGAAACAGGTAGAGCTATCAGCAGAAACAGGTAGAGCTATCGGCCTTGGTGAATAGCCAGCTCTTAAATGTGACGCGGGGGTAACGGCTTAGAATAAAATTCTGTTGAGATTGTGGCTACTCACAGCAAATCAGCAACAAGATAAGACGGGTGAGGCGCGAGAAACTGTGGCTCGCCCACAAAGCCGCGCCTTGCGTCTCGCCATCAATTTGAGGTATCCTGTTTCATTATTCATGTTGCAAAAGCTCGCGCTGTGTCAGGTCACACCACACACGTCTTATCTTGCGGCCGGGGCAAGACAGACATAAGCGGGTTAGCAGTTTGCAAATTATTGCAAATCGCAACCAGATCATATAGACCTATAAATAGCTCGAAAAGCGTGTGATTTCTGATATAAATTACGACATTACCCCACAAATTGCGAAAAATAGATAGCAGTACCCGATTTCGAAAATTGAAAGATGACAACAAATACCCCGTCAGTGACATTGCTACGATAAGATACGTTCTTTCATTCCCACAAGGCAATATACATATACTTTGCAGAAACACCTATTTATCAATTGGCGTTTTATGCAATATTAATTTTCTTAAAACCTAGTCTGTGTATTCAAATGGTCGGCAATAAAATAATTGGCGCGGAATACTATTTCCGATACCATTTGGTGAATAAACACAACATCCTCGATACGTTTATGCTATCCACTACAGACAATGTTGCTTGTTGCCAGCGAATGTTCGCTGCGCTTACTATTTCCTGATGGGATCATAGGCACAATAACACGTTTTCACCTCTCATTGGCTATTGTGTCAGGGCCGAGACTATGCCTCTCTCACTGTCGCATATGGGAAAGCGTATTTATTTGGTACGGGCTCTTTTCAAGCTCCAGTTGGTCACGAATACTAAAATCTCGTGTCCGGGCCGAGAATATGCTTCTCTCACTTTTGCAAATGGAAAAACGTACTTATTTAGCGTGGCTTCACAGTTTCGCGGATCCGGCACCAGCTGATCCGTAAACCCTCCACATGATACCTTTCTCTCCTATCGGAAAATATCGCGCTTTCCAGGCCTTTTATTAATCTAAATGCTATATTGTAGCTGCATTTTGTTTTGTTAGAGTATAGCCTGATTTTGGCTATAAACTACTCTGTATTCTATACAGTGCTGTGAGGTTCCCATGGCCAAAATTCCCTCGAATAGGCTCGTTTTTCCCACAGTGCATGATGAAAATTCATATGTCTGTATGTCATCTAAATGATTTTGAGTGAAAAGAGATTGTTGCGAGCCTAAATTCGACGTACATATATTATTAATAGTCGCGCAAAAATCAAGGTCAGGTATTTTAGGTCAGGTCGCTTGAAATCGTGTACTGACCTATCGCTTGTGTCGGGTACTGAGTGTTTACACCAGGTGGACTAAATAATTAGGTGAAATTTGGTGTATAGTCCGCGGACTAAACGTCTGCTGTAAGCGCTATCATTGTTTACTTATTTTCACTGCAAATGTTTATGTAAACATTTATTGATACGGAAATAACAAAAACGCTCCAACCGAATTTTTCAACCATTTCTATCAAAAGTGGCAGCTTCTGTGTAAATTTCGTTAAAATTTGATGACTGAATCAGAATTTATAGGGCCTAAAGCAGTTATTTTTTTAAGTAATTTTTCAAGATGGCACCACTGGCACAGAATTGCCCAAATTTCAAAATCTCGTCTATCAGACCAATACATTCTTAAGACCAATACATTCTTTACTTTTCAACTGTATCTGACTATTGGGTCATCAATTCCCGTGAACAGAAGTTGTTGAAACTAAAAATATAGATAAATTGGGGAAAGGTTACCAGTCGTGCCCGTTGTAAAATTTCAAATGTTGTTCTTTAGAGATATATATATATATATGAGTTGCTTTTTTTCAGAAAGCGACAATTCTTCAGGAGAGTCGATGGTTTGAAGTTGCCCTAGCCCTAGCTACAGGCTTGCTAGCATGCTCATCAAAAGCAACATAAATTTACAACTTAATAGTACCAATATGTCCTGAAAGCTTCATAAAAATTCGATAGCTTTGCCAAAAGTTATCGCAATTTAAAAATTTCAAATTTCCCCGATCTCTTTTTAGGCACCTAGCGCACACATGGGGCTAAAACAATTCCAAAATGTTATCCGATTCACATTTAAAACACGTTCAAATTTCATTTCGGTAACTGAATTTTTGCAAAAATTATTTGTGGACGGAATAATAGATATATTAAAAATATCACTAAAATGACCTCCGGCGCCAAAGGGTTAAAGATAATTAGCATTTGATTAAACCGGCGCATATTTTGCATATACATCAATGTATTCTGAAAGTTTCAGCTCAATCGAATGACGCGTTCCCGCGAGATAATCACTGAACTTTTTTGATGATATATATATATACATATATATATATATATATATATATATATATATATATATATATATATATATATATATATATATATATATATATATATATATATATATACATATATATATATATATATATATATATATATATATATATATATATATATATATATATATATATATATATATATATATATACAGTGGTGGCCAAATAAAATGCGACACCTGTGAATATCACCACATAACGTCTCTTCAGAATAATCGCCGAGCTTAAATGATACGAACTGGTGTTTAAGAATTTAACTATAGTGTTACACGTTTAATGTAAAAATAACAGAACCAAAAGAAATTCTTTGTGGACAGTACAGCCACTTTTCCGTTTTATGAGCAAAAGGATCATTTTCGCAAAAAAAGTGTTGAATTGAAAATTATCCATTATTGAAAAATTCCCAAGCGTTTTTGAGAATAAGAAATTAATTGTTGAGTCTCGAAAAACGACTGTTTATTACAATCTAATATACACAATGTTTATCGCGACGAACGGCCGAAAAAATGCATGTGGAACAATTTCAATGAATTCACCGTCGTCACGAGATAACTTGTTCGACAAAGCGTTAGATTTGACTCCCTGGTACAGACTAAACTCAATATCAGTACTAGTGAGTAATTCTATTGTTCTTGCTACGTATGTATGTAGCTGTGCAAGATGCTAATATTGAGATTAGCTTATACCTGTTTTACGAGAAATGAATTTGACTGTTACAATTTGTGTACAAGTAATTAGAAAATAAAAAATAGAATTTGCGACAACTAAACAATTATTTAGGATTCGTACTAGGAAATTTGAAGGAAAAGTATTAGTAGGGAGGTAAAAACAATATTCGTTATTTAATTTAACAAAACTAGTATTTCTTATTTCCTCCGCGAGCCCGGATCCCAGCTTCAATCCTTCGAAGCATGGATTTTATCAAAGACTGGCAGTATTCAGTGGCTATGTCGTCTCCCAAGCTTTTTTGGTGACGTTTTTGAGTTCCTCTTTGGTCCTGGGTCTCCGACTCGTCAGTTTTCTTTTAAGTTCCGCCCAACAATTCTCGATTGGGTTCAAATCAGGGCTGTTTCCTGGCCACTCCAGTGTCAAAATTTCCCTTTCTGCGACAAATTCTTTAACCTATTGGAAACCAAAACAATTTTTTTAAAGTTTTTGGTATTTTTTTACTGTCGTATTGAACTGTTGTTTCTAAAAAAAACCACAACTTACCTTACGAGCGCGATGACATGGAGCAGAGTCATCTTGGAAAATTGGGTCGTAAATGACTGGGAAGAGTCTATTCATCGACGGGATCACATGGTTGTCAATCACGCTGATGTAACTGATCGCATTCATTGATCCTTCTAAAAACACCAAATCTCCGGTGCCGAAATAAGAAATGCAACCCCAAACCATGTAACTCGGAGGGAACTTGTTTCGAGGCACAACACAGTCTTTGTGCAGTTCCTCTCCGATTCTGCGACGTACATACTGCAGTCCATCGTATTGGTTCATGTTGCATTTGGATTCGTCGGAAAAGAGTACTCTTTTCCAGTCATTTTCCGACCAATTACGATGAGATTTGGCAAAATTCAGACTCGCTGTTCTCATTTTCACCGTTAAAGATGGTTTTTTTCGGGGCCGTCGAGCTGATAGACCAGCTGCATGTAGCCTTCTTCTCGTAGTTCTGTCACTAATCACTATTCCCATCGCTTCCTGGAAGTCCATGTTGACTTCACTAGCGGTTTTTTTTCGGTTACTCAGGCTTATGTTCTTGAGATGCCGGTCATCTATCGAGGTCGTCTTTTTATTGCCAAATCCTGTTCCTGGTGTCCGCTCAAGAGATCCCTTCGCGTTTTTTTCTAAAATTCTCGCCACAGTCCCTTGGTGACAACAAATTCTACTGGCTGTAGCCCTGGTAGAAAGCCCTTCGTTGCTTCACATCACAATACTCACTTTTTTTCACTCAATAGCTGTGGTGCCATGTTTACTCGTCAACGGTCAAACTAGACTGAACGAGTGGCCAAAACGGACTCTGTCACGATACCTGAACAAAAAGGTATGTAATTAGCCCCGCATGGGATTTTCCCAGTAAATTTGGTTTAAAAGGGCCACAAAAATACGATGTTCTAGGTAATTTCGCTTGTGTGTATGTGTCGCATTTTATTTGGCCACCACTGTATATATATATATATATATATATATATATATATATATATATATATATATATATATATATACATATATATATATATATATATATATATATATATATATATATATATATATATATATACATGGTTTTTGGTATCATTCTTATGCGAAATTATTAAATTATATATATATATATATATATATATATATATATATATATATATATATATATATATATATATATATATATATATATATATATATATATACATGGTTTTGGTATCATAATTTTGGTTTTGGTATATATATAGTACAAACAGCAGTTTTATATTTTATACGTACTTATATCTTTGCTTCATAACAGTGAAAAAATACATATATTTTTTTAAGGAAGAAGCCCATTTCATTAGAACTCAATGTAAAATGCATTGAATGAATGTATGAATCCTAAAAGCATGAATCCGGCTGCTGCCGATTTGCCCTTCGGTGGTGAAATTTTCCGGCCAAAGAATATTAGTCAGAATTCTTCCAAATTGTATCGTTATATGAATAATGGGGTGGTATCTGCAACTACAAAACTTTATTGGCCGATGTTCTGAAAAATATTTTAATAATTGGTCTTTGAGTGAAACGAATTTTATGGCTTTTAGAATGGTTTGTTTTAATTTTCCTGCATCCGCATATTATTTCGTAGATTCACCATATAACTGAATATTATTGCAGAGCGAGAAACATTTTTAACAGTACATATCATTAGTATCACAAGAAAATGTTCGGTTAAAATATTTTTTTTTGTGAGATACTTTTGAAACAAAAATGTTATCGTTCAGCTTTTGGCTTAAGCAGAAACTAATTTTGTACGCAAATGCTGCTAGGCTGGTAGACACCGAAGAAGAAGTCGGATTATAGTATCAATATCTATCAAAGAATTGAAATATATCTAGCTTCTAAATGAAGAAAATTAAATTTAATATTTAGTCTTAACTCAATTGTCAGCACCGTTACTTAAATATTTTGTTGAAAATCACTAACCAAATGGCTTGAAAAGTGATTCTAGTTTAGTTCATCCCAGGTTTTAACTGAAATGCAAGGATACACAAGAAAGTGTCAATTTTGCCCGGATAGTTTAAATTATTTCTCAAATATATTTGGTGAAATTTTACGATAGAGTTTTATTTCATTTGGCCCATTTCTCCCACGATTTTGTTCCACGAGCAGCACGTTCTCCCTTTTCCCTTTTTCAGGTTTTAAAAGTCGAAAATTTCCACAAAATGGGAAAATTTCCACATCTCACAGCACTGATTCTATATGTATGGAGCGCAAAGCTTGAGAAAAGCTAGGAATACAAAACATGCTGTCGATTATTCAATGAAATCTCTGATTTGCTTTAAAGTTAAAGGTCGATTTTTTATATGATCGGCCAGTAAAAGTTGATGAAGGACTTACGGTCTTTAATGCATGTGCTATTTTTCTGATTATGATTTATAGCCTCAAAATATGTTGAATTTTATGCACATTTCATTTGAAGTGGTGCTTCATTTTCCCAAAAAAAATTCACATTCATTTCTTCAATGGGTCCCAAAAGATCGAAAACAAAAACATTCTCAATATGTTGACAATTCATTTCGTTTGTAACCAGCAGTCAATATTAAATATTTCATTTTGTATTCGTCTACCAAATGTCATGTTTCTCCCAATTCGTATCAAATCCTATGTGGAATGCTGTCAATAAGCTGTTTGCGATTTCCATATTTCATAAAACAAAATATCTCTTAACTTCCACACATCGTATGTCATCTTCGTATGCTATGTGTGACACTCCACATGCGAGAATCAAAAAAACAAATAGAATAATTCAAATATTTCAGTGCATAGTGATATGGTGCCGAATGGTGTAAGTATGATATGATATGACCGCACAACCAGTCAGTTTCATCGACGGCATCGACGGAGGATAAGCATGAACATACAAGTTAGTGTGCTGATTTTAACGAGTTCCTATTGCAATGTATCGAATGTCTTTGGTGTTATTTTTCATTTTGAAGGTGGATCTAATTCTAGTTCTGTGCATGAAATTATGTGCATATGTGTAGTTTTATGTGCCACTCAAAGTAATTTCGTTGCTAGACCAGATGTCGAAATGGTGGGTTGACGGTGCAATGCGATTTTATTTTTGAGGTTGTAGGACTGTGAAACGATGTACGTACGAGGCCTTGCAAATATGATGAATTACGATTGGATGGATCAATTCAAAACAGTAAAAGCTATGAGAGAGATGTATGGTTGAAATGATAGTGTGTGACATAGGATCTCAGCACAGAACATACAGAAGTCCTACACAGGGCCCATTGCTAGTAAAGCCAACAGATAATCTACCAGATCTTATTTTCTTCCTCGTGAGCTGTTTTGGGTATTTTGTTACAAAATAGTAGAAGGAAACGGAAGTCCTGTACGAAGGAAAGCCGTGTCTGTCTAGTAATTTTAACCTCTCGAGAAGCAGCAACCAACAGCATAACAAAAACACGCTGTGGTTGTTTTCACCTCCAAGGAAAAGTCCAGTGAGAAGTTACGTTGCGCCAGACGTTATTTGGCCGGGCGGGCCACACGAATGCCATTCACCTTTGCGTCACGATAGCATCCGTTACGTTGTCAGGGGAGTAATGTGCATATATTTACACAAACACATTTTCATTCCACACACACTCCACAGCCCCCACAAACGTACCATTCAGCGAAACTAAAAAAGATAAGATTTTTTTTTTTCACAATTATTATCAAGTGAGTGCTTTTGCACTCCTGAGCAGATCCAATTTTGTTAAGTATATTGAATACAACAACAAAATCGTGCATAAGTCACGTCACTGAAGCAGAGTTTGCTAGGCAGCGATTGATTATGGGCTTACATGTAGAGTGCGCTGATAATAGTAAGAGTGTTATAAACTGTTCGTACCACTGCTTTTGAGTATCGTTAAATCGGCTGTTTGAGTTGAATGAATTGGCATAGCACTGCGTAATTGTCAATTATTTTACATCAAATCTTGTAGTGTGCTGACTGGTTTTGAGTGTTTCAATGCACATTACATTGTACATTATTTCATATGCAAGTTTCATGTCTGATTTTGATTCATACCTAGATAAGATTTCACTCAGGTGTTTTCTGTGTCATTCTAATTAATGCCTAGTACTATACTCTTCGCGAAACGAATTCAACGATCAAATCCCATACAAAAGAGCTTTACTGACGATTTGAAAAGCTCTTTTTGTATGGAATTTGACTGTTGAATTTGTTTCGCGAGGAGTATAGTACTAGGCATAAACAACTAAACTCAGCGAAAGCTCAGCGAATACAACAACATTTTTGAACAGCGCAAATTTTCAGCTTGGCATTGTTTTTTTTTGTAACTTTACGTTGATCTGATCTGCATAAGTGCAAAAAAAACGATTCTATTATTGGAAAATGAGATGTAAACAAGTTTTTCTCGAGGAGCAGTAGCATTCTTTTTGGTAAAATGTACCAACTGGAATTCATAATCAATAATAATAATAAAGGTACGTAACCTAAGCTATATCTTTTTCTGTGACGAATCCCAAAGTCTTAAAACAGTTGTTCCCAGCCTCATTTTTGAAGAAAAATGGTCCAATGATGCCAGCATTCCACAGTCCGCACCAAACTGTCACTTTTCGTGGATGCATTGGCTTCTCGACAATAACGAGCGACCTTTCCGAGCCCCAGATGTGACAAGTTTTTTGTTAACGTAGCCGCCGATATGAAAATGCGCCTCGTCAAAAAAGATGATTTTTCGCCCAAAATCGTTGCCCATTTCAAGCTGCTCTCAGACAAAAATTGCGAAGCGATAACGAAGCGGATGATCATGCGTCTTCAATTGCTGAGTCAATTGAACCTTATTAGCGAGTAATTCGAGATCTTTGTGCAGAATTCTCCTCAGGCTAGTGCGTGATATGTTGAGCTGTTGAGATCGACGGCGAGCTAATTTTCGTGGCGTGAGCTACTACTTTTTATTTATGTCAATGAATTTTTTTTTTAATTATAGCTATTTACATTATTTTCAGCCGATATAAACAAAAAAGTACAACTTGCATGCAAAAATAAAAGAACGAAAAGAACAATGAAAACAATTACAACCATTCTTGAAGTGTCAAGAAACTCTTTACACAACTGTTTTTGTTTACATTTTTGTTTACATTACATTACACAACTGTTTTTGTTTACATTTTTTGGTCTGTATTGTATAGTTCTATAAATTTGATCATTAGTTGGTGATTAATTTTTGGCTAGTACGCATAATTAAGTGAGATATTGTGTTTTAAAATGCCAGGCAAAAGATTATCCTTTGAGTTGGTTCAGATGATGTACTATAATCACCAATTAGGTAAAAGTGCGCAGAAACTGTCGGAAATGTTTTATGTAGCACGAAAGACAGTATAACGTTATAAATTGTGCTGAAAATGAGGATAGGTTGGAGCGAAAGTGTGGAGATGGTCCAAAACCAAAAATATCAAAACGTATAGAGCGCCTTATGATAAGAAAACCCCTGGATTTCGACCAGAATACTTGCTAGGGAACTCAAAGAAGACTGTGATGCTGCTGTGTCCCCTGAAACAGTACGACAGGTCATCCTACGAAATAAGTTATCATCAAAAGCTGCACGAAAGAAACCACTGCTTTCTGAAAACATCGCAAATCGTTTTCCTTCACTATGATGCACCTTTCTCAACCCGTTGGCTTTTGGAACGACGTCACATTCTGCGATGAGACGAAAATGCTGTTGTACTACAATGATGGACTGACTAGAGTGTGGCGCAAGCCTTTAACATCGTTGGAAAATCGAAACATAATTCCGACTGTAAAATTTGGTAAGTTATCCGTTATGATTTGGGGGCGCTTCTCAAGCAGAGGAGTAGGAGACTTGGCATTCATCGAGTCAACCATGAACGCCCAACAATATTTGCATATCCTTAAAACATATTTGTCAAACAGTGCGCAGAAATTCGGGTTTATGCATAACAACGATCCCACACATAAGGCGCACATGGTGCGAATGTGGCTCTTATAGAACTGCGGAAAAGTGATGGGTACGCCAGCCCAGCGTCCTGACTTAAATCCTATGGAAAATTTATGGGCCTACTTGAAGAAACAAATCGCTAAAAGGCAACCCAAAAATCGAACTGCCTTAAAAACTGCGATTCTCGAAGAATGGCAAAAAATACCAACCACGTATGACCTGCAAAAGTTGATTAATTCAATGAAAAAATCGGTTGCAATGCGTAATAGATGCCAAAGGTGGCCATACCAAATATTAAATATACTAAATATTCAATATCCTGTAAAATATGTAAATATTAAATACAATTATAATATGAGTAAAGAGTTTCTTGACACTTCAAGAATTGTAGTCATTGTTTTCGTTGTTCTTTTCGTTCTTTTTTTGCATTGAAGTTGTACTTTTTTGTATATATCGGTTGGAAATAATGTAAATAACTATAATGAAGAAAAAAAATTCATTTGCATAAATAAAAAGTAGTATTATATATATATATATATATATATATATATATATATATATATATATATATATATATATATATATATATATATATATGTATATATATATATATATATATATATATATATATATATATATATATATATATATATATATATATATATATATATATATATATATGTATATATAACATCAAAAACTTTCAGTGAAAAAATCTCAGAAACGCGCCATCGAATTGAACTGAAATTTTCAGGATACATCGGTGTATATGTAGAATAGTGTCAGGTCTGACAAAAAGTTAATATTCTTTAACTCTTTAGCGCCGGCGGTTATTTGAGTGATATTTTAAATATACTTATTAAATAAAGTTTATGGAATGAATTTTGAAAGTGTTCCAAAATTAAAACAACTCGTTTGTTGTCCAAACATGAATTGAAATCTTTATTCCAGTGTTAATTGTTTTATAACAACATTTTGCTTACATTGTCACTTAAATTCTATTTGCTTAAATTTAGTTACTTATGCTTACTCTTACGGAATATGCACAGTTTACATTTCTGTGGGAAAAGACATCGCTGTGTCTGTACAATGTATCTTATGTCTAGTGGTATCAGTATGACACGTGATTAATATAGATGCGTGGTTGACCATGGGACCATTGGGCTAATATTACAGCAGATGTATGAGCATGAGCGTGTGAATTTTGATAACACGATGGTGCAATGCTTTGTATGAGGTAATGTATGTATAGACTAATGAAAGTTAACATTTGTCGCGATTATATTAATCAAAAAAACAACGAGGATTTAATTAACGACAAGTGTATTTAATGAATCTGAGTTAAGACTGCCTTACATTGCTACAATTTCCTATATTTATCGATTCCAAAAATGATTATTCACTAAAATAATTCATTTTACATAAATTGCTTACTATCTAATATTGCATCCGATACAAATTGCAAGGTCTCAATTTGCATGAGAGCGAACCAAGTTCAATGTAGGTTAATATTACACCTACCGGATTACCTGGGATGAACGGCCTGTGGAGATAGCTGACGCATAGAATAATTAATTGGCATGTGCCAAATAGAATGCGTATGATAAGAAGAAAGATATAAGTGTGTGTGAAGGGGTGCGCAGAGAGTGGGATAACTTGCATGCAGCCATGGTGCAGTACAATATGTGCATGAAAGATGCGAATGAAATAATCTATGGATATGCATGTGTGTAATATATCTATTAGCTCATAATATACATGCATGGATTATGCTGGGAAATAATAATATTTATACATAATGCGGGTTTGAACAGTAAATATGATAATTTTTTTGAAATGTTTAACCCTATGTGTGCACTAGGTGCCTAAAATAAGATTCGAAAGTGAAAACTTTCAAACCATCGACTCTCCTAAAAAAAATTCGTCTTTTACAGTGAAAACTAACTGCAACCAAAGAAAAAGTTTTAAAATTTCGCATCGGACACGAACGATTTACCTATATTTTAAGCATCAAAAATTTCTGTTCACGAGAACTCACGACCCAATTATCAGATACAGTTGAAATTCACAGAATGTAGGACCAGGTCTGATAGAAGCGATTTGGAAATGCGGGCAACCCTGTGCCAGTGGTGCTATCTTGAAAAATTATTGAGAATAAAAAACTGCTTTTTGGACTATGAATTCTGAAGCAATTATCAGATTTGCATGAAATTTACACAGTAGCCGTGTTTGGTAGAAATTTTGTTGAAAAATTCGGTTGGTGTGGCCAGCTTTGGTAATTTTGGTGTCTTGGGCTTTGAAAATTCACTCAGGAGAATTAAACTTTTCGCACTAACTTCCTGTGCAGTCATGAAATCAAAATGTGTTTCATATGATATATGGAACTTATTATAGGTATTATTCAGAAGGAATCTGGCAAAAAACCATTATAGGGTTGCCAGCTATTGTTCATTTTGTATTTATTTGCAATATCTTTACTAAGTGATTTTATCGTAAAATTTTCAAACAGTAATGATCAGTGACAATAAACAACAAACATAAAGGTTATTGAAAGTGATCATGGTTCCCTTCTTGTCTATAAATCAGCATAGACAAACATAAAGTTTTAGAAAATTTGAGAACTTTGCGACTGGTATTCCTAAATTTTTTGTACTCCTCTAACTTCCAATGCAGTCGCAGAGTAGGTTGATGTTAATGTGTGGCAGGTGTGATATATATCTTTGGCTTTGATGCTAGCAAAGGGTTGCCAGCACGAGGCGTTTTTTGCTAAGAAGCATTTTCTCTGTTTAAAAATTTGCAACAAACACTCCAAGAGAAAACCTTGCATTTGTGTAACACATTGAGAACGAGATTTCGCATTGGGCTGAGAAACTCGCTGTTCCGTAAATTCCAATGTACTGGTTTGTATGGTAATGCCCACATCGTAATGCCCATATCCGCTCGAATTTCAATCGCCGGCAATGTAGGCATTTCCTTAAAAACTAGTGTTTTGGAATTTTTTGACAGCGGATTTCGCTATATATATATATATATATATATATATATATATATATATATATATATATATATATATATATATATATATATATATATATATATATATATATATATATATATATATATATATATATAGACACATATATAGTAGAGCACGGATAAATACAACATGCGTAAATGCAAAATACGCATAAGTGCACAGAAAGTTGATCCACCAATTTTTTTTGGTTATTTGTCAAGTTTATGGTCGGATAAGTTCAACACGTGTAAGTGCACATTTTACTTTGCTCTGGGTCAAACATATACGTTAAATTCTACACGGCTAAGTGCACATGGTCTTTTCTATATGAAAAATGTTTTATCACAATACGTAAGTACAGTGTTTTTAGCATCCGAATCTATTGATTCAAAGATGTATTCTGACTGTTTCTCTTTGTGAAAGGTTTGCTGGGGGAATCTCTGAAAGAACTTTGTGACGAAATAAGCGAAAGCCTTGCTTTAACGTTGCATAATAAATTTTGGAAACACTGGCTGTGTCTTCCACTTATCTCGATATCGGCCTCGACAATTCGCGAAGAAAATAATGCTGCGTTTACACACATGGCAAATGTTGGCACACATGGCAAATGTTGTCACCTTGTATATTCTCGCCTGTTTTTTTCACATGCGAAAACATGGAGGGAAATAATTTGCCAAGTTCCTCGACGAAACGTTCGCCATATGTGTAAATGCGCCATAAAAATACCACGAAAACTAGCCATAAGTTGCATGTGCACAAAGCCAATTAAATTGTTGAAAATGTTGCAGGAACACGCAAGAGCATTTTTTTCACTTTGCACAACTCATATTTACCTTTTTTAGGCAATTTTTGTTTTTTTTAGAACGAAATTCGAGTTACATTTCATTGAAATCTGCTCTGTCTCCCACGGATGAAATTTAGCACACTCTGAGAACAATTCAGCTGGGACAAAATTCACAATAGTACCTGATTTATACTGGATCAGCTTTGAACTAAATCAGGTAGCTTTCGACTGTCAGAAGTCGAGACAAATGTATGGTTAATCAGGTAGATTTGATGTCGATATATCTCTAGAGCTATCAGCTGATCGAAATCGGCTGATTTAGCTTCAGTGTGAACGGGCTATAAGCAATAAGACAAGATAAAAATATGATTTTATCTTTTAAAATGATTTTGAATCGTGACATGGCAGAGAACCAAGTCTGAGTTCACTATGCTGCCTAGGTACCCGTAAAAGCGGTGAATAGACATTAAATGTTAACATGGATCAATTTGACCAATCCGATGCACGAACGAAAATCTGGTTGCAGATGGAACAAGTGGATGTTACAGTTTGAATAGAAAGCATTCATCGAAAAACAGTCTACGAGGTCTCAGGGATAGAGTTTGCAGCATGGTAACTCTCGGAATATACCCACAGTAAGCCAAATTGAATTTGAAAAGAGGAGAGCGGATGAACCTTCGTTGTACAGAATCGAATGTATGAATTAAGTATTTTAAATGTGGGCACCATATTTGGCAACAGTATTCGATGATACTGCCAACAAAAGACAAAAACAAGTGATCCCATGTAGAGATATATGTAAAAATACTTAAAAAGTCTGAGTATAAAACCCGATAGCCTGGACGTTTTGGCGGTTATGTGCAAAATGTGTTGGTCGAATAAAAGTTTAGTGTCGAAAATTACTCCGAGGTCTTTAAAATGCAATACAACATCGAGAAAGGTTCCAGCAACGCAATCAGAAAATACAAGTGGACAAGTTTTACACGCGAATGACATTTGGCGACATTTTAAGACATTCAAAGTAAGATAGGTTGCACCAGTGACCTAGAGTGCGCGAGTCATTCTGTAGCAAAAAGCAGTTTTCAATTGTATCGATTACTCTGAATATTTTAAGAACGTCTACATATAGAAGAGAAAAGGAGTTAAGGAGACAAGGTAGATACATTAACAAAAATTAAGAAAACAAAGGACTAAAGATTGATCCTGGCGGAATACCTGCGGTGAAATAAAATGCAAAAAAAGAGCAAAAATTCACGGTAACAATACAAGTACATTCATGAATGAGGGAAGAAAACCAGGAAAGCAGCGGACCATAGAAACCACATATGTCTGATTTCACAAGAAGAAGCTCATGGTGGACACAGTCGAATGCCTTAAAAAGATCGATGTAAAGAATATCCACTTGTCTTTGCTGATCAATGGCAGAAGCAACAGTGTTGGTGAATGATAGCAAGTGAGTTATAGCAGATTTGCCTTTGACAAATTCAGGTTGCTCGTTGGCGAGGAAAAGCTCGATAAAAGATAAATTCTGTTATAGAGTTGAGAGACCACGTAACTTGCTGAAGAAAGGCAGAAGCAAGATTGGGTGGTTACTGGAGATCAGTGGCGGCTGGTGACATTTAGAACCAGGGAGGCAGGTTAATTTCAATATAATTCGAAGAAACGAAATATGACAAATTATTGCTAGGAATGACGCTATGGAAACATTTTACTTGAAAATAAAATCCAGACATCTTTTTTTCGCGGTAGCGAAATGTAGAACAATACTAGCCACATATACAATGCCGGATTGATTTGGGATTAAAATTAGTTTCGACAGGTAGTTTAAACGAGTCCTTTTCACAGTTAGAATGCGGTATTATCGACGCAGCTGTAGTTATACTAGCTGTTTTTATTCTCTATTTTATTGAAAAATCAACATCCGATAACAATATTTGTCCAATATTAAGTTTTCATTCTTTTCAGCTTTGGATTCTTTCTGAGCAGCTTTATGAGTTTTGTGATGTCTGCCATAACATCATGAATTTCATTAAAATGTAAAAATTTTAAAAGACAACGTACCGTCTAACTATATTCCATATTTTTTTGTCAAAGGTCAAAGGTCGAGGAAACATATTTTGGAAAATGAAAAAACTTAGCTATGTCCATAAGGCTTATGAAATCCAGTTATACAATTCATAAACTGGTTTACTACCTCAAAATAAAGAATTTCAACGTTTGCCCAGTAGTTTCACCCGTTTCTCAACCGAAAAAATTATAAACAGATTTTTGCTATGAGTTTAAAAAAGAAACTTGTGAAAAACAAGGCCGCCCGTATAATTTTGTTTTGGCTCGATTTAAATAAACCAGTGGAATTTTTTGAATTGGTGTTTGATTTAAGCATTAAATTATATATGTATATGCCGAATATCAAATGTTTGTTGATAGTTCATTATATTGAAAAAATCTTGTGTTTTCACACCATGTAGGTTTTTCAATTAAATGAAATTTGCTTATGCCACTAATAGTTATTAGGAATAGAAGGAAGAAACATGCATGTCAAGCAAAATAGTTTCTCAACTGTATAACTAACGCAAAGCCAACAGTTTTTATAATACCATTCCACATGAATGAATGTTTAACTTTCCCGGCAGCTCTTATGGTATCTTATATTCCAGCTCTGATGATTTTAATTTTTAATGTCTTCTAAGGGCATCTTCGAAAAAATTGCCTTACTAATAACCGATCAATTATATTTACTTTGAACAATTATCAAACAAAAGTTGATTGAAATGACAATTAATATGCAAATAGTACAAATAAGTAATAAAACAATAATATGAGCATATCTCTATCCTATGCCACTCAATTCTCACAATAAAACAATTTTGGCACATGTAAATACATACGTTTCAAACTGTCTGTAAGCTGAAATATTGTCGCTAATCAACTACATCACCAAATCCTTAATTAACAGACATATAAAAGTGAAAACAGAAGAATTTTCCCTTAAAAAAACCAAAAAATCCATGAAATTATAAATCATTCTCATATTTTAATTTATATGCGCGTATTTGTAAGCATATAAACTTTCCATTAACCGGATATAAAACATTAAAAAACATATAAAACAACAAGTGCAAATCCAAAAACCCAGAAATTTCTATGTGTTATGAATTTGTTAATTATTGCCCTTCTCTGCCTTAAAATTTCCTTCCTAATGTTCAAATAAAATGAAAAAAAACGACGTGACTACTCGCGGTGTTTTTTCAGTAGCTGCAGAGGCTTGCCTCTACGATCCTCCGCGTACTCGATACTGGACGCACGAAAAAATAAAAAAATAAAAATTTGTCAATGACGGGAAAGCACCAGTGTTGCCAGAAAATTTTCGTTCATGGAGCCCAATTTGACTTTTGAAATAGCCCAAAAGCGCCCAACTCTTCCCACACAATAGGTCGAGGTCAAAATTATGCCAACAGTTTTTTTTATTAGATGCAAAAAAATGTTTATCCACTTCACATGGGTTATTATTTTTTGTTTATCTATATACTCTTATACAGTCGAAAATTATATTAACAATTTCATTTTCTGATGTAGTAAACGTTTAAATTGAAGAATCCAGTATTTGTATCATATCTGGAGGTATTTTATAGTCGTTGCAACATATTTTGTTGAAATTCAAGAGAACTAGAATTCGCATCAAATTTGCCCAAAAATGCATTTGCATTTTATTTCAAATTTTAGTCTTTATGTTATTCATCATACTAAAACATATATCGACTATTTTATTAGATGCAGGAAGATATAGTAGTAAAAAATCAAGCTCGCATATTTCTTTGAAAATTTGTTATCCACACGGAGAGAAATTTCGGCAGTGATTTTTACTAGAGTGGATAATACAATTTACTATTCCGAAAATTCCATGAATGTTATTACAAATTTGATGAAAATTTACTATTTTCCTGCAAATAATAGTCAATTTCATTACATACTACAACTCACTCATGTTCTTTGCGCTGTAGTAAAGACATTCATATGTACATAATTCACAACAAAGTAGAAAAATGTGTAGTGCAATTGATTACAAAGGTAATGGGGTAAAAAATTATTACTATTGCTATAAAATTAATTGCAAATTTTGTATAATTTCATTACACTTTTCTCTCCGTGCAGCAGCAGATTTGACTTCATTGGCTTTTGCCCAAATTGTTTCCGTGCTCTGTGTATTTTGATCATTTGCTCATACTTATGAGTTTTACACGCACAGATTTAAATTTCAATCTTCTTGCTGGCCACTTGAGACAGCCGGTCAAATAATAGACAAGAAATAAAGTTTAGGTTCAACCGAAATTTAAAATATGAAGTAAAGAGATTTCCGTTCAAGATTGAGGAAATCTTTTGCGAATTCATCTTTACATATTTTTAGCAGTTGAAACCGGGGCTGATCAGTGGAGCCCAAAAAGTCGCCGGTAGCCCAAAATTAAATTTCGTCGCCAAAAGCAGCGGAAAGATAGCCCAATTGGCGAGAAATCGCCCAATCTGGCAACAGTGAAAAGCACAACTTGAGACGGTTTCATTGATAAAATTGTCAGTGGTGAGGCAGATTTGATTTTGCCTCATTTATGTTTTTCTTTTTTTTTATTGTGCGTGAACTATTTGTACTATATTACGGGTAGGTCTAATAGCACATTTTTTTTTTCGACTTTTATTCGTTGAGGCAGAGCTTCTGGATAATGGAATCGATTTGAGTGATTTTTTTTTAGTTTTTGCATTGAGGCAGTGTTTTGAATGTTAGTTTTGACTCTGTAAATAAACGCAGACAGAAAAGTAGAGGATACTGGGAACCAAAGTGATGTTTTTGCAATGAGCAAAATATAATTTAATGATAAATTTGGTTTTTTTTTCAAATTTTACCGAGGAGACACTGCCTCCTTTGCCTCCTCTGAGGAGCCGCCACTGCTGGAGATGCAAACAGGGTCACTTGTCTTATTTAAAGAAAAAATATTTGCAGATTTCCATATGGAAGTACAACCCGTCAGTTACGATGCTGAGACTAAAAATAATTGATAGCTAGTATATGTATTAGGAAAGCCATCAGAGCCAGAGGTAATGCTAAAATCGAGACAGCTCATTAGTTACTGAGCTTCTGAAAGGTTTGTGCGAAATGAATAGAGCTCTCTTAGGTTATCACGAATCGACGAAGGAGCTAAGAAAATAACTTGTCAAGGAGAAAGACGGTTGTGGGAAAGAAAATGCCGTGAAAAAATGAGTAAAATGCTCACAGGTCTCTTCAGTTGTGATGGCAGAAATTTTATCGAGAAACATGTTATGAGGTATGATGGGGGATTTTTTCGAGGAATAAATAAAGCAGAACGTTTGAATTTGCTACACGCAAAATCCGTTACTCTAAAGGCAGCAGCAGCTGCAGAGGTCAACCATGGGGCATCATTAAGCTTTCTAGGACAAAAATAAGATTTGAGAGGAAGACGTTAAATCTATGGAGAGCTTTGTCAGCGTCCAAGCAGCGAAGAAATGATTACTAGTCTACATGATTGATTGAAGCGGGGATAACAAGAAACTTTATAACAAAAGTAATATTGAGAGGAAATTCTAAAAGTACAGGATGGGGATGAAGGTTGGAAGGGACATAAAGTAAAGCAGCGGAATCCATATAAACTGAAAACACCGGAAGATTGGATAAAATGAGGTCAAGTATTTTGCCATTGGTAATAAACACCGAGTTTAATTGGGAAAGAGAACATAAAGAAAAGAAGAAAATCAGGATTAGGGAAAGACTATTACTAGAAGCAATGGTTGAAAGCGAGAGATTCCACTCGTTTGAAGTCATATTAAAATCATCATATAACAGTATGTGAGCGGAGGAAAAAAGGTACAGACGTTAGCATGAGAACTCTGAAAAGAAAAGTTCATAGAGTGGCGAAGGACTACTACAGGGGATGTAGGTTGAAACCACAAGCAATAGTAAAATAGGAGCTAGAGCAACACGTACCAAAATCTATTCTACTGAGGAAGCACTAGTAAATACACTGAAAACAGAGCTAGTGAGTGCTTTTCGAATACCAATGAGAACCCCATCACCAACAGACTTTCCAGAAATGGAACGGTCACTATCTTTGCGAAAGACAGTGTGCTGTGGTAAAATCTCACTATCAGAAATATCCTCATTCAACCAGGTTTCTGTAAGGCAGATAATATCATCAGATGATAAAGTAGAAGAAAGACTTACTTTAAAAAACTTGGTCCTCAAGCCACGGACGTTTTGGTTACACAGCTTTAAGGAACGGTTTATGTTTGAGTCTTCTTTGCTGCTCTAGACCGAATTTTTATACGCAGAATTTCGCAACTCCTTTACGCAAACTCCAGAAATCAAGATCATATTTCACACTGTTTGCATGTTTCTTTAAACTTCGGCATAGAAGGTGAAAATAAGCCCTCACCCATACAACGTGGGGCTAGATTTACACCATATGGCATTGCATCTCTCTTTCATTAAATATAATTTACTCATATATTTTTTTATTCTATGTATTAATGAACTAATAATAAAACACATAAAAATACCGTTGTTAAGCACGTATTAATAAAATACATTAACCTTATATAGCTTTACCATTAAAATCAACTTAATGTCCTTAACTCCCAAAAATATGTTTGTTTTTTAAAATAATAATTGAGAAAAAATTAAAAGTAACCGCGCGCAGTACTAATTCAGCGCTGTCAAAACGACGTGCCAATATTCAACCGCCATTTTCTGTAAAATAAAATTTATTTGGTTGTGTTATGCATAGCATTTAAGACATTTTAAAAGTCTTGGGGTTAAAATAACCCCACGTTGTGTGCCGAGCATTAAAACATAATGATTTTCGATAATTTCCCCGGCCTGATTAAGCAAACATCAGGATTAAAGTTAAGGTTATCAGTTTGGTAGATACTATTTGCCAAAATTGTAGTAAAGTACCTCAGCATTAGCCAGTTTTGGGCTTATTCCATGCCATGTCCAAATCTATTAGACAATAATCGCAATACAAATAACAAAAAATCTTTCAATGAATTGAAATATACATTTTATATCCTGCCAAGAAATGCTACATATTACGAGATTCACTTATGCCAGCAAGCATGAGTGGATTGACAAGGCGAAAATCGAGCAAAACGAAAAGTATTTTTTATTATTGGTGAATTCGAATAGATGATTCTACTCTACACTATCAATTTCTCTACAAAACATAATGGCATCGTGCTGTTATCATTAAAATATCTGCCATTAAAAGTTTCCCTGGAAACAAGTTACGTAGTATAATGGCTTGCAATATAATCTGGCACTCTGTAAAGAATTAACACACTGCATAAAGGTGAAATTCGGCCAGAATCTACTATGTTCGATTTTTGCGATAATTTTTCATGTTGTAGATTTCAAGAAAAAGGAAGAAGATTTGATTCAAAATATAAGGCAGTTTCAAAATTGTCAGAAATGACCTGAAATTTTAGTCTTTGATCAATATTCGATGCATTTGGCATACCAGTAGATCTAACCTCAAAATACAAAGAACATACGCTTTCAACAACAACTTCCAAATCATCACCTAAAATCTACTCTAGAGAATTAAAACCAATAAATTTCCATTCAATCGACAGCAGTAGTGCCCTACTTCAACTTGAATATGCATTATATATGTGCCTTTTCAGCCATCTACATATATCCCATTCGACTAATGCACTTTGTCGACGAACTCGGGGTTGTGCCTCTGTGCGCATAGCATACAAAAAACCGAGCCGGGGAAATGCATCGAATGAATTAAAATGTCCAGTTGAATGCACATTCAGGAAACCAAATGGATTCGGACCATATACCCATATATCTACACACATATACACATACTTATACTGAACCAGCAGCTTGCACAAAGGATATTCAATTCTCGGGGTGCACTTTATCTTTCTCGTAACAGTTGCGCGAAACTAACAATCTTCCATTACCTCGCCCCTCTGCTCTTTCGCAATTTTATTCCGGAGCCGATGTCGCCGTTGGGTTTCCTTTTTGCAATCCCGCACATACATGACATCGTACTTTTCTTTATAATTATCGATATCAGATATTAAATGGAGTTGTCCGGTTATCCGTTATGCACGCGTATGTATCATTTATTGAAACAATTTTCCTTGGAAGTTCATCGCCATGGAACAGGACAAGAGACTGAAACGAATACAAATAGAGTGCAAGTTTCCCTAAAAGTGAGCCTCAGCCCTATTTTAACAAGCAGTAGTGAGCAGTCAGGATTCAATGTCACTCGGGAAGAGGGTGATGTTTGGTATTTATTGGATTTTGCAGTTCAATACCGATTAAAACCGATAAATGATTTCAGCGTTTCTTTTCCGCTGTTACTGTTCGGGGTCGGAAATATGAAAATTTCAAGCATGGGTGAAGGGAAGAGCAAGAAGTCAAGTTCGCTAGCTACTCTGAGACACTTGAAAAGCTTTGAGAGCACCCAGCCCGCATTTTTACTCCACAGGTCACCCAATTATCCTTACAACCTCAAAACAACATTTTCCACACACCATCAACCAAGTATTTAGTTTACACTAAGATCTAGTGTATCGTCCTTTTACTTGCCTGGCTAGACACATGCCACTTTTCATTTCAAAATCTGAGCAAAAACATAAAAAAGGACTCCGGGGTATTGCTCGTGCTCCTTTTCTCGTGTATGAGAATATCCTTTTAACAGAGCGATGATTTTAACTTGTGATACGACAATGACCTCGACTTGTGTTCGCCAGATGATGGTGATGATGTCGGGCAGACACATGCTGATAGTGGCGAAAAGCTACTAAAGTTAGCCTGGTTTTCTAGCTCAGGCATGCCTGCAACTAATAGAGGAGGCCAATGAAGGCTAAGACCAGGAAACTACAATAATAGCTCCGTTGGTCTTTGCTTGCTGCTTTGCTTACTCTATTTGCTTAATATGAAGACAATAAAGCAATAAAAGGATGACAAAGATGTTTTCTGTTTTCCGTATTTGCTTTTCCTTGGGCAGAGAGATAGCAAGCCAGCTAGTCAGAGGGCTCAGCATTGGTGGAGCCATCATTGGCCATTGACAATAACGGCGGCAGTGAATGCCCTTGAAGGTCGACGTCGCCACTGCTGCGCTAGTTGTTCGTTTATCGCGCTCATTTATAATCCAATGCCTGTATTCTCAGTGGATGATTTTAGGTTTGCAATTTGTGTTTTGTTTGTTTGTACAGCAGTCTTGGCAGTGACAATGAAATGATGTAGATTGAGAGAAATTTAACCTTGAAAGTCATGGCTGTGATGATGGCGAAGCTAGTGTTTTTAGGATGATTTGTTTTACAAAAGGAATTTCATTGTTTTATGGAGTCATTGACGCTGGTGAATTAAAAGATGTATTTATAGATTGAATTTTCCAACAGGCTATATACCTATCTATGACAAATTAGCAAATTTCATTTATGTTGCAATTTTATAGTATAAATGCAGCTATTGGGCGAAGTATTGAATGCACTCTATTATGGACACTGTAAGTGGGATTTGGATGCAAAAGTGTGCATGTTCAGGTCTTCGGCTCAAACCATTCAGCAGACAGGTCATGGTCGCTTGCCGCTTAAGATAAAGGAAAAAACATGTAGGTATACCTACAATCTTGTTAAACAAACGTATGATAAATTCGAAAACATTTGTGTGCTTGACTTAGAAAAACAGTATTCAACGTTTATGTCATTTTTTTTTAGTATGTTTTACTTCTTCTTTTAGTCAAAGCGGTGATCAAAATAAGCCTTGTGATTTCAAACCGATTCGATTGTCTTTAATGTGTACCAATTTTACTGAATACACTTTTAACAAGCTTCAAAAGAACGTGATAGTCTTAAGAAAAATCAGTAAGGACGCATCAGATTTTGTCGGTTTTTATCTTTCCCAAGAAAAAGGATTTTTTCGATAAAACCATTTGAAATTAGCACGAAATTATTGGCATGATTTCATTAACTTTCCAATACTTTTGCCTCAGAAATTTACGCGCCAATTATCTTTCGTATTAACTTCCCGTCGAAAGCGGATGAAAGCTCGTAGTTTTTCTTACAAAGAGCCAAGTTTTCCAACGAATAAATGAGAACTGGCATGACTATGGTCTTGTACAGCATAAGTTTGGACATACAACAACAGTTTCTTACTACTTACCGATCTCCTGGAAAAAATCTCTAATATATAACAAACAAATATCTTAACAATCAAATATTTTAACAATCTCTTACTGGGCTCAAATGAAATAATAAATCTGACATATATCTAATGTACTAACTTACTATGTGTTAGATCGGACAACCTTATTGCTATGTGTAGATTTTATAATATGTGAATGCGAACCTATTGTCTGCAAGATTTTCTTAATCTAACTTATAATCTAAAGGGGAACATTCAGTAAACCCCGTCGAAAACTTTATTTTTGGTGATACATCAGGTGCGGATTTGCAAAAAGGAATGAAATAAAATTTGGTACAAGGTAAGGTTACAGTTATATTCAAAAGTCTGTGCAGAAATGATTACGTGCATTTATGTCAGGCCGTCGGAGTGTATCGGGCCGTAATGCATACCGTTTCGGCTCTGCGTCTTGAGTATAGCCTATTGTATAGCAACAATTTACCTTGCAGTCTATGAAGTGCGTGGCGTTGGATTAAAGACCGTCGTATGTGAGGAGGCTTAGTAAATTTGTAACTAGGCTATTGAAAGGAGCAGAACATTTGCTAGGGAATTTCAAAGATTGATTTGAAACGAACAACTCTGTCCTTAGGATTTTGGCAGCAATGTAAAGATTGGGATTTTTATGGAATTTGTCGAAGTTGGGAATGCGATGGCAAACAAGTTTAAAAAGAAAAAACTCTAGCGCACCTGAACCGCTAGAAACACTAATGTTCGAAAAACAGTAGAAGAATCGGGCAGATTTTGAGTGCATATTCTACCACACGAGGTGCTTATTACAGCCAAAATGTTTCAAACACAACGTTTTACTTTGGTCTCAATGCATTATAACTCATATGGTGGAAAGGTTTCAGATATTGCCACTGGCATGAATTTCAAAGTTTATGAGAACAAAACACTTGTTAAGTTTATTCGTTATCAGTTGCTTATTTCACAAATCTTTGAAAGCAGCATCTCATATAACATCGATGAAGAAAATGCTTAGTGCCTGCAGCACTGTAACTGAAGTTGGTGTTTGGGGCTGCGATCCGAAAATTTTGCAGAGCTTTGGGAATTTTCATTGTAAATGTTTCCGGTATGAATACTAACTGTAAGCATTAATTGATACAGAAATAGCACTACAGACTCGTGCCAGTATCACATTTGCATCACGTTGAAGTTCACCTACCATGCGAATTTCGTCTCGATCCGATGACTGCGTTCGAAGTTATAGGAGTATAAAGAAATATAGGGCTACCAGCCGCAAAAATTTTCAAATAATCCAAAACTTAATATATGCTGTATATTGTCACTACAATATCATTGCCATTTGAAAATTTTACGATCAAATCGCTTAAGAAAGATATTGGAAATAAACACAAAACCAACAATAGCTGGCAACCCTATCATGGCTTTTCAACCAAATAGGACCTGAATAATGCCTATAATAGATTCCCTTAAACGTATGAAATTTGTATTGATTTCATGACTGCACTGGAAGTTATAGGGCAAAAAGTTTTATTTTCCTGAGCGAATTTTCAAAACCAAAGACGCAAAAATTACCATAGCTGGCAGCACCAATCGAATTTTTCAACCAAATTTATATCAAACACGACTTAGAGTAAGGTTCAATTTCATGAAAATCTGGTAACTGAATCAGAATTCATAGGGCAAAAAGCAGTTTTTTTCTTTGTAATTTTTCAAGATGGTTGTCCACAATTCAAAGTCGCTTCTATCAGACCTGGTCCTACTTATTTATTTTATTTCTCAACCAAGCAAGGTACAAATAACGTAAACAGTAAAAAAAACAAAATTGGAAATTACGAGTACATAGAAATAAAACGAAAAATTAAATAAAATAATTAACAAGATAAATCAATAACAAATTAATAAATAACAAATAAATAAAACATTGAACATATAGCTTAGGATAAAGGGTTGCGGATGGCTTTGAAAAGGGAGGATTTGAAGGATAATTTTGAGACTGTTGGAGAATACAGATTACTTATGCTATTGAATATCCTGCAGCATCTATTTATCGGCTCATTAGCTGCGTAAGTAGTGGAGTGTGGATATTCCTTAAGTAAACGAGAGGACCTGGTGTTTCTTACAGGGTTATTCAAAACTGTTTTGCTATTCACGAATTCAACTTTTATGACGCTTCTAATGACGACGAATGTGAAGCAGGCCGAAAGCATCTTTCTTCTAGATGCAAGTGTTAATAAGTTTAGATGACCCAGTCGAAACTCATAAGGAGGAAGGGTATTAAAATCGTAAGGGTTGTATAGTTCTCTCAATGCGAAAAGTAAGAATTGCTTTTGTATGGACTCGAGTCTGCTACTGTGGGTTTCAAAAGCCGGATTCCAGCAAATGAAAGCATATTCGAGAATGGGGCGTACTAGAGAGATGTATAAGGATCGTGTGACCCACAGGTTACGAAATTTCTTGGCACGTCTTTTGATGAAGCCTAGCTGTTTGTTTGCCCGGGAAAGTATTTTATCATAATGCAAGGTGAAGCGGAGTCGCTCATCCAAGACAACACCAAGGTCGACAACGTTATCAACTCGAGCTAACAACTTATTCCCGAGGAAGTATGTGTTATGTGAGACGGTGCATTTTCGGGAGAAACTTATAACTTGGCACTTAGCAATGTTGAGAGAGAGCTTGTTTTCATTGCACCAATGATCAAGTGAATCAATTTTGGACTGGAGAAAGAGTGTATCCGATTTAGATTTAATGATATGATAGACTTTGAGATCGTCGGCATAAAGTTGATGAGGTATATTTGATAGGACGTCAGATAGGTCAGAAATAAATATATTAAAGAGAAGTGGGCCAAGATGGCTACCTTGTGGTACACCAGACGTAGCAGAAATATTTTTCGATAAAAGTCCTTGAAATTTTACCAGCTGAGTTCGATTTCCAAGGTAAGAGGTCAGCCAGCTAAGCAAAGATCCACCAAGTCCGATTTTCAGTAGCTTTAGAATTAAGGTAGGGTGGTCAACTGTGTCAAAAGCTTTACTAAAGTCTGTATAGACTGCGTCCTAAGTCAAATGTATTCTGTAAATTTCAACTGCATCTGATTATTGGTTCGTGAGTTCCCGTGAACAGAAGTTTTTATGCTAAAAATAAAGGTAAATTGGGAAAGGGTTACCGTTCTTGTCCGACATGAAAATTCCAAAATTTTTCCTTGACTTTTTAGACAAAGCAAATGATTTGTATACAAGTTGGTTTTCATTCTAAGAAACGGACACATTTGAGGAGATTCGAGGGTTTGAATGTTTTCAATTTCAGTGCCCGCCGTAGCTAAAGAGTTGCCAGCACGTTCATGAAAAACTACGCAAATGTGCAACTTAACAAAAATTATATGTCTTGAAAGATTCATTATGATTTAATAATCTTATAAAAAGTTATCACAATTCAAAAATGTTCAAATTTTCCCAATTTCATTTTAGGCGCCTAAAATTTCAAAAACATTATCATATTCACATTTGAAACACGCTCAGAACTCATAAATGAACTTTATTTTTTGTAATAAGTTAAATTATTTTGATAATAGATATATTTAAAATATCACTATAATGGCCACCGGGACCAAAGGGTTAAAGATTATTAACTTTTTGTGAGACCTGGCACTATTATGCATATACAGCAATGTATCCTGAAAATTTCAGTTCAATCAGATGGCGCGTTCCTGACATTTTTTCACTGAAATTTTTTGATGATTTATATTATTTATTTATTTATTTCAAGCCAAACAAGGCATATAACATAAAAATAATAATAACAAATTACAATTTGAATTAATTATAAGTTTTCTTAAACTACCCTATAACAAAATAGCATAAATAATTTTAAATACATATTCCAAACTTATATTTGGTTGTCAACTTGAGGATATTGTAAGGAGAAAGGTTTTTTTAAGATTTTAGAACCTTGAATAGAGCATATTTGAAACTTGTCTTGGGAATAGATAAGGAATAGTAGTTGGAAAAATTGTTAAATATTTTGCAGCATCTGTTGATGGGCTCCCTGTCTTCATAAACAGTCCGATGCTGATGTTCATTGAGCATACGTGTATACCTAGTACGTCTTACAGGGCTATTGAAAGTGATTTTATTCGAGAGATACTCAACGTTGATCAAGCCCCTAATTGCATCAAAAATGAAACAAGAGCGTAATACCGTTCTCCTCGAAGAAAGTGTCTCAAGGTATAAAAGGCTTAATATGTAATTATAAGATGGCAAACTTTCAAAATCGTGTGGGTTATATATATCTCTCAAAGCAAAAATAACAAACTGCTTTTGGATGGATTCCAATCTATCGCTATGACAGTTCAAAATGGGATTCCAAACGATGCAAACATATTCCAATATTGGGCGAACTAAGGATACGTAAAGAGATTTTGTAGCCCATAAATTCTTAAATTCTTTCGCACGTCTCTTAATGAATCCTAATTGCTTGCTGGCTCTTGCTAGAACTTTGTCGTACTGAAGATTGAAGCGCAGCGTTTTATCTAGAACGACTCCGAGATCTACAACACTATCCACTTTTTTCAGCAACTGATTACTAAGGCGGTAATCAAAATTTAAATGTAAAGAGCATGACTTGCGGGAAAAGCTTATGGCATGGCATTTGTCTACGTTTAGGAAAAGTCTATTGCGGTCACACCATCGCTCCAACGATAAGAGCTTTGACTGAAGGAAGTTTGAATCGGATTCCGATTAAATAGTGTGGTATAATTTTAGATCGTCCGCATAAAAAAGGTGTGGAATATCGGATAACACTTCCGAAAGATCCGAAATAAAAATATTGAACAGGAGTGGACCTAAGTGGCTGCCTTGAGGTACCCCCGAGGAGACAGTAATTATTTTTGAGAGAAAACCTTGGAATTTTACATGTTGTGTTCGATTCCGAAGGTAGCAATCCAGCCATCTTAGCAAGTTTCCGGAAATGCCTAGTTTTTGCAGTTTATATTTCAAAACATCATGGTTAACACGGTCAAAAGCTTTGCTGAAATCAGTATATATGGCATCGATCTGACGCCCTTTCTCCATATTGCAAAGTACATCCGAGATAAATATCAAAAGGTTGGTGGTAGTTGACCTGCCCTTTCTGAAGCCATGTTGCTGTTCGTTAAGAAGAGGATCAATAGCTATAATGAGTTTATCACAAACAATTTTTTCAAATAGTTTAGGTATAGCTGACAAAATTGCAATGCCTCTATAATTTTTAACCGAGCGCTTGTCACCACTTTTATGAATTGGCGTGAGATGAGAAGATTTCCAGAATTGAGGAAATCTACCACATGATAGTGATTTGGTGAAAATTATAAGCAGGGGTGAGATGATAGTTTCTGCACTGTTGATTATGAAGCTCGGAGGAAGTAGATCTGGTCCAGGGCCTTTTTTCATGTCAAGTTCGCTTATCGCTTTTACAATATCCTCCCTAGTTAAATATATTTCATCAGCGATAGCAAACTGAGGTGTTGAGACAAGCGACATGTTACATAATCCACCGGGTGGACAGAAAACTTCTTGAAAATGGTCGGCAAACATGTCACATATTTTTAGTGGGTCAGAAGAAAGTGAGTCATTTTTATACATTGCTGTGGGATAGCCTGAAGTTTTGCGCTTGGTGTTCACGAAGTCAAAAAATTTTTTGGGGTCCAAGATTATATTTTCCTCAACTATATTAATATAACATTCATATGCTTCGCGAGACTTCCTTAAGAATTCTTTAGCTAGTTCATTGTATCTTCTCTTGATATCTTCGCTAGCATTGATGTCGGTTTTTATTATCTTATATAGTTTGTTTCTCTCATTTTCTAAACACCTCAGAGTTCTATCCAACCAAGGCTCAGATAGTTTATCTTTTTTCTTTATTTTCGGGACGAATTTTTCAGCCGCATCAAAAATCAACTGGTAGAATAAAGACACAGCATCGTTCAATTCCAACGTTAATAGAGAACTATTCCAGTCAATATTATTCAAATGGTGGTTTATGCTCTCATAGTCAGCATTTCGAAAATCATATGCAACTGAATTGTTGTATGATTTTGAGGTTGTCAAATCAGATATAGATAGCTCGACTGTAAAAGCAGAGTGGTGAAAATTATTGGAAAAAAGATGCTCTGCATCTACTGTCAAATTAGCTACTACATCGTCGTAACTGTTGGTAAAAATTAGATCTAACCAATTGCCATTTTAGTTAGAAGTCGGGGCGATTTGCTGCAAATCATTGCTGTAAAATGTACTTACAAGATTTAAATCAGATGAATCAACGATATTGAACGGAAGGAGGTTGTTGTCGTTTTCATCTTCCATGAACTTTAAATTTGGACGGTTGAAATCTCCTAGTATTATAATCTTATCATTATCATTAAGTGATGAGACCAGAGAAGATATGGTTTCGCATATGTCATTGTAAACGGTATCGTCTGAATTAGGCGGGACGTAGAAAGTACCAATGTACAAGAAGCCTTTGGACCAAGAAATTCGAATAAATTTTTGTTCAAACTGATTTTGTGGTTCGGTCTCGACTATTTCACTTGAGAGGGAGTTATGAGCGGCAATGAGTACACCACCACCTCTGGTTTGTCCAGTATGGATATAATTACGGTCATTTCTGTATATGGTCCAGCAGCCGTCGAGTATTTCCTCGTTTAAATGAGAGTGGTTTAACCAGGTTTCGGTAAAGGTAAGCACATTAAATTTGCAAGATTTGGCGTCAAGGAAGAGTTGATTTAGTTTGCCTCTCATACCACCGCAATTGTGGTAAAAAAGTTTGAGGCCATGTTTAGATTGTTTTCTGTTAGGATCGATACCTATTGAAATCTTCCCTTGCTTTCTGAAGCTGAGAAATATATTTTGAGGAGACATGTGAAGCGTATAGTTTTAGGTCACTTTTGACTTGGTCTGCGGATACTCCAAGTTGTTCGTGGTACCGAGTAAAGATAAGATGAAGGGTATCAAAGTCGATTGGTAGACCCTCTTGCTGGATCATAATTTTCAAATGGGTTTTAGTTTTACCCTCAAAACATGCGCAGTCGCTGGCTTTCTGCATATAAGCCAGGAAAAGACGAACATTGTCGTATATTATACCATCCCTTAGCCGAGAAAGTAGGTACCTATTTTCTAAATCAGCACTTGATGTAATGGTAGCTTTCACATGTGGAGGCACTAACGGGTCTAAAAAACTGGATGCAAGTTGTGATGGAAATTTTGTAGCTAAGGTGGTTGTGGATGGTATTTGATCTTCACCACGGATGAAATTTGTATATGGAGAAGGTGATAACTGGGCTGGAGTAGGATTTTCATGCAGAGAGTCTTTTTTAGCTTTATTGGTATCATTTTGGCCGCTATGTGCAGTTTCACAATTTTTATTGTTTTTAACCCCGACAATCTTTTTTGCCGAAATTTTCTTCGATCACCGTTGGTCTGTGATAGTGCCGTTATCAATTTATCGAACCTATTCGCCATTTCCGTAAATGCCTCATTGTTTGCTCTAAATTGACATTGTTGCTTAGAAAGTAAATTCTCTTTCTCTGCATCTAATTTTGCTATTTTGCTAACAATGCCGTCATGCATACATTTCATCAGCCTTTCTATGTGCTGACAGTCGGAACATATGAAGTGATCTTCGAGATAGGGATGGTACCAGTCTCTTGGTGCATCCATACATGCTCCATGCAGCTTCCGATTGCAAAAAGCTTTGCACGTCACATATTTGAAAGTATTGTCAAATGCAATACAGTTAGGTAGATTGCACTTGAAGGTCATGGTTATTTTATTTTATTTTTATTGCACTTAAAACACTGGAAAGACTTTGTTTATTTAAATTTTAATTTGATTTGGTTGCACTTGCATTTAAGATTAAATTGGGTCACAATGAAAATTGAAATTGTCACACTCCGCTTGGTGGTAAATTATACACATGCATACATTGCGAAATCGAAATTGGGTCATTAATATCACGCACAGAAATGGTCAAGTAATACACCAGTGATGGATGAGTCACAATGAAAATTGAAATTATCACACTTCGCTTGGTGGTAAATCATACATAAATCATATATATATATATATATATATATATATATATATATATATATATATATATATATATATATATATATATATATATATATATATATATATATATATATATACATATATATATGTATGTATGTAGAGAAATATGAATTTTTGGCCAAAGTGATTTTAGTACTGATGTTCTTCTTCGAACATTAGTAAAAAGTCTACATCAGAACCGGAAAACTAATTGGAAAACTAATTTTCGGAGAAATTGTCTTTGAGTGACACAAAAATGTGGAAAGACGTAATGCATTTTTTTTTTGTAGAATCATATCAAGCATTCCTTATCCAAAACAACAAAACTCAACTATAACACAAATGATGAAAATGTTCAGTGCTAGCAACACTTTCCCAACGAAGCAGCAATAAGTTTACCTTAACAAGCTCATACTTAAATCAATGTATTCTTTGAATTTCGTTCTCATCGGAGGATTTCATCGAAAGCTTCAGCGGTTAAACGTTGTTTGAGGCTGCCATCCGAATAATGTTCAAAATTCGGAAAATTTAGAAATTGGTTTCTTTTTTTCATTGCAAATGCTTTGCATATGAGTACGTAATTTTAAACATCTGTTGGTGCAATATTTACGAAAATGGCCAATGCTGGTTACTCTGTTTTAGCAGCAAAGCAAAGTATATACCAAATCTGCTTCACGTTAAGTTAAACCCAACCAGTAAATTTTGTTTCGATTGAATCACTGCGCTGGAAGTTATAGGGGTGACAAGAATTTCAGGGTAACCACCCTCAAAACTTTTCAAATTTCTAAAGCGTTAATATTTGTTGTTAATTTTTATTGCAAAATGATTCCCATTCGCAAATCTAATGTTATAATCCCTTAGTAAAGAAATTCCAAAAAAATTACCAAAATAGTCATAGCTGGCAGCCCTTTCATGATTTTTTTACGAAGTTCCTACGACATTTGGTTTACACTAAGGTTCATTTACTGCATGAACTTCGTTATGATTTCTGTACTGGACCGGAAGTTATAGGGAAAAAAGATTTATTTTGCTGAGCAAATTTGCAAGATTTAGGAGACAAAAATCACCATAGCTGGCAACTCTATTCTAATTTTTCAAGCAAATTTTCATCAAATGTTATCAAAAGTGAGATCCAAGTACTGCGTGAATTTCTTTAAAATCTGATGGCTGAATCGGAAGTTAGAGGCCCAAAACCGGTTTGTTTTCTGAGTGATTTTTCAAGATGGTACCACTGCCACAGGGTTGCTCCCATTTCAAAATCACTTCTATCAGACTTGGTCCTAGTTAATACCAATATGTCCTGTAAATTTCATTATGCTCGAATTATCCGGTCGTCAGTTCTCGTGAACAGAATTTTCGAGTGCTGAAAATTGATGATGGGCTGCCGTTCTTGTGCAAATCGGAATTTTGAAAATTTCAACTTGACATAAAGGAAAAAGGATAAAATTTATCAAAACTTTGAAATGTTCGTGAAAAATCAAAAATTTTTGAGAAGGGATAATGATTTGAAGGATTTTTTATCTGCATTCTGCCGCAGCTACAGGGTTATCTTGAAAATCTATACGTGATTAGTTTTAGTTAGCATCAATACGCTTTCACGATGATCCATTGTTTTTCTTACAAGTAGTGGCAAATCAAAATTTGAAAAAAAATCCTTCCCTACTTTTAGGCACTCTGCGCCCACACACGGCTCAATATTTTCTAATTTGTTATCATAGACAAGCGTAAAACAAAGTAAGTTATCATTTTCCCAAACATTTATTTTAACGAAAATTTACACTGCTTGGAAATATAGGAGTACCTGAAAATTCACTAAAACGCTCGCCGCCGCCAAAAGGTTTAAAAAATCTGAACTCTAGCAAATCATGGACCTACCAATTATATACATCTACGTCCTCCGAAAATTGCACTTCATCGAATCGGCCACTCCAAAGATGATTTCTATTAACCATTTTGCTGATATATATATATATATATATGTATATTTGAATATATATATATATATATATATATATATATATATATATATATATATATATATATATATATATATATATATATATATATATATATATGTATATATATATATATATATATATATATATATATATATATATATATATATATATATATATATATATATATATATATATATATATAAAGAAATATGAATGTTCGGCGAAACGAGTTTAATACTATTTTTCTTCGAAAATTAGTAAAAACTTTATTTTCCTGATCAAATTTACAAGATTTAAGAGATGGAAATTACCATAGCTGGCAGTTATAGTCTAATTTTTGAACCAATTCGGCTTAAAGTAAGGTCTACCTATAGTGTGAACTGCATTCAAATTCCTTGGCTGAGTCGGAAGCTATCGAGAAAAAAAGCAGTTTTTTTTGGCAAAAGATGGTACCACTGCCAGAGGGTTGGCTGCTTTTCAAAATTAGTTCCACCAGTCTCGGTCCTAGTCAATGTCAACATGTCCTGTCAATTTTATACTGATTGAATTACTCGGTCGTCCGAAGTTTTGAGTGCTGAAAATAGATTAAATTTGCAACGTGAAATTTTGAAAATTTCATTTTGACATGATTGAGATTAAAATATATCAATAATTTTCAAACAGCAACAAATTTTCAAGAGGGTCGATGATTTGGAGG
>OX376373.1:93654802-93677197 GCA_947369275.1 Nemotelus nigrinus | reverse complement strand
TACATATATGATCACAATTTATTGGATTTTTCAGATTTTTTGTGTATTTAGTATATGGATATAATATGTGGTTATATTTGACAACTTTTTGATTTTTTATGTCAATCATTGTATTATTTTGAAATGGAATAGTTCTTAGAAAATAGGTTGGGTATTCTTCTGTTAAGAATATTGGTACGTTTATAATAATCAAAAATGTATTGGAGTCAATTTTTCCAAATATATTAATAGTAATTTCTTTAAGTTCATTTAATCCGATGAAATTATTTGTGATTTCTTCTATATCTAGTATAGATCTTGTCATTATTCCTTCTTTGGCTGCATTTATATTGTCAACTACTTTTTCTATGTCTTCGGCTATGATCGATATAGCATTGTACATTTTCAGTTGTGCGATTTGTGTTACAAGATTTCTTATTTCCTTACTAATATGTTCGTTCATAAAATTATTTATTGTTCGTAATTCAGAATATACCTTATCGATATTTCTTTCAAAAATGTCATTAACTTTAATTTGTTCATTTAACCTATTTGTGATAGTATCCATATTTTTATCTATTGTATTTATTTGTTCCATTATTTCTTGTTTATCTTCTGAATCCATTACTCCCCATAGATGTTTATACACGTATCCTACAAAATTAAACAATCCTCTTTTGAATCTTTTGGGGACCCTTATTGGAGTCTTTCTGAGTTCTACATGGTTATTTATTTCGTGCACGTTTGAAGTTAATATCATTTTTATATTTGTTTTGATCTTAGCTATTTTATTTAGAAGCACTGCATCTGGTGAGGTTTCATTGTCATAATATATAGATACTTCAAAATTTTCAAGTACTTTGATATATTTATCGAAATCAATTTTATGGAAAATTCTATAATAATCGTTAATAAGTGGAATCGATGTATCCCGAATAAGTATGATTCCGTTATGGGTATTAATGTTTTCGATTTGGATGTCTGCTTTGCTAGTTGTGACGATCAAGAATAATATTATATATTGCGAGACTGACATCTTTTGGTAAATTTACGTATCTGAAATTTCGAAACGTTTTTCTCGTTTAATATTTGTGAAATGAATATTATTTAGAGGTTTCTTTTTATATTTCATTTTATGTTTTGGGGTCCTATCAGGGGCTTTGACATAACCACTTTTTCTATTTTCAGTATAGTCTTCTCTATGTTCATTAGCTTTGTTAATTGTTTTGACTTTTAAATTACTCATTCTTTTAAGGATTTCATCTTTATTTCCTATGCCGTGAAAGATATTATAAGGTGTTTCCATTGTTGTACTGTGTATTTGATTATTATAGTAATAAATACTGTTAAATATTCTAATTTTTTGAGTGTCGTTTTTATCTGTTATTCTATATTTAGTAGCTAGTGTTTGATGTAGGCGTTCTATGTCTGCGTTTCCCGGATGAGAATGAGGTGTGGTAAAATGTGTGTTTATATGTTTATCATTACAATATTCTTGTATTAGAAATGTATTAAATTCGTTATCTGCGACTATTTTGTTTGGCTTTCCCATATGTGCAATAAAATATATTAACGCTTCTTTCAATGAAATTTTGGTTTGATCTTGCAGTATATTTACTGATGCATACTTAGAAAACTTATCTATGCATGTTGCAATTTTTAAATTATCAATTTTAAAGATATCTATGTGAAAGATTTTATTAACATCTTCAGGAGTCTCTGTTAAGTAGAATTTGGGTTTAATAGGATTTGTTGAATGTTTTGCAAGATTGCATTTTTCGCAGTTGTTAACGTATCGTACAACCATTTCGTATAATTTGGGAAAATAGATGTATTTTGACAATCCTTTAAATGTCTTTTCAATACCTCCATGCCCGATTTCGTTGATATGATAATTACGAATGTTGTAAATTGCTTCATCTTCTGTTTGAATGTCTTTTAATATCTTCGACACTTTAAGAAACTTATATTCATTGCTAAATATTTTTTTTAGTTTAATTTGTAATTTATTATATTGATGATCACTTAAATCTGAATAGATTGCGATTATTACGTTTGGTTTTAGTATTTTAATTATCTCAGTAATATATTCGTGATATTGTAACTGTCGTTCCTTGATATAAATCCTGGTTTTGTTGATTGGCTCCGGATATGTTTTATTTGATAAAATTATTTGTATTTTATATTTGTTTATAAAGTCATCTTTAATTGGTATAAGACTAGTGGTGTTTTCGCTTTCGGAATGTTGTGTTATGCTATCCTGTATCGATGGTGGACTTAGATACATAGATGTGTTTGGAATTTCTACGTTTTCAGGTAATTCTATGTTATTTTCTTTTGCGATATCCATAATCTCTTGCAACGTGACATCAGGGTTTGCGTATCCTATATTAACGTCTTTTTCGGAGTTATATTCATTCGTGCGTGAAAGAAAATCTGCTACGTTATTATTTTTCCCTTTTATATAAACTGGATAATAATCATATTCGTTTAGTCGTATCTTCCAACGAATAATTTTCTGGTTGGGTTCTTTTAGTGAATTTAACCATATTAAGGGCTTATGATCTGTTTCCAATTTAAATTTTCTTCCGTATAAGTAAGGCCGAAAATGTTTTGTTGCCCAGACAATTGCGAGTAATTCCCGTTCAATTGTTGAATAATTTATTTCATGTGTGTTCAAAGTACGAGAGGCATATGCAATTGGGTGATCGTTTTGTGACAAAACTGCTCCTATAGCGTATAATGATGCATCTGTAGTTAAAGTGAATTCTTTAGAAAAGTCTGGATATTTTAAAACAGGTGGATTAGTTAGTAGAATCTTAAGCTTTTCAAAGCTTTGAATATAGTCATTGTCATGGATATTTAGTTTCGTGTCTTTCTTTAAATACTTGGTCATTGGTGTTATGACTGCAGAATAGTCCTTTATAAATTTCCTGTAATATCCCGTTAAGCCAAGAAATGATCTGATTTGTTTTATAGTTTTTGGTAACTTAAGTTGTTGAATTTTTTCTAATTTACTAGTATTAGGTTTGATGCCTTCTTCGGTTAGTACATGACCTAAAAATTCCGTCTGTTTAGCTAGAAAGTTACATTTATCTGGTTGGATCTTCAAATTATATTCCTTAAGTTTGTTAAATATTTTGGTTATTGAATCGACGTGTTCTTCAAGTGATGTAGAGAATATAAGTACGTCGTCCATATATACAACACATGTTTTATTTATAAATTCTTTTAAAACTTTATTAATCATTCTTTGAAATGTCGCTGGGGCATTCTTCAAACCAAATGGCATGCGTAGATATTCGTAGTGTCCGTTATGAGTCGAAAAAGCAGTTTTTTTCTATCTTTTGGATCTACAGGAATCTGATGAAAACCTTTTGCCAAATCTAATGTTGTGAAGTAATTCGATTTCCCGAGTTTATCGAATAAATCTTCAATATTGGGTATTGGGAATTTGTCGTCGACTGTGACTTCGTTTAATTTTCGATAGTCTGTTACAATGCGCCATTTTTCTCTTCCAGAATTATCTATTTTCTTAGGCACAATCCATAAGGGTGCGTTATATGGTGAGTTACTTTCTCTTATAATTTTATTGGTTAACATTTCTTTTATTTGTTTTTCCACTTCTTTTTGGTGTACCTGTGGTATTCTGTAAATTTTTGAATATATTGGTTTATCTGTTGTGGTTTTAATTTGGTGGGTGACTAAGTTAGTAGACGTTAATTCATCTCCTTCTTTATAAAATAATTCTTTATTTTTCTTTAATAAAACGAGTAATTTTTTCTTCTCTTCCTCGTTAAGATGCTCTATTTGCACATTTTCCACAGGACTTGTCTCAAGTTTATTCAAAGTTAGGCATAAACTTTTTGAGATAGTTTCTGGGTTTATATTTTCCGTTATGAATGGTACGCAAATGTTGTTCATAGTAATTGAACCATTTTCGTTATTTATTACACTTTTCATTGGTGCCAACACGTTTTGACCTAATATTGCGTCAAACATTTTTCCACTTAAATCTACAACTTTCCATTCAATATTTCCTTTATAATTAAATTCTTCCGGGAAATTAGACCATATTCCTTTGGTTATTAATTCGTTATTATGTAAACTATTTAATTTAATCGGGTACTCTAAAAGTGATTCACATTCTTCAGGAAATACATTTTGATTTATGAGAGATGTATTGCATCCTGTATCTATTAAACATCGTAGGGTTGTTCCTAGGATTGTAATTGGGATTATTGGAAGTTCTGGGTTTGTTCCGAGGCAGATTGCTGAAAATTTTCTACTTCGCGATAATTAACTGTTCTCATCGTTCTATCCTCGTTTTGATTTTCATTATTATTATTATTATATTGATTATTATTGTACGTTCTGTAACTTCTGTGTCTCCTATTATTTGAAATTTCTCTGTTTGAGTTTTGTGTCCTCATGGATACATCTTGGTCATCTTGATGTTCGTTTTGGTTGTGACGATTATTATTTCGTGTATTATTGAAATTAGAATTTCGGTTTCTTTGATTGCCCGTATTATAGTTTGGACGAGGTGTATTATCCATTTCGTAGTGGTTTTGATTAAAGTTTCTATAATTTTGATTATTGTATGAATATTGACTTTTGTAGCTATAGTTATTAGAGTTATCAGAATGGCTAGTTCTAAGTTGTTCTATATTTTTCAATATTTGATATGCTTCATGTAGTGTTTGGGTTCCGTTTGTTTCTATTAAGATTGTTTTGTATTCTGGTATACAAGCTTTGAACCTACCTAATGCAAATGCTTCGTTAAAAATTGGTGCGAAATGCTGAATACTTGGATTAAGTGGATCTTGCAAAAATTTTGCATTCAGTTGGGCCAATACATTATCTATTTCATAGTAAACTTTATGAAAATTTTTATTAAATCTTACTTTATTAATCTCATTGATAAGCGCGTGAAAAGGAGTGGATATTCCGAAATTTTGGAACAAAATAGATTTTAAATTTGACCAGGGTATTTGTGGATATTTATCACATATACGTTGAGGTTCACCTCTAATTTTTGTTCTTATTATATGTTCTACATATTTCTTTTTTTCTTCACTATCGCAAAAACTTAAAATTCTATCTGATCTTAAACAAAAAGATTGAAGAGTTATGCCACGTTTATGGTTGGAAAAATCTTCTAGCCGGTTTACTTCGCGTAGAATGTCCTCAAATGACAAATATATCGGGAGATCCGGGTATTCGCCTTCGTTATTGGGGTCATCTTGTACTTGCGCTATGCCTTCCCTTAACATTTGCGCTAGTTCTGCTGGTTCCATTGTAAAAACTGGTTTTGTACTTACTCTGATTGTTTCTTTGGAATATCAAAGTTATGTATTTTAGTTGCGATCTGCCGCCAAGTTTTGGAAATGAGTCTGGGATCCTCGACTCGTTGATGGAGCTAGATCCGTGCTCGATTGTTGATCACAATTTTGTTATATTTTTGCACTTTTTTTAGCTTTCTCAGAGGTTTTCCTCAGGAAAGGAGCGAATTCTCTGAAAATTCTGCTCTAGGCAATGCTAAGCCTTGTTATTATAATTTATTTATTATAATTTTATTTAAACGGTTTTTTCCACATTCGCGTTTCACAAAGCTAACACTAAGATTCTTGTGATTTCTCACTTAGTGAATCTTTAACTTTTAAACGAACGATTATTGGTTCAGAAACCGACTGCGCCAGATATGGGTTTTTGATTAATAAAAGCCCAGAGATGCGGACTTAATGACTTTATTCCACAAACTGAACTTACTTCTAAACTCGTACAGGTATTTATAGTACCGAGATAAAACAAACAATTCTTCTTTAAGTATTTCTTAAGAATATGAAATGGCAAATTCATGTTCTATTTAATCAAAATAATTCTATCATTAACTTTCTTACTTATTGAATTATAAACTGTCTTGACATTCGTCTTCATATTCTAAACAATCTCGATAATATTTATAAACAATTATCGATATTCATTCTTTCATAATGCAAACGATCTTGAAATTCATCTTTGATAATCTAAACAAATCTTGACATCAATTCTTTCACACTTCCATCTAAGTGACCACGTGCAATGTGATATTCTATTGCATGAAATGATTGTGTCATGAAAATACTAATTGATTCTATGAAATACTAATTGATTCATATGTTCACAGATCGAATGATGGGATAATGGAATCTCATAATTTATTATAGTTTATGATAGTATGTTTACAATATCATAACTAGAGTGACTATTTTATTCTCTCTCTGCGCATGACGTCACCGGGAGAGTTCGTCGCGCGGCATGTTCACATGCATTGGTGTAAAATGTATGGGCGCTGGCGTAATTCATTTAAAAAATCCGTAATTAAAACATGTTTGCATACATTCTTGTACATAAAATCGTCACTTAAGGAATCATAATATGTACAGTTAAATTATGTGCTTAGTAGTACATGTAAAATGTATGCACAATTTATGCAAAATATGATTAATGTATATTTCAAAAGATGTAGATTTGGAACAAAACGCATTGTTTGTACATTTGAGAAAATCAAAGTTCACTCTTCGAGATGTTGCTAAGCAACAATATTATTGTAAATAACACAATTTAATGATGCTTTTGATGATTTCAACTTCAAGAATTACATTTTACTCATTTTCATTAATTTTATTTTCAATACAAAAACTCCATTGCTAGTTAATGCATATAAATAAATAAAAGACTCCTCTATGGTGAAATCAGGGAAATACCTTATTAAGTATGTATGAAATATTTGAGCTGAGAAATGAAGGACGTCCAATATGACGTTTTGAATAACCCAAACTATGATTGGAGTACTTTACGTGGCTCACATAGCTCAAAAAATGTTGGTCGGTCAATAAATAGCAATTCATTTGTATATCTCTGGGGTTTTTTTGAAGTGCCTAAATTTTAAGTTTAAAAACTGGAATACTTCTAACTCCTTATGGATTGTGGGATTTTCATCTCCTGAATCAAAAACAATTGTATGGATTGAGAATCCACATGAATTTACAACATTTATTAAATTAGCAGTCCCTTATTTTGTGGTTCTACATAAAAAGGCATAATATTTTGGTCGCTGATAGGTTTCGAACAAGCCTTGAATCACAAAATTTTCTAATGGAGTCAATTTTCATCTCATTGAATGAAAAAACAGATACCTTAAGAATGCAGCTGAGTTCAGACCACCACATAATTTTTATCGCCGTAATAAGAAACCCTGATTGTATTTGGGCTTTCTAGCATCACCTTGAGAAGCTGTTATTGAGGAATTTGGAAAAGCTGTTAGCAAGTAATCTTTCAGCTCATAGACTTAATTTGCTTCCATTTTACAATAGAATTATCTTTTCTAATTTTAAATGAAAGATGAGAATTGCATTTTCCTTCTTTGAATTTTTAGTCTGCGATTTACACTCAGGATCAGTGCTGTCGTTTTACTGCAATTGCAGCATATCTGCTGTAATTTGATGCAGTTCACTGCAACATTGCATTTGCGTTTCATCTATTAAATTTTACGAAATTTGCTACTTGTTTAATCTAGCTAGCATATTTAGTAAGTTAGTTTCGCTCTGTTTAGTTATATATGCAACCGCTAGCAATTTTGAACTAAGAGTGAATAGGAATTTCCCCAATTCTTAATCCTGGAGATATAACTGTATATTGTAATTTATTTTCTTTAATATGGAAAAACTGATATTAACAAGAATATGTATTTTTCACCAAACGACTAAACTCGAATCTGATATTTTTAAAAAAATTATACATCTTTTATTGAATATGGTTTGTTATTGCTATTTCGAATAGCAATAGTTGTATTTTAAATGCATGTAAGAAGACTTATATGTGTACACATATGTATATACCTATAGAAGAATCAATCTACTGCAATTTAGAGTAATCTGCTGCAACTTCGGAGTTTTATTTACTGCACAAAGTAACACTAAAACGACAGCACTGCTCAGGATCATCATTGACTAACCTTTCCTTCAATTATATCCAGAGAAGACTATCAAGCATTTCGTGTTTCAAATCCTGAACTTAATGTTCTCTCGGGAAATATTTCAAAAACAATCATGCAATAGACAAGTTCCGATACCTTTTCGCTCCTTTTACACATCACAAAAATTTGATCTGTTGGATACACATAAAATAGTTTTTTCTTCTGCCACAGTATTCTTCTTTTGACTTTCAGTACAGCAATAACACACAAATTACAGTGCATTTTTTCATTTTTCACATATATACTCCTGTAAATAAAATCTACTATGATCTAAATAAGCTCATTGATAGTTTATAACATTAAAACAATGCTGTAAAAGAAAACCATAAACCATTTTTCATGCATTTATTTGTATTCCAATACAATTTAATGCATTCATTCATGAACCGAACTCTTCCGGTGACGTCACGCACAAGCAGCGAGCCGAGAGAGACATGCGCGTGTCGTAATCTTATAGTTCTTTGATTCATGCACAAATGCAAGGTTTTCTCTTGGAGTGTTTGTTGCAAATTTTTGAACAGAGAAAATGCTACTTAGCAAAAAACTCCTCTCGCTGGCAACCGTTTGCTAACATCAAAGCCAAAGATATATATCACACCTGCCTCACATTAAAATCAACCTACTCTGCGAATTTCGTTTTGATGCGATGACTCCATTGGAAGTTATAGGAGTACAAAGAAATTTAGGACTACCGGTCGCAAAAGTTTTCAAATTTTCTAAAACTTTATGTTTGTTGTTTATCGTCACTGATCATTACCGTTTGAAAATGTTACGATAAATAAATCCTAATAATGCCTATAATAAGTTCCATATATCATATGAAATACATTTTGATTTCATGACTGCACAGGAAGCTATAGGGCAAAAAGCTTTATTTTCCTGAGCGAATTTTCAAAGCCGAAGACACCAAAATTACCATAACTGGCAGCACCAAACAAATTTTTCAACAAAATTTCTACCAAATACGGCTACTGTGTAAATTTCATGCAAATCTGATAACTGCATCAGAATTCATAGTGCAAAAAGCAGTTTTTTATTCTCAATAATTTTTCAAGATAGCACCACTGGCACAGAGTTGCCCGTATTTCCAAATCGCTTCTATCAGACCTGGTCCTACTTAATACCAATACATTCTGTGAATTTCAACTGTATCTGATAATTGGGTCGTGAGTTCTCGTGAACAGAAATTTTTGATGCTTAAAATATAAGTAAATTGGAGAAGGGCTATCGTTCTTTTCCGATGTGAAATTTTAAACCTTTCTTTTGGTTGTATAGACAAGGCATAAGATTTTTATATGAGTTACTTTTCACTGCAGAAGACGAAAATAGGAGAGCCGATGGCTTGAAAGTTTTCACTTTCAATGCCTGCTGTAGCTACAGGGTTGCCAGCACGTTCATCAAAAACTACGCAAGTGTGTAACTTAGCAAAATAAATACATAAGTCCTTTAAGTTTCATAATGATTTGCTAATCTGATCAAAAGTTATCGCAATTCAAAATTTTACAAATTTTCCCAATCTCATTTTAGGCGTCTAGCGCACACATAGGGTTAAACATTTCAAAAAAATTATCATATTTACTATTAAAACCCGCATTATGCATAAATATTATTATTTCCCAGCATAATCCATGCATGCGTATTATGAGCTAATAGATATATTAAACACATGCATATCCATAGATTATTTCATACGCATCTTTCATGCACATATCGTACTGCACCATGGCTGCATGCATTAGTCTATACATACATTACCTCATACAAAGCATTGCACCATCGTGTTATCCAAATTGACACGCTCATGCTCATACGTCTGCGGTAATATTACCCCAATGGTCCCATGGTCAACCATGCATCTATATTAATCACGTGCCATACTGATAGCACTAGACATAAGGTACATTGTACAGACACAGCGATGTCTTTTCCCACAGAAATGTAAACTATGCATATTCCGTGAGAGTAAGCATAAGTAACTAAATTGAAGCAAATAGAATTTAAGTGACAATGTAACCAAAATTTTGTTATAAAACAATTAACTCTGGAATAAAGATTTCAATTCATTTTTGGACATCAAACGAGTTGTTTTAATTTTGGAATACTTTCAAAATTCATTTCATAAATTTTATTTAATAGGTATATTTCAAATATCACTCAAATAGCCACCGGCGCCAAAGGGTTAAAAATATTAACTTTTTATGAGACCTGGCATTATTCTGCATATACACCAATGTATCCTGAAAATTTCAGTTCAATCCGATGGCGCGTTCCTGAGATTTTTTCACTGAAATTTTTTGATTATATATATATATATATATATATATATATATATATATATATATATATATATATATATATATATATATATATATATATATAGGGTGGGCCATCTAGTGGTTTCTTTTTAAATCATAGGTTATTTTGACACTGAAAGCTGTTTGCCGCTCGAAATCTTGACAAGAAGTCAGTATCATATCGCCGCGGAACGAAATAAGTCGCTGTACGCTTGAACAGCGTTGTGAAATATTAAAAACTTATTTCCAAAGTGAGTGCTGCGTAGCCCAGTGTGTTTTTCGAATTTTAGTTTTGGCCGAAATGAAGCACCCACCACGCCTGCTGTACGCAAGTTTTTGCAAACAATTCGGGAAACTGGCATGCTAATTGACAACACTCATGGCCTCCGTCGTCATACGGTGCGCACAGACGAGAATGTGGCTGCTGTAGCCGAAAGTGTGAGACTCATGCCACGAACATCAGCTCACCGTCGATCTCAACGTCTCAACATTTCGCGCACTAGCCTGAGGAGAATTTTGCATAAAGATCTCGGAAAATTCGCAAATAAGGTTCAATTCACTCATTAATTGAAGATGCATGACCATTCGTTTCGTTATCGCTTCGCAATTTGAGTCTTAGAGCAGCTTGAATTGGACAACGATTTTGGGGCGAAAAATCATCTTTTCTGACGAGGTGCATTTTCATTTCGGCGGCCACGTTAACAAAAAACTTGCCGCTTCTGGGACTCGGAAACCTCGCACGTTATTGTCGAAAAGCCAATGCATCCATGGAAAGTGACAGTTTGGTGCGGGCTGTGGAATGATGGCATCATTGGACCATTTTTCTTCGAAAATGAGGCTGGGAACAACGTTTCGATCAGCGGTGAACGTCACAGAGCCGTGATATCCGGCTTTTTTTTTACTGAAATTGAAGATATGGATTCGGACGACTTCTGATTCATGCAGGATGGCGCGCCATGCCACACAGCTCATGCCGCATTTGATCTTTTACGCACCAAATTCCCACATCGTATTATCAGCCGTCAATTGGCCTCCTCGGAGCTGCGATTTGACCCCTTTGGACTTTTGAGTGAATACTTCGAATACTCATCGAATTTTTCGCCGAATGTTTTGGCAAAAAGTTTTGCAAGAGTGTAGGTTGGCATAAGTATTTCGATACTCATAGGCAGGTACATGATTACAGGGACGCCTATTTTAAGACTTTGGGATTCGTCACAGAAAAAGATATAGCTGTGGTTATATACCTTTATTATTATTTTTTGTTTATGAATTCCAGTTAGTACATTTTATCAAAAACAATTCTACTGCAACTTGAGAAAAACTTTTTTACATCTCATATCCCAATAATAGCGGCGTGTTTTTGCACTTATGCAGATCAGATCAACGTAAAGTTACAAAAAAACGATCCTAAGCAGAAAATTTGCGCTGTTCGAAAATGTTGCTGTATTCGTTGAGCTTTCGCTTAGTTAAGTTGTTTAATTAGAATGACACATAGAAAACACCTGAGTGAAATCTTATCTAGGTATTAATCAAAATCAGACATGAAACTTGCATATGAAATAATGTACAATGTAATGTGCAGTGAAACACTCAAAACCAGTCAGCACACTACAAGATTTGATGTAAAATAATTGACAATTACGCAGTGCTATGCCAATTCATTCAACTCAAACAGCCGGTTTCACGATACTCAAAAGCAGTGGTACGAACAGTTTATAACACTCTTACTGTTATCAGCACACTCTACATGTAAGCCCATAATCAATCGCTGCCTAGCAAACTCTGCTTCAGTGACGTGACTTATGCACGATTTTGTTGTTGTATTCAATATACTTAACAAAATTGGATCTGCTCAGGAGTGCAAAAGCACTCACTTAATAATAATTATGAAAAAAAAATTCTTATCTTTTTGAGTTTCGCTGAATGCTACGTTTTTGGGGGCTGTGGAGTGTGCGTGGAATGAAAATGTGTTTATGTAAATATATGCACATTACTCCCCTGATAACGTAACGGATGCTATCGCGACGCAAAGGTGAGTGGCATTCGTGTGGCCCGCCCGGCCAAATAACGTATGGCGCAATGTAACTTCTCACTGGACTTTTCCTTGGAGATGAAAACAACCACAGCGTGTTTTGTGCTGTGCTGTTGGTTGCTGCTTCTCGAGAGGCTAAAATTACTAGAAAGACGCGGCTTTCCTTCGTACAGGACTTCCGTTTCCTTCTACTATTTTGTAACTAAACACCAAAAACAGCTCACGAGGAAGAAGATAAGATCTGGTAGATTATCTGTTGGCTTTACTAGCAATGGGCCCTGTGTAGGACTTCTGTATGTTCTGTGCTGAGATTCTATGTCACACACTATCATTTCAACCATACATCTCTCTCATAGCTTTTACTGTTTTGAATTGATCCATCCAATAGCAATTCATCATATTTGCAAGGCCTCGTACGTACATCGTTTCACAGTCCTACAACCTCAAAAATAAAATCGCATTGCACCGTCAACCCACCATTTGAGTGGCACATAAACTAGACATATGCACATAATTTCATGCACAGAACTAGAATCCAGATCCACCTTCAAAATGAAAAATAACACCAAAGACATTCGATACATTGCAATAGGAAGTCGTTAAAATCAGCACACTAACTTGTATGTTCATGCTTATCCTTCGTCGATGCTAACATGAAACCGACTGGTTGTGCGGTCATATCATATCATACTTACACCATTCGGCACCATATCACTATGCACTGAAATATTCTATTTGTTTTTTTGATTCTCGTATGTGGAGTGTCACACATAGCATACGAAGATGACATACGATGTGTGGAAGTTAAGAGATATTTTGTTTTATGAAATATGGAAATCGCAAACAGCTTATTGACAGCATTCCACATAGGATTTGATACGAATTGGGAGAAACATGACATTTGGTAGACGAATACAAAATGAAATATTTAATATTGACTTCTGGTTACAAACGAAATGAATTGTCAACATATTGAGAATGTTTTTGTTTTCGATTTTTTGGGTCCCATTGAAGGAATGAATGAGAAATTTTTTTTGGGAAAATGAAGCAGCACTTCAAACAAAAATTGCATAAAATTCAACATATTTTGAGGCTATGAATCATAATCAGAAAAATTAATCAGAAAAATAGCACATGCATTAAAGACCGTGCTTCCTTTGCATCATCAACTTTTACTGGCCGATCATATAAAAAATGACCTCTAACTTTAAAGCAAATCAGAGATTTCATTGAATAATCGACAGCATGTTTTGTATTCCTAGCTTTCCTCAAGCTTTGCGCTCCATACATATTAAATCAGTGCTGTGAGATTGTGGGAATTTATCCATTTTGTGGAAATTTTCGACTTTTAAAACTTGAAAAAGGGAAAACGGAGAACGTGCTGCTCGTGGAACAAAATCGTGGGAGAAATGGGCCAAATGAAATAAAACTCTTTCGTAAAATTTTCACCAAATATATTTGAGAAATAATTTAAACTATCCAGGCAAAATTGACACTTTCTTGTATATCCTTGCATTTCAGTTAAAACCTGGGATGAACCGAACTTGAATCACTTTTCAAGCCATTGAATTAGTGATTTTCAACAAAAAATTTAGCCAACGGTGCTGACAATTGAGTTAAGACTACATATTAAATTTAATTTTCTTCCTTTAGAAGCTAGATATACTTCAATTCTTTGAGAGATATAATCCGACTTCTTCTTCGGTGTCTACCAGCCTAGCAGCATTTGCGTACAAAATTAGTTGCTGCTTAAGCCAAAAGCTGAACGATAACATTTTCGTTTCAAAAGTATCTCACAAAAAAAAATATTGTAACCGAATATTATCTTGTGATACTAATGATATGTACTGTGAAAAATGTTTCTCGCTCTGCAATAATGTTCAGTTATATGGTGAATATACGAAATAACACGCGGATGCAGGAAAATTAAAACAAATCATTCTAAAAGCCATAAAATTCGTTTCACTCAAAAACCAATTATTAAAATATTTTTCTGAACCTCGGCCAATAAATTTTTGTAGTTGCAGATACCACCTCATTATTCATATTACGATACAATTTGGAAGAATTCTGATTGTTATTCCCTGGCCGGGAAATTTCACCTCCGATGGGCAAATCGGCAGCAGCTGGATTCATACTTTTAGGATTCATACTTTCATTCAACGCATTTTACATTGAGTTCTAATGAAATTGGCTTCTTCCTTAAAAAAATATATGTTTTTTTTTTCACTGTTATGAAGCAAAGATATATGAATGTATAAAATATAAAACTGCTGTTTTTAATATATATATATATATATATATATATATATATATATATATATATATATATATATATATATATATATATATATATATATATATATATTATAACCGAATCTTACCTTGAACCACGTTTGATAGAAATTTGGTTGAAATATTCGGTTGGAACTGCCAGCTATGGTAATTTTAGTGTTTTCAATTTTGAAAATTCGCTCAGGAAAATAAATTTCTTTGCTCTATAGCTACAACTGCAGTCGTGAAATCATAACTAAATTCATATGGCAAACTGAAGTTAATGTGGACAATACTCAGCAGAAATTAAGTTGGAAAAAAATCATAGGGTTGCCAGCTATGGCTACTTTTGTATTTATTTTGCATATCTTTAGTTAGCGGTTTTATCATAAAATTTTCAAACCATAGTGATTTTGTAGCGAAAATAAACAACAATCATTACGATCTAGAAAATTTGAAAACTTTTTCGGGCGGTTACCCTAAATTTCTTTGTATCCCTACAACTTCAAAAGCAGTCATCGAATCAATACGAAATTCACAGAGTAGGTTGACTTCAACGTGGGGTAAATTTGACATATCTTTGGCTTCGGTGCTAGTAAAGAGTTGCCAGTACGAAGCGTTTTTGTTATTTCCGTACCAATAAATGTTAACGTAAACATTTGCAATGAAAATAAGTAAACAATGATAGCGTTTACAGCAGACATTTAACCCGCGGACTCTACACCAAATTTCACCTAAATTATTTAGTCCACCTGGTGTAAACACTCAGTACCTGGCCCAAGCGATATGGCAGTACACGATTTCAAGCCACCTGACCTAAAATAGTTCGTGGACTATATAGCTGTAAACACACCCGACCTAAGCCTTGATTTTGGCGCGACTATTAATAATATATGTATGTCGAATTTAAGCTCGCAACAATCTCGTTTGACTCAAAATCGTTTAGATAATCACGTTTGACAGCTGTCACGTACAAACGAGGAATAAATCGACCTGACCAAATTTTAGGTTAGGTAGAACTAAATGCACTTAGTCCGCGCAATAGGTCAGGTCACATTTGGTCCAGCCGCTGTTAACCCTACCAATGTTTAAATTTTCTAAGATCTGGACATTTTTTGCATGGCAGCGCCAAACACCTTTCTATCGCTGTAACTTTCGATGAAGTCATCGAAATTAAATTGGCTCAGGGTCTATTATTACTTAGGGTGTCCTTAAGTAGCTAGTGGTAGAATACACACTCAAAATCTGCGCAAATCCTCTACTGTTCGTCGAACATAAGTGTTTCTAGTGGTTCTGATGCGCTAGGGGTTTTTTTCTTATAAGTCTTAGTATTAGCGCAATTTTGGTAAATAAATTCAAAACTGTAGCAAATAGCTCACACATTGTCTGCGGGAAATATCATGGGAATTTTCATCATTCACTGTGGGAAAAACGAACCTATTCGAGGGAATTTCGGCCACGGGAAACTCACAGTACTGTATAGAATACAGAGTTGCTAATAGCCAAAATCAGGCTATACTCTAATAAAACAACATGCAGCTACGACATAGCATTTAGACTAATAAAAAGCACGGAAAGCGCAATTTTTTTCGATAGGGGAGAAGAGTATCATGTGGAGGGTTTACGGATCAGCTGGTGCCGGATACGCGAAACTGTGAGGCCGCGGTAAATAAGTACGTTTTTCCATTTGCAAAAGTGAGAGAAGCATATTCTCGGCCCTGACACGAGATTTTAGTATTGGTGACCAGCTGGAGCTGAAAAGAGCCCGCGCCACATGAATACGCTTTTCCATATGCGACAGTGAGAGAGGCATAGTTTTGGTCCTGACACAACAGCCAATGAGAGGTGAGAACGTGTTGTTGTGCGTATGATCCCATCAAGAAATAGTAAGCGCAGCGAACATTCGCTGCCAACAAGCAACATTGTCTGTAGTGGATAGCATAAACGTATCGAGGATGTTGTGTTTATTCACCAAACGGTATCGGAAATAGTATTCCGCGTCAATTATTTTATTGCCGACCATTTGAATACACAGACAAGCTTTTAAGAAAATTAATATTGCATAAAACGCCAATCGTTAAAAAGGTGTTTCTGCAAAGTATATGTAGATTGCCTTGTGGGAATAAAAAAACGTATCTTATCGTAGCATTGCCACTGGCGGAGTATTTGTTGTTTTCTTTCAATTTTCGAAATCGGGTACTGCTATCTATTTTTCGCATTTCGTGGGGTAATGTCGTAATTAATATTAGAAATCGCACGCTTTTCGAGCTATTTATTGGTTTATATGGTCTGGCTGCGATTTGCAATAATTTCCAAACTGCTAACCCGCTTATGTCTGTCTTGTCCCGGCCGCAAGATAAGACGTGTGTGGTGTGACCTGACACAGCGCGAGCTTATGCAACATTAATTATCAAACAGGATACCTCAAATTGATGGCGAGACACAAGGCGTGGCTTTGTGGGCGAGCCACAGTTTCTTGCACCTCACTCGTCTTATCTTGTTGCTGATTTGCTGTGAGTAGCCACAATCACAACAGAATTTTATTCTAAGCCATTACCCCTGCGTGACACTTAAGAGCTAGCTATTCACCAAAGCCGGACGGGGGATAGCTCTAGCTGTTTCGCACATTAGAAAAAATTCACACATAAATTACTAAGGGGTTTTTCGCTGTTGGAAGTTTTGAAAAAGATATTTAATAGCTCCTGCCCCTGAGCATGCTGGATTTTTTCCAATTAAAACGACCTCCATCTTCTTCCACATTTCCCAAGGAAGTACTTATACAACATTACTTGGTGGGGCAGTAGACATCCTTGATTTCTCCTTCTTCCTGCCCCGGTTGGCGTCATGTAATTTGCGGTGTATATTTTATAGTGCTGTTTCGACGGCATTCCACGCTGTTTGGGACACAAGCATACAGAGTACGGCATTTTCTGCTGAAATCATTGTGCCTAATACAGTCTCTAGATTATTTCTGTATGCTTAAAAGCACGGACAACTAAACAGAATGTGTTTCACATCCTTTGGCTCATTTTTATAGATTGAACAGTCCAGTGAGCTGTGGTGCCCAAAACAGCACAGACGGTAACTATACCCGCCATTTCCACTCAAAAATCGAGTCCTCCACCTACGGCGAACGGTGCGTACAAAAAAATAAGGCTGGTTGCATGCGGAGACCAACGATCGGTCAATTTCTACAAGCGGGCAATACCCGAGCTGGGAGAACTCTGGCTAGGCGTTAAGATTAATGTGGTGCTTAAGGATGAAATCCCCAGTCGGCAAAGATGCAGGACATGGATTCCTTGTTTTCATTCGGATCCAGTGGAAGTCCTGGACAAAGTGTGGCTTTTCAACCCGAATCTTCCTACCGAGGATTTTATAATTGCGAAGATTGGCGAGCCGGTAGAAAATCGGCGGGAAGCCCTCTTCATCATAAATGAAAAGGCACTGCCAGTTTTGAATGCTCGAAAGGGCATTATCAGGTACAGGGTAGAGAAATGGGCTCTACAAATCTACTGAAATAACAGGGCAAAGAGGTCTGATTTGGGGGAGTCTGACTCAAAACATCTGGCTCACATGGCAGGAAAGCCACTTGAAAAGGGGTCTGTTGCCTGTCTGAGGGTGACATCTGATGAAAAAAAAGGATGTCAAATCCCTCTTTGCTGATAGAGTTTGCATCGGAACCACCTCTGAGTTGGGTGGCTGCCTGGCCCTCATGACTCTGGATGCAGAGCAAGTGGTCGGGGGGGTTTCTATGTCATGTATGATGGCGAAGGTAATGAAGGTTAACTTACACCACTCCGCTTGCCTAAGACAAAAGAGGAGCTAATTCTAATCCAAGAGCCGTTGGTTGCCAAAACCCGGGCATGTCTTACACACGCTACGTGTCTGTTTTCTTATCAAGAAAACCATTAACGCTCTTGTACTGCACAATTTCTGCGACAAAAGTAACATGGCTGACACAGTGGAAATCGATCAGAGATCATGCTGGTTTGTTTCTTGCTACATGGCACACCATCATGGCGTTAGCCCTCCGTGTGACATTATAAAGGGTGTTGTGGCTGAAGCCACTAAAATTGGCGTGCCTCTAATTCGATGGGCTGATTCCAATGCCCACAATGAAGTATGGGGTAGCTCCAACACAAATGGCCGAGGTGAGGAGCTTTTTGACTTCATCGTTGCCCACGACCCATTCATCGCCAATACTGGCAGTGAACCAACTATCTTTACATCCAATCGTAGGGAAGTTCTTGACGTTACTTTGGTCAGTGGGCGGCACTCGCATTTTCTCCGTGACTGGATGATTCAACAGGAGTGTTCTTTCTATGATCATAGGTACATATCGTTCAATATGGCTGGCCGCAGCCCTCTTGAGCAGTTGGCCTTTATTAACTAAAAGAGGACAGACTGGAAGTTATTTAAAGTTCTAGTCCAATCCTCACTGGAAACTGATCCTAAGAGCACTGACTGCTACTATGAATTGGATCAGGCTTTTGACAACCTCACTAGTTCTCTCAACTCTTCGTCAGCCAGAGGGAATCCCAAGCCCCCTGGTAGAATACAGAGACTAGCACTCTGCGAGGAGAGTGTAGGAGAGAGTTCAATAGCTCGAAAAGATCTAATGACTGGTCGATATATAGAACGAAGCTGAGGGCTTTTAAGTATGCCGTACGCAAGTCAGAGAGGGCCTCATGGAGAGCTTTCAGTGGAAACGAAGAGAGTCTCAGCGAGACAAATCGCCTTCGTAAGGTCTTAGGTACGACACCGAAGGTTATGGGGTGCATCATGAACACTGATGGCATTTGTACTAGTTTGAGCGCAGATACTCTAAACATTCTTATGGACGCACATTTTCCAGGGCAGCTATTGTCCTCCAGAAGCAGTGTACCAAACGGAGCATGCTCATAGCTTAACACCACCGTCCAGAATATCAAATTCTCAATTGAGGTGGGCTATTAACTTTTTTGATCCATTTAAATCACCGGGCCCTTATGGCGTCGCTGCTGCTGATACCCAGCAGTCCATGGAAGTATCGCTATTTTGGCACAGAGAGATTTATAACACTTGCCTACGCTTTTCGTATGCTTTTACCAACTGGCAAGAAACTAGAGTTGTTTTTATTCCTAAAGTAGGTAAAGTTTCACATGTTAAGCCGAAGGGCTATCGTACAATTAGTCTTAGTTCTGTCCTGCTTAAGATTTTGGAAAGGATCATTGATTACCATATTGAAAAATCCATCGATCCTATATTCTCACAGTAACAGCACGCTTATACCAAGGATAAGTCTGATGAAACTGCTCTTCATGTCCTCACTGAGCAAGTTGAGAAATATCTTGCTCTTAAGGATTATACGCTTGCTGTCTTCTTGGATATCGAGGGGGCTTTTAACAATGTAAAGTTCGGCACAATTGTTGAAGCACTTTTGGTGCTACGTGTGGATGAGCGACTGATTTTGTGCAGCTCTATTGTGCAGCTTCTCAAGAAAATAGTGGTAGTCTCTGCTCTAGGGAATGCTTGCGTAAGTACGGGCACACAGCAGGATAGAGTTATCTCTCCCCTGGTGTGGAATATCACGGTGAATACTATTGCTGTGGTTGCTCATGTGAACGACACAGCTGTAACCGTGTCGGGAAAGTATTTATCTACGCTATCGGAGAGGCTGAATCACTCTCTTGACATACTTTCGCGTTCGATTCGTGAGTATGGCTTAAATGTGAATCCTAGCAAACTGGATCTAGTGCTGTTTAGAAGGAAGTACAAAGTTCCTTATTTTGAGTTACCCAAGTTAAGGTCTACATTGACCTGAGCGAGAGGGTCAAGTACTTAGGGCTCATCTTTGACTGGAGGTTGCTATGGACTTGCAATATAGCAGAAAGAGCGCGGAAGGCTTTCAGCGCACTTTACTGCTGTAAAAGAGCCATAGGGGCAAAATGGGGATAACAGCCTCGTATTGTTGCCTGGCTTCATACAGCTGTAGTTTAGTTTATTCTTTTGTATGGGATGGCATTCTCTCAAGGCTACATGCAAACAGCAGCTTGAAAAAGTCCGGAGAATGGCTACACTACTGGTTACTCAAGCACTCCGCTTCACCCCTATTAAGCCTTTTTTCGTGCTGCTTTATTGGCTGTTAACCAATTTATGAATCTTCCTACAAGCGGATCTTGCTGCTGTGAGACTGAATTGTATCTCAATATGGAATAGAACACAGTCCGCCCATGCGGAGATTTTGGCCGAGGAAGTTCCCGCTCTTGCGGGTGTTGACTACATCGCTCTGCAATGCCTACTGGATTTGGAGCTAACAGCTCGCATTCTTGGTAGGGACGAATGGCGTGATGGCATCACCCTCGAATGTGGGCTTGTACTCAGATGAGCTAAATCTCAAGCTGTCTCCCTGTCTACCAGACATTGTAGTGTTTTTCAGGCGGAGCTTGCGGCTATTTGTCAGGCAATCGACTGTCTTTTGTGTAATCGAATATTCGGGGTCAATATTGGTAGATAGCCTAGTGGTTATTAAATTCCTTGCTGGTTCATGTACATGATTGTTGCTGAATGCCGTGCATCTCTTATGCAGATATCGAGACATTCCGTTCTTCAATTGATTTGAGTACCTGGACATAAGGATTTTCAGATACCTTGCTACCGGAGGTCTCTTGCTCTATCTCAAAAGGTATACCGATGTCATCGGTCATATTGACCATCAGGCAAAAATATCTTGAGGACGCTAGGAACTCCTGGACAGATGAATCATCCTGTGCGATAACCGGGCAGACCTGGGTATTCATTGATGCGCAACGCACCAGGCAGCTTTTAGGCTTAGCTCGAAGCGCTGTGCGTTGCATTGTGGGTGTCTTTATGGGCCACTGCCTTTTAAGGTGGCATGCACAACGATTGGGCGCAGGGTTTAACGATTTTTGCTAGAGTTGTGGCTCTTAGGACGAGAAGGAATCCATCCTGCATCTCATTTGCCAGTGCCCGGCATTGGCAAGCTCTCAAACCTGACCGAACTATCCCTAGTCAATTCAAAGGGGATAGTGCGGCTCGGCAAACGAAGCAGTTAGTTTTCTGATCAGTGAGTATGAGAGATTCATAAATTATTGTGGTATCACAACGGGCCTCTCTTGTGCCTATGTATGTCTTAGCTACCTACCTACCTACCTACAACCAGCTTAAATGCTTTATTTCGTCTCGCATTCAACCCAGGCGTTTTATTGTCAATGATTTTTCATGTGGCTGCCAATACTTCTTCTCTGTTTACCACTTGCACGTTTTGAGGACCTACCTGTATCAATGCCAGAGTTTCGTCTGGATTTTGTGGGAGTAGCATTGTGACCATTTCTTAGAACATCTTCGGATACCTGATTAAAGGAGAACTCTTTCGCTTTATTGTAGTCATAGTGGTTTCGTTCGCTCCACCTTATCGATCGGAATCGGCTTTGCTACATAGCTTCTTTAAGTGCTCCCTCTTGCTTTCAGCGATCGCAAATCGGAGGTTATTCCGGGTGTATCTGCAAGTCTTCGTAGTCTGGGCTATTCCTGCGGCACTGACTACATCGTATAGCTTTGAGACATATTTTACTGAGCACTTGAATTTCTGTATTCCACCAAAAGCTCACCTTTCTAGTCTTGTGAAGACAACGTCGTGGTGTGGAAGCATCAGAGTCCTGCTTCATTGCGCTGATAGCTCGCGCAACCTTCTTCGAAGCCGTTCCGTCTAGTTCCATATCACGGGGTAGCATTTCCTGGAACGTTACTTCGTCGAGCTTTCTGGAGGACCAGCCAACCATGCTTGTACTCTGGGA